>JAJJWW010001169.1:0-406957 GCA_023531295.1 Papaver armeniacum | reverse complement strand
CCCGTCGTTATCCATCGTTGGGCCGTTTATTTTAGTCACATTCCTCGCGCCGTCGTTTATTAATCCAAATAACCTTGTACATTGCGATATTATGATCTCAAAGAACATGGTTGATATGGATAAGTGCTCATATGGCTAACCATTTGGTTAACTATTGTTGGAAACTAACAATGTTCATGTTTGGGTACTCATATAAAACTCAAAATAAGACATCTAACTAGTTCTTTTGAGTCATTTGAACTAGTTATGGTGAAGAAGAACATGGTTGATATGAAAGTGCTCATATGGCTAACCATTTGGTTAACTATTGTTGAACCAACAAATGTTCATGTTTGGGTACGGTTACATAAACCCAAAATAGTACATTTCATTTGTGTGTAACAAGCTAAGTTTTCGATCCAACGGTTAAAAGATATTAGCTTGAATCTAATCAGGTTTTCATCTAACGGTGAATATTGAATGCTTTGTTACCAAGCTAACATTGATTGCAAACCCTGATTTGAAAGACTATATAAGGGAGAACTCTAGCAATTGGGAAACCTAATACCCACACCTTCAGTGTGATACTAGTTGTATTAGATAGAGTCGATTCTCCTTTAACCTTAGGTTTCTTCTTGAAAACCGAGGTTAATGACTTAAAGACTTCATTGGGATTGTGAAGCGTCTGCTACTACTTTCGTAGTTGTGTGATCTGATCTTGCTGATTCTATCGTTTTGAGTACAATCGTAACGATTGGCTTGAGATTTATATCTCACGATAGGCAATATAGAAAAGTAGTCACAAACATCTTAAGCCTCATCGTTTGTGATTCCACAATATCTTCTTTATGCCGCGTCGATTAAGATTATTGTGAGGTGATTGATAATACTAGGCTATTCTTAGGGAATATAAGTCCGGGTTATCAATTGGTTCATGTTCACCTTGATTTATCAAAAGAGCGGAACAAAACTTGTAAGTATTTCTATGGGAGAGGCAGTTGCTATTCCGTAGATTTTTAATGTGATACAAATTTGTTTATTAAAGTCTTGACTTTGGATCGTAGCAACTCTTAGTTGTGGGTGAGATCGACTAAGGCAATCAAGTGCGTAGTATCCTGGGGATCGAAACGTAAGAGCACAAGCTGTACCTTGAATCGGTGTGAGATTGATTGAGGTTAAACTACGATCCGGACCAAAGTTAGTTTATAGTAGGCTAGTGTCTGTAGCGGCTTAATACAGTGTGGTGTTCAATATGGACTAGGTCCCGGGGTTTTTCATCATTTGCGGTTTCCTCGTTAACAAAACTTCTGGTATCTCTGTGTTATTTCTTTTCCGCATTTTATTTTGTTATATAATTGAAATATCACAGGTTTGCGTTTGAATCAATCAATTGGGAAATCCGACCTTTGGCTGTTGATTGAAATTGATTGGTCCTTGAACATTCGTCTTTGGTACCGTTCAAGTGATTTCTATTGTATTCAATTAGACTCACAGATTTCTATTTGCTTGAGTAAGAATTGAATCGAGAAAGAGAGATATAACTCCTTGATATACTTTATTAAGATTGAGTCTAGTTGATTCTCTTGAAAGTATATTAGAGTTAGTCCATACAGATTGCTAATCGAAATATTGGGTGTGGTTGTTGTACCCCCGCTTTTTCAAGGTTGTTAGACCCCCGCTTTTTCAATTGGTATCAGAGCAGACAAACACGTTCAAGACCTCATAAGTCTGTGTTTATGGCAATCTGATTTGTGTGGATAGTTCTTTATCTCAAACTCGCACACATAGAAATGAGTTCCAAAATTTTTGAGTATGAAAAATGTCTTGGGCTTACCTCCAAGGATAACTCCTTTGCTGATTCTTCTGAATCCAGAGGTAATAATTTTCTGCTATCAAATTCTGATAACATTCCCTCTGATATGACATTTAATACTGTAGGATCATAATATCGCAACGGACAAGGTTCGCGGGATTAATAAACGACGGTGTCGCGAGGGAGTCGCAGGGAGCTAAAATAAACGACGCGATGAATAACGACAAACAAAACAATTGGAAGACATGAAACCTGGCGAGGGTTAAGAAGTGTCGCGAGAATGAATATTCGTGCACTTGCGACACTTCGCGAGACATTCCCTAAAATAAAGGATAGCTTAGCTGTCATCCACTATGTATTACCCTATATAAAGGGCTAAATGAGTCTGTTGAAGGGAGAGATCTTTTTGAATTGTGAAGCAAGTCATTAGGAGAGAGAAAGTTTAAGAGCGCTTTAATTTCTAAGTGTAATTCTATTGTACTGTGTAAACATTTCATGGAATCAATTAATAAATATTCTTGATCACACATCTTTCAATGGATTAGTCAAGCAAAACTGAGTAAGGGGTGTAGTGTGGGATTTCTCGCAACTACATATGCGCTAGAAACAGGGAGAGAGCAGAGATTGACGTAGAAATTGGAAAGAATTTGGATTAACAGAAAAAAGGTTTGGAGAGATACTCAAGAATTCATTGAAAAAGAAAATGGCTAGAAGAAGAAACGTACAAGGGCAACCAACGATTGTAAGAAGAAGTGGGAGACTTGCTGGAGAAAGGAGGAATGAAACAGGAGAATCACAAGGATGAATATGAGAAATGATGGAGAAAATCAAAATCAGCCACCGATCTCCCCAAAGAGCAAACGCGGCTGTGGATTATGATAGAGTAAGTGTACATACTTGGAGGTCTGATTCTGAAGACGAGAGGGAAGAGGAGCAGCAGCTGGTGAACAATGGACAAGGAGGAGGAGAGCAAGGAATGAATGGAGAAATGAATCCAGGAAACGAAGAAATCGCAGCGTTAGAAAGATTGAGACAAACAATACATGAAGAGAGACGACTAGAGGCAGAGGAACGAGCAAACTTGACAAGACAGATCATGAATTGAGAATGGAAAATATGAGATTGCAAAATAGGAGATCAAGAAGTAGTGTGAGATCAAGTTCAAGATCGATTAGGGAAGAAAGAAGGAGAGTTTTACCAACAGAAAGTACCGAAGAAGAAAACCAACAAGAAACACAAAATCCAAGCACAGAGCATGGCGAGAGAAGAGGGGAAATGGAAGATCGTTATATTCCTCAGCTCGAAAATCTTCAAGATGAGCGGAATAGGGAGAATCAAGGAAACATGCAACTCCAAGGGCCGAATGACCCAAATTACTTGAAGGGAGAATAATCTTGCACGGAGAGAGAAGAATTGAGAAGAAACCGAGAGATTGAGGATGACATTGAGAGGCACTACATTGAACAAGCACGGCTAGCTCGCGAGAGAGAAAGGATAAGAGCAGAAATGGAAAATCAAGAGATGGAAGAGGCAATCCGGCAGAATAACCATGACAACCGGGAAAGAAGGAGGGAACAAAATCGTACCAATAGAAATATTAATGAAGAATATGAGAGGGTGCAGATGAGAGCTGAGAGACAGCCAAGAAGAGAGAATAACCGATATAATGGCGTGCGAATTGAAGAAAGAAACGAAGAAGAGCGTCGCAGGGAAAGGAGAGAAGAAAATAACGAGCAAGAAGGTCAAAACAGGCACGAGCGTAGAAGGAGAGAGGCAGAGCTAAAAAGACCAAGAGAATCAAATTCTCGAGGCAAATGAACAAATCTTAAGAGAATCGGGCTGAAATGAGAGGATTACTTTGAACAATAGAAGGGAAGGAGGAAGGAAACAATTGACGAAGCCATCGCAAGTTGCGAAGAATCCCTTCACGCTAGAAGTACTGATGGGAGGAATACCTCCTAAGTGCAATCTACCTGCATTAACCAACATCTTTGATGGAACAACCTGTGCGGTACAACATATCAAGGCTTATATGAGATGTATGTTGCAGTGGGAGAATCATGATGCTATACTTGTGCAAATATTTCGCATCAAGCCTAATAGGAGAAGCACTAAAATGGTTTGAAGGTCTGCCAAGGAACACAATCACATCATTTAACCATTTACAAGCCACATTCCTGGGAGCATACATAAGTAACAATTCTTCACGACCAGGTATTGAAGATGTATTCGGGTTGAAACAAAGGGTTGGCGAGAGCTTAAGGCAATTGACAATAAGATGGAGGACCATGTGTAGCGAAATGGCAGGACGGGTTGAGGAAAGATATCTCATCCTCTCATTTGTGAATGCTCTCTTCGCGACTAACTTGTTATACATTCAAATTTTTAGAATCAAAAATACAATCACGATGGCGTAATCATGAGAGTTACAGAAGAATATATTGCCTTAGAAGAAAGACAGAATGAAATGAACTCTTATCCAATCGCGAACACAAGCTCGAATGCTGCGAACGCAAGCTTGTTGCCTCAATTCATAAATACAGTGGCGAGCACTTCGCAAGGACAGCAAGCAAGGAAGGCTGATGAGGGACAGCGAAAGATAGTAGCCATGGGAAGCCACGACCAAGAAGAGTTTGAACGAGAAAGGAACTACTACAACCGCAACAGCAATAATAAGATTCAGAGGCTAGATCATGTACAAGAAACTTACGGTGGACGAAGGCAAAATAATCAAGCAAGGCAGAAAGTCGCAGAATAGTGTGGGAAGAGATTAAGATGCCTCCACCGAATGCTAGTGTGGAAAAGATCTGGGAAGCTATACTTGTGATGGAAAATGTACCAAAGACCTTGGAACGGGAATGGAACCACCACCAGGCGATAGAAGTCATGAGTTTTGTCTTACCATCGCTTCCATGGGCATCAAACAAACGATTGTAGAAACATAAAGAGAATTATTCTCAGGATGATTGATCAGGGGAAGCTGAATCACTTTCTAAAGGGAGAAGAAAAAGGCCAGACATTACCACCACCACCGAGAGATGCACAGAAATGTGTCGCCGAAAGGAAAGGAAACATTTGTGATAGAAGTCGGAACAAAAGCTAAAAATTTGAATTGCAATTCTATTGTCCACTCATATCGCACAATCGAAGATTTTCATGACAACGTGCTCAGCAGAGTCTTTGCGAGAGATGCTAATGATAAAGAAATAATGAGTCTGGCGAGAACGACGCAGTTTAGAAAAATGGCAGCTGAAGACTATCTCTTTCTCTGCAGATGAAGTGCCAAAAGGAAGAGAAACACATGATAGCCCGTTGGTTGTGAAACTAGAGATTAACCCAAAACCAGTTGATGGAGAAGATGATGAAGCAGAAAATTGTTGGGCGATCAACCGAATCCTAATCGATACCTAAGTTCGGTGAATATTCTTTTTTACCATACTTACAAGACGATGGGAGGAAAGGATGAGGATTTGATCCCCTCGACATATAAAATATATGGCTTTAATGGCACTGCAAACAAGCCAAAGGGAGAGGTTCACATGAGAATACCTCTACAAGGATTATCAACTGATGTTTTATTCTGTGTGGTTGACGTGGAATCTCCGTATAATGCGCTGATTGGGAGGCCATGGCTTCATGAAATCTTGGGGTCGCATCAACATACCACCAATGTATAAAATTTCCACATCCAAACGGCATTGGTATTATACAGGGAGATTGGAAGGAGTCGCAACAATGTCATGAGGTCGATGTAGAAAGCTGCGAAGAAAGAAATGCCAAAAGAAAGGGTTGGAAGCAACATGTGAGAGATGAGCGAGAAAGGAAAAACCGATGGTGGATGCTATAGAAGTAAGGACTGAACATACCTCGCGAGGTGAATGCCTAGAGACAGGCGAATATTATGATAATAAAGAAGCGAAGGATATGAGGAACAAAAGGCATAAGAAGTGAATAATCAACAAAAGCAGGAGGAAAAGTAGCAATTGAAGTAATGATGTGCGAGAATCTCGCAATCAAGAGTATATGAGAATTCGGTTAAGAAAGAAAAATGAAAATACAACAAATGAAATGGAATTATGCGAATACTTCGCAAACAAACATCAACAAATAATGAAACATGAATGATTGAATGATTTAACAAAGATGAATGAGTAAAAGAATGGGACGAACCTTTATGGCGTACACCCTAGTTCGCGAATAACATTTCGTAAGAGGCAAATGTAAGACCTAAAGTGCGTCATATAAGGGGGTATCTCTCGACATGGCTCGGGGGAAGGTTACACCGCTCCCGCTTTCCGAGTCATGAAAATTTGGGGCCCATGAAAGCCTATCCTAAAGAGGTACCTTGGATTCCCAACTAAATATATAAGGTTATACCCTGGTTGGGCGACCGAGGGTCTCTTCCAAGAGCCGTGTATGCTCAAGGCGCCGAGGTACACGGTTGAGCCAGAGTGCCCGGGATGGATGAACCTACCCTGGCCATTCTTGGCAAGTCTTGGCATATGTTGCACTCGCCCGAAGAAAACTCCACTTAGGGTGCAGCCTCGTAACCATAAACCCTATAGGTATAAGGGATAAGAGGCTGCAAAAACAACTGGTTGTTGTTAAGACCGGATGGGAGGAGCTAGTCTTGTATGGCCGATGTTTCGCCTCCTTGAAGGGGCAACCAGGGAGATGATAAGGGCGACGCTCTCCATTAGGGGGAGTGTCAAAACAGACGCAAATGTCATAAGGCTATGTTTTCGCAAGAGAATTTAGGCTTGTCATATTTGTGCAATGATCCTGCAGAGGCAATAATACTAACGCGAAGGTAAGGCGAGATCAATGGGTCTTTACACGAAAGTGTACGGACGTCCTGCGATTTCGTCGCAAGACGGCAATGTCATGGGGCTTTATATTCGCAAGGATATTTAGGCTTGTCATATTGCCGCAACTAAAACATCCCTCGCAGAGGCAAAAATACTTGGAAAATGATAAGGCAAGATCAATGGGTTTTTACATGCAAGTGTAAAGACGTCCCGCGATTTTGTCGCAATGAAAGGTGGCAGGGGAAGACCTCTAATTAGGGAGGTATAACTTGGAAGACCACACGAAAATGATAAGGCAAGGTCAATGGGCCCTTGCTTGAAAATGTAAAGGCGGCTCAAGCGACCTTGTCGCAACAAGAAGAGATAAAATAAAGACTACCGAAACGATAAGGCGAGACAAGTAGGATTCTTGATTTATGAAGATACCCGCGACCTCGTCGCAACGATACATTTCAATAACAATAAAATTATTATCCAACCAAATACATGATGACAACTAAAATCTTCCATCAAAGATAAATAACAGAGGCAAGTATGGGAATGGAAAAGATGGAATATTGTTATTCATCTTCCGATGCAAAGAGTTATACATCAATAATGTTAGCCAATTATATTACAAAGAAGAACTACCAAAAAGGGGAGTGAAGATTGAATTTAGGGGGACAATCCAAGAAGTACACTATAATAAAGAGATACAGAAAATGTACAGATATTAGAGGCAAATAAAGAAAACAAAAAGAATTATCTCTTTGGTGATTCTTCTCCTTCATCCGATTCTTCACCCTATTATTCTCATCGCTGAATTTTCTTCTTCGCTAGCCTCACTATCGAAACGTCCGAGACAAAAGTGATTCTCGGAACCTTTTCAGAAAGCCAGGGATATGAATGCAGAGGGATATTGTGGTCCTTACAAACATACTCCATGGCTTCATTGCGAAAACGAACGGCATCATTATTAAAATTCGCCACTGTCGTTAGAAATTGTTTCTTCAACTTGAAATATTTATTCTCGCGAAGGGAGAGACTCTTTTGCGAAATGTTTCTTTTTCGTTTCAAGTTCTTCAATTCTCGCTGGAAAATTCCCGGCGAGTTGTTCTTTTTCGATTCAAGCTCTCTAATTCTAACTTGAAGTCTCTTCTGGATTCTACAAATAAGTAACAACAAGTTAATAATTTACAAGCAATACTACGTAAGTAAGAAGCACGAAGGTATAATAAGTAACCTTCTCTATCGATATCATATCTTTAATCAAGGAAGTATGCTCGGCATGAAGACTAACATCAACACCTAGGTTATTCCTGGCATTATCTAAAACTTTCGC
The DNA here is from genome assembly GCA_023531295.1 of Papaver armeniacum. NCBI lineage: Eukaryota > Viridiplantae > Streptophyta > Magnoliopsida > Ranunculales > Papaveraceae > Papaver > Papaver armeniacum. The sequence continues at coordinate 399,036 of JAJJWW010001169.1, read as the reverse complement.
AGCCCAGCGAATTCATCATCACTATTAATAACAAGAAGAGAACGAACTTGCTCTTCTCACGCTTTTTAAGTATGGTATTCTGATGAAGGAGTTCATCTCGTTCAACTTGCACACCAAGAAGAGATTTGTGGAATTCTGCTAACGCCTGTGCACCTCTGTTAGTAATGCGATCATTCTCATCTATGAGATCACTAATTTTCTTCCTTAAAGTCTTGATTTTCTTCTCGGAATCAAGGTACATTCGTTTAAAGCGATTAGTTAAATTTAAACTAGATCTGTGTTCGATCTCTAAGAGATGATATTTGGATTGAAGATCCTTTAATGAAAGGAGGTTAGTTTTATTTGAGAAACTACTTAGAGATTGATTGAGGTGAGAAAGAAGGACATCATCATTCATAGGCTCGGGAAATGAATGGAGAAGAATGGATTCTTCGGAGAGATTATATACGTCTCATGAATAATAGTCGACAAAGAAAAAAAAAGATAGCATGAAAAGGATTTGAGAATTGAAAATTACTATACCATAAAGTTGCTGATTTGAATTCTGAAGAGTGATTACTCTCTCCTTTTGGGAGTCCAGATCGGCTTCTAATTTTTGAATCTTATCGCGAGATGACGCGGCTTCAACTTCCAGCTCTTGGGTCTTCTTGTTCAATTGTAAATTTCTCTTTTCAAGATTATTGCGTCTTCTCTCGAGATCTGAGGCAACTACAAAAGAAGTTTTTCCAACCTATGAAAGAAGATAGAAAAACCGTTAATACATATATATTTAAAAATTTAAAATTAACAGGGAAATATGACTGCATGCATACCAAAGACCCAAGTGCATTCAAGAAGTCAGGAGACACAATTCTAGAGGCTCCATTGAAAGAATTATTGCCCTCTAGTAAAGCAGCATTACACACATTTGCGAGAGCCCCGCAAAGGGAAGCTAGGGGAGCATCTCCCATTCCTTGGAAAGAGTCTGAGAAGATGCTAGATAACTGATCCATAGGAGAACCGGCCAATGGAATCTCTTTAGCGAGAGAGGGATTCGAATCATGGTTATCCTCGTCAGAAGATTCGAGCTTGAGCTAAGGCGAGAAGAAGACCGAGTCTTTCGCTTCTTAGTTAATGGAGCGTAAGATTTATCTTTGCGAACGACGGTTTTACCCTTACTTCTAATCTTCGCGGCTACAGCCTTCTTCAACTCCAACCTTCACAACCTAAAGATGAGAAACAAAGAGGCAACCTTCACGGTTAAAGATAAGAAACAGAGGCAAAAATATTGTTTCAAATAACAAATGAAATGTTTCTTACTTCACCCGTAAGCGATCGAAGTATCGTCGAGTACTCTCCAACGGATTATCCTTGTAGCTTCTTCTCAATTTGGCGATCCGAAAAATTCCACAAACTCAAGAAATATAAAAAGAAAGTTGCGAAGGCAAGATTTGAAGTGGAAAACATACCTCTTTTTGCCTTATCGTGCCATTTGAATTCCCAAGGATGATATCCTGCGAGATTCGCAGAAGAATATGCGAGCCCGCGATGTAAGGGCCATTTAAAATCAAGGGTACAACCCACCACTTCTCATCCTTGGAGTGGCGAGGAGTAGTATTATTGCCTCGGTGCCACCAATATCTTGCATGAGTAATTTATCCTCGGGGACATTATCCTTCTTTTTCAAAGTGCGAATGCCCCAAATGAGATTTCGCATTCCTCATCTTTATCACTTGAATAATTTTCAAAAAAGTTCTCTACAAGTGTATTTCTCAAATAGCTATTTCCAAGTTTGCGAAATCGGGGTGTCTAACAAGATTAGGGTATAAAGATCCTTTGCCAAAGACCACGGTTCGCGAACTCAAGCATTAGGCGAATGCAATCGCCACTTAATTGATAAACAAAAGAGAATTTTTCATGGGCCAAGATTTCATAAAATAAAGGCATCTCAGATTGTATAAGGGAATGGGAAGTCCTGCGAGAAGTTGACCTAGCGAGACTATAATTTTTTGATCATCACATTGATGATCATAAAACAACTTTGCAGAAAGAATAGATGAAGATTCTTGATCGGAATGGTTGATAGAGTAAAACCCTTCTCGAGCAACTTCGTTGAACTTCATCAAAAGAAGATTTGTATGCACGACTAATGAAAGCCATTATCAGTATGGGAATGGATGGGAGGTTGAGATTAGGATCAGCCAGAAAGGGATGAAGAAAAGAGTTACAGTAGCAGGAGCGCAAATTGCGGAAGGAGAGAGTCAAGAAAAGTTGCAGAGAGAAACTAAAGGAAGAAAAGAGGAGGAAAAGAAAGCTATATATAGAAAAATCAAAAAAGATTCTTGAGAAAACGAGGGCATTTAATGCGAGAAGAGACACGAACGGACGAGAATAAACGGGTGGAAGAGACGTGTCAAGAAAAGACTTTAATAGTCAAAATCAGGTAATAGTACTGAGTCAAACAGATAAAGATAAGTAGTTGCGGCAAATCAAAATATTGATTCTCATGATATTCTCTCCTCGCAGAGGAGATGTAAGGAGAGACAGAGAGACGGAACTTCATATATATACTACAAAGAAGCTTCTAACTTCGCTAAAAGAATAGAGGCAAGTACGTACTTTTCAAGAAAAATATTCTTTCGCTCGTTCCTTCACCGATTGAAACCAAGGATTATTACAACAATGAATTTTTCCTTCAAATCGCTTCTTCAAGCAATATTCAAGGAAAAAGAGGCAAGATGTAGGATCATAATATCGCAACGGACAAGGTTCGCGGATTAATAAACGACGGTGTCGCGAGGGAGTCGCAGGAGCTAAAATAAACGACGCGATGAATAACGACAAACAAAACAATTGGAAGACATGAAACCCGGCGAGGGTTAAGAAGTGTCATGAGAATGAATATTCGTGCACTTGCGACACTTCACGAGACATTCCCCGAAAATAAAGGATAGCTTAGCTGTCATCCACTATGTATTACCCTATATAAAGGGCTAAATGAGTCTCGTTGAAGGGAGAGATCTTTTGAATTGTGAAGCAAGTCATTAGAGAGAGAAAGTTTAAGAGCGCTTTAATTTCTAAGTGTAATTCTATTGTACTTGTGTAAACATTTCATGGAATCAATTAATAAATATTCTTGATCACACATCTTTCAATGGATTAGTCAAGCAAAATCGAGTAAGGGGTGTAGTGTGGGATTTCCCGCAACTACAAAAACTCTGTTTTTAATGAGAAAATCTTCTTTACCAATTACTAATTCTCGGGCGGAATTACAATACATGAAGAAAAGTTCTCCAAAGAAAGTTCTTGCTAAGAAGTGTTCACATAACTTGTAGTCTTCTAATAGGGCTATAAACTTAAAACAGGATTCTTCCGATGTTTCTCTTCCACGAACCTGTTCTTTCTGTGGGAAAAAGAATCACTATGTTCAACATTGTTTTGCTAGAAAAAAACATATTTCTGATCTTCAAAATCTATTTCTTTTTACAGTCGATAGAGAAAATTGTCTGACGACAACAACAATGGATTTCATTCTTGAAGAAAACCAGAACTCTCATAAAATAGACTTCAATGGTCACTCATCTTGAAATCTCTACAGGAATCGTATTTCTTCTTATGGTGCAAATTCTTACATCACAAAAATACACATTCCAAGTGTTTATGAGAATAAGTCTGGTGTAACTAAATATAGAAGGTGGAGATATCTCTCTTCTAATCCTTTGGAACCAATTTCTAGAGGTCCTAGACTTAATCCTCAGAAAATTCCCTATGATGGATTATCTAAAAAGGTTATGACGAATTCTTTTGGAATAAGAAATAGCCGAAGAAAGGTGAGGAATACTAGATTCAAACTCTCATATGGTATTTACAACTCATCTCTCAATACTCATGGTGGGATTACATCTCACTTTGATACATAACTCTAGGTAATTTCATCATTGTATCTAACTTGAGAGTTGCAAGGATGACATTTGCGAGATGCTCAAGTATACTGTAGGTTACCATTTGTCTTGTGTTTGATTTGGCTGTTTTTTTCTTTTGTGAAGGTTGAGTCATTTCTTGACTCCTTGTAACTAGTGTATCTCTTCCTTATGCTCTGATTAAATTTTTTAATTATTGAGTCATTCACTTGAAAACAAATATCTTTTAATTAAATCTTTTAATTCTTGTTTTGTGATGGTAAGAGATATCTGAAAACAGAGAGTATTTCCTTTCACTTGGATCTTTTCTGATCCATTAACCCTTCACTTCTAGTCCACGAACGTTTGTGTCTTTCTTGGGAGCTTTAGGGTTTCCACAACAAGAGTGTCCTTCTCTTGTTCGTAATATATATATATATATTGTATATTTTTTTTCTTTAACTATAAAAAAAATGGAGTACTCCTCAAGACCTCAAGAAGTGGTGAACCTTGAGATGGAAGAAGACTTTAAAGAATGTGATTCTGTTCAAGAACTTGTCTTGAAAACGATAATTGAAAGGAAAGAGTACAACTCCTGGATTGGAGAATCTGTCAAGGATTTAATTCTTAGAATGACTCTAGGGTCGAATTTGCAAATCTTCAACTGCAGATAAATCAGCTTATTGATGGTTAGACCAAAATCCTAGATAATCAAAAGATCTTGATCAGGAATCAGAAGAAACTCATCATGGACAATGTCAAAGCTAGGCATCTTGCCCGCATTGTTGATCGGAAAGTTAATGTTCTAACACATGAACATGGAGTCTCTACGGTCAAAAGAATCAAGGATATCAGTGATACCTTTTATGATGGACCCTTTCAAAGGTATGATGTTATCAAAGAAACTTGATTTATGTCTAAAAAACTTCTTATGAGAATTTATTCTTGTGTTTAAGAATGATAACTAGGGTTTGGAATAGCAATTATTGTGAGTACACATAGCTTTTGCCAACGATTTTCATTTTGCAATGTTTTTTGATTTATTTATTTAAATTATAAAGTTGATTTGGAAGATGATTTTGCAGTATTAATCTTTATTGGTTTTATATATTGCAAATAATGGTATGGGATATGTGTGTTTGCGTCCGTGAACTATGATTGTCCCATATATGTCAAAAGTTAAGTCTATTATATGTCATTATGCAAATATTAATGGAAAATAGGATTTCCCACACTACACCCCTCACTATATTTTGTAGATCTAAGTCATATTAATCACCTAAATTTTAAATATAAGTGCTAGAAATTTAAATAGACACATAAGATTTTTTACGTGGTTCGATCAATGTGATCTACATCCACGATTCTTCACTATGATTGTTGAGGTTACAATAATATTACATTGGAAATCTCCATTAATGGATATTTTCTAGAGCTCTAGATCTAATTATTTGGGGAAGAAGATGATAAAGAAAATAAATCTCTCTCTAAAAATATCTCTCTCCTCCTAAAAGTGTTCTCCTCCAAAATTATTCCTTCCCCTTTTCTCTCCTGCTCTCCTCTTTATATAGGTGTTTACATAATGGATGACAGCTCACATACAGCTCATATTCTCGCGAGCCTTTTAATGATTTCGCAGGTTCTCGCTACCTTCTCTCGAGACACTCTCTCGAGCCTTGCTACCTTCTCTCGAGACACTCTCGCGAGTCTTGCTACCTTCTCTCGAGACACTCTCTCGAGTCTTGCTACCTTCTCTCGAGACACTCTCTCGAGTTAAGAAAATAATTGAATCTTGCAAGCTCTTCTCGCGAGTTAAGGAAATAATTGAATCTCGCAAGCTAAGAAAATATGTTGTGCGATATTTGAATCCTACATCTTGCCTCTTTTTCCTTGAATATTGCTTGAAGAGCGATCTTTAAGGAAAAATCTGTTGTTGTAGTAATCTTTGGTCTTTGTTGATGAAGGAACGAGCGGAAGAATCTTGGACTTGAAAAGTACGTACTTGCCTCTATTCTTTTGCGAAGTTCAAGCTTTGAGAAGTGAATATGAAGTATCATCTCTTGAAGTATGCGAAGTATGAAGTATCCTTGAAGAAATATAAGAAGTACTCAATCCTCGAAATATAAGAAGTATTGTGAATCCATCATGCGAAACTCTCGCTCCATGTTCTTTGTCTCATGCTATGCTCTATTCTTTCGCGAAGTTACAAACTTTGCGAAGTGGATAAGAAATATTAATCCTTGAAGTATAAGAAGTATTGCCTCTGTTCATGCGAAGTCATTATTCCATTTTGGTGAGGATTCTTGTTATTCATTGGTAAACATCTTCTTTGGAAATGATTCTTACGAGAAAATAAAGAACATAAAATGTTTTTTCTAATCCATTGTTGCCTCTGTTCTTTATCTACGAAGGTAGAATCGTTGAAAAAGTGTTGAGTGAGTGAGTTATTTCTTCATTCTTATCTTTCCTCTATCTCTGCGTTGTGCTCATGCGATGGTATAATCTCATCATTGCTTTACGTTGAATTTTATCATTGCGACAAGGTCGCGAGTATCTCCATGAAAGGAGAAACCTACTTTTCTCGCCTTATCCTTTCGGTAGTCTTTATTTTATCTCTTCTTGTTGCGACAAGGTCGCGAGCCGCCTTACATTTTCATGCAATGGCCCATTGACCTTGCCTTATCATTTATGTGTGGTCTTCCAAGTTAGACCTCCCTAATTAGAGGTCTTCCCACACTGACACCTTTCATCGCGACAAAATCGCAGGACGTCTTTACACTTGCATGTAAAGACCCATTGATCTTGCCTTATCATTTTCCAAGTATTTTTGCCTCTGCGGGATGTTTTAGTTGCGGCAATATGACAAGCCTAGATATCCTTGCGAACATAAAGCCTCATGACATTGCCGTCTTGCGACGAAATCGCGCAGACGTCCGTACACTTTCGTGTAAAGACCCATTGATCTCGCCTTACCCTCGCGTTAGTATTATTGCCTCTGCAGGATCATTGCACAAATATGACAAGCCTAAGTCTCCTTGCGAAAACAAAGCCTCATGACATTTGCGTCTTTTTTGGCACTTCCCTAATGGATAGTGTCGCCCTTATCTTCTCCCTGGTTGCCCCTTCAAGGAGGCGAAACATCGGCCATACAAGACTAGCTCCTCCCATCCTGGTCTTAACAACAACCGTTGTTTTTCGCACCTCTTATCCCTTATACCTATAGGGTTTATGGTTACGAGACGCACCCTAAGTGGAGTTTTCTTGGGCGAGTGCAACATATGCCAAGACTTTCCAAGAATGGCCAGGTAGGTTCATCCATCCCGGCACTCGGCTCAACCGTGTACCTCGGCGCCTTGAGCATACACCGGCTCCTTGGAAGAGACCCTCGGTCGCCCAACCGAGTATAACCTTATATATATAGTTGGGAATCCAAGGTACCTCTCCCTGATAGGCTTTCATGGGCCCCAAATTTCCATGACTCGGGCTTCGGGAGCGGTGTAACCTTCCCCCGAGCCATGTCGAGAGATACCCCCTTATATGACGCACTTTAGGTCTTACATTTGCCTCTTACGAAATGTTATTCGCGAACTAGGGTGTACGCCATAAAGGTTCGTCCCATTCTCAAGGTTATTTTATTGATTCTTCTTCACATGTAATAGGTCCCCCTACTATGACGCACTTTAGGTACTTTTGCCTCTTGCGAAATTCCCGATTTCGTCATAGTAGGTTTGCCTCTATCTCGATTATTTTGTTGATTCTTACGCATATAAGCTCTTTTGTAATTTCGCCGATCTTTGATAATCTCTTGTCATTTTTGTGCGATATTTTCGCATGTTTTCATTCTTTCATTCATTCTTTCGTTCTCATATTTGACTTTTGTGGTTTGCTGTTGTTGTCTCTTGCGAAGTATATGATTTGCTTGCGAAGCTAGCATCCTTGAAATGTATGAACTTCGCATAAAATATAATTATCTCGCAAAGAAAAAGAATTGTGAGAAATGAGATTTGAACCCTTGACCTGCCTCTTGCATATTCTCGCACCATACCAACTGTTCTAACCCTCTCTTGCGAAAGAATCAAAGACTTCGCGAGCTTAACATCTGCGAAGGGCAAATTGTGCGAACCTTACCACAACAACATGAACAGAAGCTTGCACAGATGGTTGAGGGAGAAGCTAATAAAGTCGATGCCGCGAGTTCGATTCTCATCTTTTTCATTTTTTGTCATCTTTTTTCTTGAATACAAGTCACGTATTAGAAGTCTGCGATCACTTCGCACACAGTGAACTAGCACAGTTGGTCACGATACGAGAGAATGGGTCTACAAGATGCAGTTCGAACCTTCCCGATCGCAAGTTTTTTTTTTTTTTTTTTTTTTTTTTTTTTTTACCCTGGACTTCATTTCTCTTCCTTTTTCATTGCTCTTCTTACGAAGTAACCCGCGAAGTGGGCTTGTCTTACCCTCTCTCTTTCCTTCGTGATTATTGCTTTGAACCGATTGGCCGACGAGGTATTTTGAATGTTCGGATGGTGATACTTAGTGTATCATGGATTCATCTCGGTGATGCCCAGTGAAATAAACTTTGAATTTTCTTCTTCACGCCGGTATTTGGGAAGTAGTAAACATCTTTGTGAAGTGAAGGAACATCTGGGAAGTGTTTATTCTCGCTGTAAATGTTCATAAGGTGAACATCTGACTTCTATGAATCTCGCCGCTTCTATGAATGAATGTACGTTAAACTCCTTTTCTTGGTTCTTGACTTCGCAGAGATATTTCTTCCTTAGTTGCCTCATCCTCCTTAGTTTTTCATATTTCTTTGCAATAGCTTGCGATCAAGTAAGTATTTTTACTCTATCTTTGTGGATGATCCTCTGGCTTTGATTTATCTATTTGTTTGTTCTCGGCTATTTGTTGTGGTGTATCTATTTTCATAAACTCTATTTGTCGTTGTTTGATTTTCACCGTTGAGCTTGCTCTCGTCTTCCTTGGCACTTGTAGCTCGGATTTTGTTGTTTGATATTCATTCATCCGTCTTACGAGTCATATAATCATTTATCTTGTATCTCTTAAACTCGGAACGATCTAAAGAGATGGACTTCGCTAGGTTCTCCGCATCCTTTCGTTCGCGTGTAACTTCATCTTTTCACCCGTAACTATCCTTTGCTTGTACCATCCAATGAAGAACTAAGAAAGTTGTTACCCAGCAAGATTTAAATGTATTCTATATTTTGGTACAAGTAAACTACTATCCCATCGGGTTACGTGGTTTTAAATTTCAAAACAAAATTCGTTTTATATCATGGTTTCTTAAAGAATAGTCATTTTTTTTGATTAAGAACAGGCTGTGTTTTGGGTTTCAAGCATTTTTAGTGAACATAGAATCTGGTGATATCAAGACACTTGCAAAAGTAGACCAAATCATCATAGAAAAAACAAGAAAAGGAGTACTTAGCTTTTTAATTTCTGGTATTTGAGTAGCCACGAAGAGATGATGCCATATGAACTTATGCAGGGAAGGTTTGTTTATTGTTTAGTAAGCTTTAAACGATGAGACTGGGATTGGCTTCCTTCTTCGTTGGTATAATAATCTCGCAAGAACTATTCGCACAGCCATGGAATAGCTTCACTGAAACATTTTTGATATCTTTTGCACGCAATCCTTGGCATGAATAACTCTTCTCATCACGCCTTTGTTCTTTGGTCATCTGCTTTTTGGTATTGAACTCCATATATTTTTATCTTGTTTGCTTCGTTCTCCAATGATGATTGATTGTCTCTTGTTCGTTATATGTTCAGTCTTTGTATGTTGATCTGGTTCGTGACCTTTTGGTTGCTTTGGGCTCTTGTTCACTCTTCTTTAATTCTTGGAACTCATCACCAAGTTAGTCAAGTTAGATATCACCGTCTTTCTATCAAAGATCTTTGGATTGTTGTGTATTGTGTTCGAATATCTCTTTGTTTGCTGTTGGTAATGCTAGCTTCCTCTAGATCGTACTCCTCTGCACGTAGGAACTTGTATCTCATTATGTGGGCTTTATTGTCATTCCTTGGCTCTTTCTCTGGGCAGCTTTGAACTCCTCCTTGTACTGATAGCTCTTGAACTGATCCCTTCTCCGTTAATTGCTGGGTTAGCTTTGCTTCAAGGTAGTGACAGAGTAATTCGTTCGTCGTTTCTTTCTGCCATGCCTCTTTCTTCCTTTCTTTCACCCATCTGTCTTTGTTTATTTCTCTCATCTGTGCCGCCTTCTCCTCATATCTCTTACACCTGCAAAATTTATTTTCCCGCTAATTTCTTCACCTGTCCTTGATGATCTTTGTACTTCCTACTATTACATTCGCTTTTCTGATCTCTCCTCCTGGGCGAAGCCGTCGCAAGGCAAAAATCATTGTATTTCCATTATTGCTTTGCTGGCGATGTCGTTGTGTAGATACCGAGCTGTCTAGGTTTTGCTAAATTACTTTGTTGTTTTATGTCTTTGCGGCAACCTCGTTTGGAACTTTACTAATGAAGTGAACTTCTTGGACCATCTATGCGAGCAATTTGTTTGTGTTGGTCTAGTAAGCTTCGGATATAAAGTTTCTCATCATTCTACTACTGTTTCTTAGCATACTGTTTCTCTTGTTTCGTCCTTAGCTCCTTCTTTAAATTGTTTCGTGTAAACAATGATTGGAAAGGTTTCTTCTTGCTATTAAGTTGAGTGTTTGCTGAGACATTCATTCCCTCATGTAAAGTCTTTTTTTTTTTTTTTTTTTTTTTTTTTTTTTTTCGCTAAATAATCCTCCCTACTCAATGTTCTTTTAAATATCAATATAGACTCCTTTGATTTTCTGCTAGTGTTTCTAACTTTGAGATCCAGTGATATCCAATTCCAACAGTATCTAATTTCTTTGATTTTCTTCTATCCAACAAGTAGCAGGTCCCTGTTTCTAGCGCATATGTAGTAGCAGGATTTCCCACACTACACCCTCACTATATTTTGTAGATCTAAGTCATATTAATCACCTAAATTTTAAATATAAGTGCTAGAAATTTAAATAGACACATAAGATTTTTTACGTGGTTCGATCAATGTGATCTACATCCACGATTCTTCACTATGATTGTTGAGGTTACAATAATATTACATTGGAAATCTCCATTAATGGATATTTTCTAGAGCTCTAGATCTAATTATTTGGGAAGAAGATGATAAAGAAAATAAATCTCTCTCTAAAAATATCTCTCTCCTCTAAAAGTGTTCTCCTCCAAAATTATTCCTTCCCCTTTTCTCCCCTGCTCTCCACTTTTGATAACAAAGATTAAGTCTATGATATCATTATGCAAATATTGATGAAAATAGAATGAATCTTTGAATATTCCACAATATTGATCTTTCCCTGATCCACTTATATGTGTAAATACTGTTCGGCTCCGTAAGTTCTCTTATATTGAGCATTTCCAATTAAATTAATCATGGGTTCTCTTGTGGTTAATTTAATTGAGTTTTCTGGATACAAATTCATGTTTCATGTAATTTGTTAATGTCCAAAGAAATCCTTCTTTTCTTGTAAATGTAAGGTCGCTCTTGTTGTTCTCTCGGGAATGACATTTTATGGAGGAGATTTCTTAATTGAACTTTTGCTTGATTGCCAAATCTTTGTGGGGAGTGCGGCTGTGGAATATTGTAGGATTTTTCTTGTATCTTTGTAAACTCCTTGATGAATACACTAAGTTTCGACTATATGAAATTATCGAAACAAAGTCGATATGTTCTCTTTTAGTCATGAAGTATCTCTATGAGAATTTCATTATGATCCCACTAGTTTTCGTACCTTTGCCAATTTATATTGACAAAAAGGGGGAGAATTAATGTGTAGTTCACACTACAAATACATATGGTTTACGGATCATTATGTAAGGGGGAGTGGTTTTCATTGTGAGATGAAGTATTGACTAAGGGGGAGTGATACATATCACCATATTATTGTTGTCAAAGTTGTGATACAATTGGACTTTGATGTTGTGTAATAATACTATGACACTGTATAACAATGATTGAGAGCTACTGTTTTCTCATTGTTATGACTACGGATCTTCAACAACACTGATGCTGAGTTGAACACGTTCAGAATCACTGGAGTACTTGGAAGTGACGAAGATTTCGAGTAATGTTGAAGAACCAAGGAAATTAAGCATTTGGATGAGAAGCTACAAAGTTTATATATTTTATAATCCATATGTATTGACAGTTTTGTCACTAAAATTGACAAAGGGGGAGATTGTTAGAGCACTGATCGGTCTAACTCGCAAGCGTTGCTATCTCAAGCTTGTTTGTCAAGTTTAGTTGCCAAAACTATAAGTCTTGATTTCTAGTCTACTTATAGATAAGTCTCGGATTAGGATAGAAAGTGTAGTTGATCTTTTGACTTCATGGCGTCCATCGATTAAAGACGGAGAACTACTAAGGAGAGCTTGTGGAACTTCACCAACAAAAAGGTATGTGGAGATTTGAACTCATCTATCACTCAAAATTCTATCTACTCTTTCTCCTATTTGAGACAAAAGTCGTATAACTATATAGACTTCAATTATATACATTTGATATTTCGAGCTGAGTTTAACTCGCTTACATATTTCTCGAAATATGTGTTGGTAAGTTTTCGCTTTAACCAATTTCATCTTATATTCTTGACAAAAGTCAAAAGATGATCATGTGAAAATCGCCTGGTAACATCTTACATGATTTGTGTAAGACAGTCATTTGATGTAGACTTGGAATGTTTCATATTGATCATTCGATCATTTGAAAATTGCTTCGAAGATAATAGTTTGTGTGAGACAGCTATTCCCATCTTCTAAGAATGTTTCAATGATTGAAATGAGAGTTTAGAACAAATTACCCATGATTGGATATAGCACAGTATGTGTACTTGTATGCTAACTGTTGCAAGTTATTCCAAGTCCGGGAACCATGGTATGCGTACGCGTATGCGTACTGGTTGGTTAATGAAAATCCGGGAACTTAGTATGCTAGGTTTTTCTAAAACCATTAGGTTAACGACTTAAAGACTTCATTGGGATTTTGAAGCCAGACCCAACTATTTTCTCTGTAGTTGCGAGTTCTGATCTTGTTGTTTTCTATCGTATTGAGAACTATCTTCTTTAAGATTTGCTCGAGATTTAGTCTCCGATAGGCAAGATAAAAACTAGTCACAAACATCTCCGTCTCATCGTTTGTGATTCCACAATATCTTGTTTCGCTACCATACGATTAAGATTATTATGAGGTGATTGATATTACTAGGTTGTTCTTCGGGAATATAAGTCCGTTGTATCAATTGGTTCATGTTCACCTTGATTTATCAAAAGACGGAATAAAACCCTTAGGTATTTCTGTGGGAGACAAATTTATCTATTCAATAGACTTTTCTGTGCGAGACAGATTGGTTTATCAAGTCTTCGACTTTGGGTCGTAGCAACTCTTAGTTGTGGGTGAGATCATCTAAGGGAATCAAGTGCGTAGAGTCCTGCTGGGATTCAGAGGCGTAAGGAACGCGATTGTACCTTGATCAGTATGAGATTGTTTAGGGCTCAATTACATTCCAGTCAAAAGTTAACTTGGAGTAGTCTAGTGTCTGTAGTGGCTTAATACAGTGTGGTGTTCAAATCTTGACTAGGTCCCGGGGTTTTTCTGCATTTGCGGTTTCCTCGTTAACAAAATTTCGGGTGTCTGTGTTATTTCTTTTCCGCATTATATTTTCTATATAATTGAAATATCACAGATTGTGCGTAGTTCAATCAATTAGATAATCCAACCTTTGGTTGTTGATATAAATTGATTGACACTTGAACATTAGTCTTTGGTACCGTTCAAGTTGTTTCACATAATAATCAGGCTCACGGATTTCTATCTGTTTGATTTACTGATTACATTGTGAAACAGAGATACAACTCTTAGATATATTTCTTGATTGAGATCACTTTATTAGTTGGTGCTCTAGGAATTATATTGGAGTTAGTCCATACATATTGCTAAACGAAATATTGGGTGAGGTTGTTAGACCCTCGGTTTTTCAACTGAAACCTGGAGCAGCAGCTGAGCGAGAGTAGGACAAAACCATGAAATAGAAGATAAATTAAGGAACCACTACCCATATTAATTTACCTTTGAACCTTTCTAGTATTTTAATCCAGAATGAAACCAAGTAAATTCAAAAGTTTTAGAACGCATAACTAAATTAGGAATCGGATGTAGATCCATTACTAACAGCAGATGAAATCCATGAAAACAAAAAGAAACCAAAAACAAAAAAACGATGGAGTCAACCCTAAGCGGCCAGGGTCAAAGAGAGAGAAATCCAAAAATTAGCATAGTGACCCTAGTTGTTATTTCAATTTTGAGAGCTGTAAAAGTCCCTACGGAGATTTAGAAACTAAAATTTTCTTTGAGAGTTCATAATAAATCTCCCCAGTCCTCAGACATGAAAAAAGTTACACAAAAACAAATATCTTTGGGTCTCTGCAGCCTCAGAACTTTTATGTATTTTACTTCAAGACTAATGATGCATTCATATCTATCTATTTTAGACACAAAGAACTTGTGCATAATTGACCAAACAACAATGTATTTTTTAAAAAAGGACCAAACATACATTTAACTAGGTCAACAGGACCAAACTAACTCTATTATATTATTTCTAGGACTAAATGTTAGTCTCTAGGACTAAACTTGTGGAATCAACAAAGTTTGAGACGAAAAAAACTTTGATGATTACTATATATCTTGATCGAGTGAACATCTCAACAATCGATCAAGATCGGGATACTCGAGTTATCAAGAAAAGATAACTGGACCTGGATTCACGAATTCCTATTAATTCTTTGTAGTCGCTAAACCCTAAAAGAGTTTCTGGAGAGAACGACTCTAGTAACAACTAGACACACCAAAGTAGTGTCGGGATTCAAAAGATCCCAGTTGTTTGAGGTTCCTCTTGTATAGACATTCAAAGCATAGGTTGCTTTAGGTTTAAGCTAACATAGCTTTGGAACCAAGCAAACAATATCCATCGTTATATGAATCTTTGAATCTGATTTATATAATCAATATATACACTCTAGTTAGGATGAACCGTAACCGAACCATGTATAAGACTACGCTCATGAATGGTTAGCCGAAGCTAGCCAACTAAGCTATAAGCTTGAGCATTTACATAAACACTTAAGACTTAACTCAAAACACAATCATGTGATCAAATATGTCTATTGTGTTTTATAAATATAAACAGAGATTATTCAAATGCTAATTATCTCGAAGAAATAATTTTATGTGCAAGTGAATTTAATCGACATGGTAAGTAGGTGTATAAAGTACAAGTACTTAACCTATTCGTGAACAGTTATGTCACGGTACGTGTACCGGTATGTAAACCTTAAGACATAACCATGTTCCGGAGTTCACAAAACTATTTCGGTATGCGTACTAGTATGGATACCATTAAACATAACGAGTTCCGGATTTCACAGAACTTTTGTGGTATGCGTACTGGTATGGATACCATTTAATCATAGCTACGTTTCAGAGTCCAAAGAACTTTCCTGGTACGTGTACCGGTATGGATACCAAACCGGTTCCATAACCAACAGTCCCTTTTTAGTACCCGTACTAGTTTGCGTAGCGATCCTGATTCACGAGTTCTCAGACTTTTAAAGGTGTGGATAGTAATATGCGTACAAAAAATCTGTTTGTCGGTATATAGCTACTTTGTTGCGTGTACGATTACATGTATTACGGCTTCAGACTTATAAAAAATTTCCCAGTAGTTCTATATTTCTCTAAATTGATTCGAAACATTCCCGAATAATATCAACGACACATATCGTTGTTCCAGGTTATTTTCGAATGATATTCTTGAATCATGATTTTGATTGCGAACAATAAATTGGTCTTAACCGAAATTCATCAAGTATGAAATATTCATTAAGCTTAGT
The DNA here is from genome assembly GCA_023531295.1 of Papaver armeniacum. NCBI lineage: Eukaryota > Viridiplantae > Streptophyta > Magnoliopsida > Ranunculales > Papaveraceae > Papaver > Papaver armeniacum. The sequence goes on along the minus strand of JAJJWW010001169.1, from coordinate 383,191 downwards.
CATTTTTCGAGGACTAATTACAAGAAGAATCTTGACTCCAAATTCTTGATATGCTTACGATAGTCTAATTAGTTACGTGACAACGTCTCAAAGATAGAAAGATGAATATAACTTGAGATATAGGTGGTTCAGTCTTCACTTACCTTTTGTTGAGGAAGTTCTCCAAAAGTTCGGTTGATCTTCACCTTCAAACGGTAGAACGCAATGACAACTGGTTCGTTTCTCAACTACATATTTTATCCTAGTCCAAGACTTAACTAATTGTAGACTAGAAATCAAGATATAGTTTTGACAACTAAATTTGACAACAAGATTGAGATAGCAACACTTGTGAGTTCGACCGATCAATGCTCTAACAGTTCCCATAACTAATTCTAGACCCCATTTGTCTAGGTTCATAAACTCAAGTAGGTCACGAACCCTAAGCTTTGATGCATCATATATTCTCTCCATAATCATGGTTACAGTACAATATTCCCTATATAGTTTACGAGCATCCTTCCTAATGAATAGGGTTTGCAAACTTGGATCAAAGTAAGGTTCATCATCATTACTAGTGTTCGAACTCTCCTCATGATGTCTTCTCTTCCTAAATATTTTCAATTGAAAAACTCACAAAAACGGGATGAAGAACTTACCGGGTTTGTGAACTGTCGTCAATGGTGCGGCTCTGGAACATGGAAGAGACGAGAAACTAATGATGGCCCGTTGAATAAAACTTTTCACGAATTCAACGGTACCAAAAACACTCAAGATGATTGAAAGCTTGAAAATGTTGATGGGTTACGAACCCTTTGGTTTTTCTCACCGAGTTCTCGAATTGTCCTAATTCTCTTTTTATGTGAAAAGAACGATCAATGCCTGAACCGGTTAGACTAGTTCTGGAAATAGCTTCCAACCTGTTCTAGTTCTGGTCCGAGTTCAAGGTACATGAACCGCACATGTGCAATCAAGAGCTTAATTTTTTTAGTTATTTATCACCTTGTTAAGCAGATTTTTAGCTCAATTAATTAATCCAGTGGATATTTAGAGCACAAAAATATTGACTCCCTCAATATGAGGTTCCATCAATTTATGCTTGCGGAGGATAATATATAGATAATTTTTATGGAGCGATGCTCAACACAAGAATTATGTCTAGAACAATTTTTAACATAGAATCTAACAACACAAGTGGCTCGATTAGCTAGATACATGACATCTTTGACAGCATAACTCCAAGAGAGAACTTCCTTCCAACTGATTGTACACCAGGTTAAATTGAGAAATAACCATGAGTCTGATTTTACAAGAGCCTTACAAGACTTTAGAGAACCACAAAACATAGTTTTCTTGTGTCCTTGATGTCTTGTTATGCAACTTTTTAATACAAAAGTCTGAAGATAACGTTTAACACTATGTAAGGCAACTCTTTTGGTGTAAAGAGACATCTTAACGTTTTCACTAAAGAATATAACAATGTTATCTTGATAAGATGTAACAGGGTTAGACCAATGAATTGATTCATGATTTCTAAGGGAACAATCTATCAGATGAGGTTTAAACTCCCCTTGTACTACAACTAGTTCGTCACAACATTTTGGGTTACAAGAAACAGAAGTGTTGCACTCACTTATTAAAAGATCAATATCAACCTCAACATGAACATTATTCTCCATGACTTGATTTAGTCTGTCAAGCGAATCTTTTTCTTTTTGAAGAAACAACTCAATATCAAGAGTGAGATTCGCAAGTTGTTGTTCAAGTCTTGTTAATACTTCAATGTATTTTAACCCAGGTTGAGAAACTGCCAGAATTTCTTCTACATATTTAATTAAATCATTCATTGTAGAAAATTCTGAATCCCCTAGATCTGGTGGTAAGTTTATCGAGATCTTACTCTTGTCCATATAGTTAGATCGCTTTAAACACAAACTTATTAGGTCTTAACGCGTTTGCCTGCTCTGATACCAATTGAAAACACTGGGGGTACCAAAATACACTGTGACAGTCCGGAAAAATTTTCGCTTCCGATTGACCGTGAAGTTCAGTCGATCGGCAAGTTCCTAACCTCCCGAACTGCCATATGGGGTGAAAGAAGTTGAAACGGAAGAATGGATACTGTTTTAGGAATCATGGTAAAGAAATACGTATTCACATTAACAGGTTAAACAAGAAATGGACTATGACAACCATACTGTAAACTTAACGAATTATCTGGCATCAAACTGTTTAAATATGTCTCACACTCAATAAGAAAGTAAGACTGATACTATATTATTAAACAGTAGTAGTTACAATACCAAGAAAAGACTCTTTTACATTAGCCCGGTAACCCAAAAGGAGTGACAAAAAGATTATATACAACTGTACAATGATTTGACAAGTTTCCAAACACTCCTATGAAGTCACAACACATCCTATTTCAAAAAAAAAAAAAAAAACAGCAAAAAATGATAGTGTCATGTTTTTTTTTCCAAATCAAACCAGCTTACACATGAGTATATATACGAAAGCAAAGTGAGCATACACACTTTGTAACCCAAAAGCTCTACGCACCAAGCCTTCACAAGCTTACTGCCTCAAGCCGCACTCATACTCTGTAGAAAACAAAACTGGTGAGCCACAGCCCAGTAGAGGAATGCGTAAAAGCAAGCAATGCCCAAGTAAGGATTAAAATGAGTTGTTGAATTGATTAAAGCATAAACATTGCACAAAGTTGATGAGCACGCATTTAACAAAGTGTCGAAGGCTTTATAAAGCAAATACACAATAGAAATCATCAAATGCATATACAAATCAAAATATTCTACTGAGAGGGTTTAACTAGTTGCCGAGGTTTATCAGAAAACCACCCTATTGTCCCGGTTGATCTTCCGCATGTCACCAGTAGTATGGATTGCCCCTATAGGGCCCGACAGTCTCACCAGTAGAATTCAAACAAAGGAAGTGCTCAACACAATCGATGGATACGTTAAAAACAACGTTAAATACGAGTAATACTCATACTATCACAATTGTAGATTCATAAACCATGGTAAATAACTTACCTCAACTTACCTTGCACTAAAACAAGATTATAAGTACAAGAAAGTATCAAATTAATGTTCTGGGCATTAACTTTGAAACATCTAGTACACCAAATCAAGAGTTTGTCTATGTACAAAACAACAACAAAAATTTCAGCTTGCGTAGTTGCTTTTCAAAAGTTCTATAGACTTCATTACTCAATGAAAATGAGTGTGTCTTGGCTCATTTAAAAGAATAAAAGACAAGCTTTCACATAAAAAAATATAGGAAAATTTAATGGGTATTGTAGCTGTATCAAAATACTTCAACAAAACATGACAGTATTTAAGCTTTTCAGAGACTGCAGTTTCGGCTGTCTACATTCAAAAATTTGCGCAAAATTCATTACACAATGAAATTTAGTGACTTTAGTATTATTAGAAAGTTAATAAACCATATATTAACATAAAAATCATAACCGGAAGAAATCAGGTATGTATCTAATTCGAAAAGTCTCAAATAAACAAGACAGTAACCAAGTTCTTCAGAAATTACAATTTTGACAGTTTGCAATCCAAAATTCGTGTAAAATTCATCACACAATGGAAGTCAGTAAATTTGGTCTCTTTTGAAATCTGAGAAACCCCACTTTGACATAAAAATAATAAACAAAGGTAATGAGGTACATAGCTATGTTTAAACATCTCAACAAAACAGGAAAGACGTGCAGTTCTTCACAAAATTTCAGTTTTAGTAGTCTACAATCAAAAATTCGTACAAAATTCATCATTCAACGGAATATGGTAACCTTGGTGTCGTTAGAAAGCTGAGAGAGTCCACCTGAAAAGCTCTTGACAAAACAGTACAACAGTACATGTTCGTAAATTCAGTTTACAAACAAGTTCATGAGATTGGTTAAGGGTCAAATTGATGTTTCAAGAGAACAAAATGAGTACCAAATACCCAATTTAACAAATTTATGAAATAACAACTTCATATTCAGGTTAAATTAATCATGGAATTGAAAGAAAATTAGGGCAAGTTGGAATCATGAAATCAAAGAACTATTAGAATTTAAATCAAAGCAAAGCAAACCCAATCAGAGTCAAAGCAAACCTAATCAAATTAAATCATGAACATGACCAAAATATAAGAATTGAAAACATTATTTCATGAAAAAGAAACTGAAAAGAGGAAGAAATCCCCTACCTTTTGTGCAATACACGAATCCAAAGCAACCAAGTGACCAAACAACGTAGAATATGCTTTGAATTTCAAGTTTTGATGAGAAGTTTTATTTAGAGGGAAGGAAGATAATTCAACAGTAAGGAGAAAAAGATGGTTTCTACACTGAAATTTAGTAGAAGATATTTATCAAGGAAGGCAAAGGTCTAAAATGCCCCTGTTTTTAGGGCTGCACAAAACCGAACCTAAACCATGAACCGAAACTGGAACTGATCAATTTAAACCGAACCGAAATGAAACCATATTACCCTGGTACTGCGATGGTTGTCGGTTTCTTAAAACCGACAATGTTGGTTTCAGTTACGGTTGGCAACCAAAACCGAACCGAATAAACCGAAGAAACCGACTATCAAGTAACTAATCGTATTTGTAGATTTCATAAGCTAATCGTAGCCATAGATTTTAGGTTAATTAGTATCTGAGGTAATGTTAGTCGTTGATTTTAGGTAATAAGTAGTTTCTTTTTACTTTCTGAGCAGCAACACTCCTTTGGTTCTTCCCCACTTCTACTTGTTTTCCTCTCCTCCTCCAAATCTTCTTCTCCCTCATACAGTCATACCAGATCTAGATATTTAGTCGTATCTTCCTCCCCCTCACATCAGCAAACTACCATTCCCAGTTCTTCTCAAGCTCATCCATCATTAATCATTCTTCAAACCCAATTTTTGTTTGTTGGTCATGCTATTGAAGAATACTAGTGGCGTTAATGAATAATGAAGATGGTGGCATCAACAGAAACAAGATGTTCCAGATCTCTACCAAGAGGTGATGTTGATGATTCTAAGGATAAATCTCAAGTTCAATTAATAGATCGTTCCTGTTGTTTACCTTTGTTTTCCATAAAGTTTTTATTTTTCTTTATTAAATCTTGTAACCCTTTCTTTCCCTAAATCTATACAACTCAAAAGGTTGTTTCAATCTTAAATTCTAAATCTATGTAATTTATTCATTCTAGATTTTTTTAGATTGATTAGTTTTATCTTGATTGATTAATCAATGTTGAAAGAGTTGTGATTGATTGATTATGTTTTCATTAGGGTTTGGTGAGTGTTTATCTAATTATCGGTTTCTTGTTTTCAGTTTCATGTTAAAGTTGAACTGAAGAAACATATCTCATGTTCTCTTCAATTGTTAAATAAATCTCACAACAGTGTTGCTTTTAAGGTAAATTATTTCATCTTTCTTTTTTTGATTTCTAGAGAGAAAAACGAACATTTTGGTTGATTTCAAGTTACAACCCTAAATATGTCAAATTCAATTTTAAATTTTTTAGTTAAATTTTGAATTGGTGATTCACAGGTTAAGATAGTTGCTTGGCTTATTTCTTGGGCTCTTATACTTGTTGAAATATTGTATGACTCCTTAAACCCTTGCATGTTACTGATTTCTTATGTGTTTTCTACCTTTTATATATTCTAACTTGTTTTTATGTTTATGTGTTTGGGGGATGCTCCTGGTGTTATAATCTCATCTATCGGTTTCACAAAGTGTAAGTTATAAAATTGATTTTGTATCCTTTGTTATTATTTCTTCTTAATGTTTTCTTTCTGATTTTGTTTTAACAGTTCTAGTACCTTTCTGACCTGAGAATTGCCATACAGGAGGGAAATGCGAAGCCGTTCAGAAAGTCAGAACTTGTTCCTGAGGTTAACAATGAACCAATCAAAGTAGTTGTTGCAGACATTATCCAAGATGTTGTCTTCGCCTGTCGAAAGAACTTTCCGGTATGCTTTTATTTTATTCGATAAGTGAGATTCTGTTAAAGTTATAACTTAAAACATTGCGTTGAGCTCAGCTTGAAACCAATGCATGAATAAAAATTACGTTTGTTGTGTGATACAACTTGAAATAGGCTTAGGTTTATAACTTAAGTAGCATGTATATGAAACATCTTGAATACAAGAATTTGTGCTTTTGATACACATATTGTTATCTGCTTCTTACTCTTAACACAAATTTTCTCATGGATTTATTTTTTTAATTGCATTCTGGTTGTTGTAAATCACCACAAGAATGTGGCTTTGTAATTTGTATCCAAATCTGCAGCAGTTTCGGATACCAATAACACCACCTCAGCAAACCCTTACTGTCAGACTTGGAAACCTACTCCTGCTCTTTGTTTTGACTGTAAATCTTGCAAGGCAGGAGTTCTTGCTAACTTGAAGAATTAGTGGATTTAAGTGTCTGTCCTGGATATCATTTGATGAAGCACTTCTATTGTTTTTTGACATTTTAAAAACAATCAACTTGACATGTTTATTTATAATTTATTCTTAGTAAAGTTGCATGTCAGTTTTGTGAATCTGACAGAAATAAGGAATTTTCGTTGACTTTGCTGGTTAACCATAACCGACCGGTTTTGTATAGAACCGAGTCGAAACCGAACAAAACAAAACCAAATAAGTTAATGGTTTCATTGGTTTTCAAAACTGGAAAACCGAGTACTTCGGTTTCAGTTTTTTTTTTGGCCAGTAACCATACCGAACCGAACCATGTGCAGCCCTACCTGTTTTGATGTAACATTGACACACAAACTTGGTGTGTGTGTCCTTTTGCCACAAATTCGAGCATATTAAAAAAAACATACTAATGGCATCCGTACATTTCTATAGGCGGGATCACGCGAAAGAGAAACGTCATTTCTCAAGCAAATTTCAAGTGTTCGTGAGCGAAACACAAAGATAACTAGGTCATGCACCACATTGCGCTACATCTAGTTTTCCAATCCAAATGCGTTGGCTCACACCATATTTTTTTAATAAAAAAAAAGACTTGGGTATTACATCATTAGCCACTTAAAAAGAATTTCGTCCCGAAATTCAGAATGAAGAAAGAGACATACGAAAGTTTTCCTGCTAGTAACTCCAGATATTGGATTCTATCTCCCAAATGACGAAAATATGCCTAAACTAAATCCCAAGAATTAACTTCAACACCTACGTATGCATCAAGGTTAACGGATATAAATTGTTAACTAGCACTAGTTGTGAGTAAAACTTTAGTACACGAACTAAAAATTGAAAAGTAACCCTCGACAACGACATTCTCCGTTCCTTCCTTAGCCTCTGCAACATAATTAAGTTTTCCTTGTACATTAGGCTGCCTCGGTTGGAATCCGGGTGTGAAGAAACGCGGTTGATTTTGTGGTCTACCACCAACATTCTGATTTTTTGGATGATTGGTCTTCGGTGGATTCAACTTAGCAGGAAGAGTACATTCTCTAGTATAATGACCTTCTTGTCCACAATTATAACATTGAGTCCCAATCCTCTTGTCTTTATTTGCGACAACATCTGTACGTGGTTGTTCAGGATTTGCTGGTGGATTTGGCTTCACCTTTTTCTTCTTGTCCAGATCTTCTTTCTCGCTCTACAGCTGGACCTAGTTAGCTTCAACATCTAATTCAGCTCTTAGAACTCTCTTATATGTCACATGCAGACGACTAACCACCCTATCTCGAATGGGTACCTTCAAAGCACTCCAATTTATGTGCCTTCAACTCCTGTGTTGGTACAAAATGTGATGCATATCGTTCTAGCTCTGCAAACTTCTTGTCCAACTGAGTTATTGTCATATCTCCTTGTTGTAAGAATACAAACTCCATATATTTTGCAGCTTTGGCAGTAGGCGGAAAATATTGTTTTAAAAACAATATTTCAAAGTTTTTCCAACTTATCTTTGACATATTCTCCATTCTCTGAACAGATTCCCACCAATTATATGCATCTCCATGAAACATATGCGTAGCGAACATGACTTTATCTTCTTCTGGAACTAACATAGCCTTAAACTCTTTTTGTATGCTGTGCAACTATTTCTCGGCAGCTATTGGCTCTTCTATTCCGTGAAATATGCCACTAGGTCCTAAGAATTTCTTAAATCTTCGCACATAAACCTCCTGACTAGGTTTGTTCTTCCTTTACATCGCAGTAGCCATAGTCTTCATGGAACCTAATAACTCCACCAAATTCTGTTTTATAATCTTAGTCCTCTTATTGCGACCCTTCGTCTTCTTAGTTAGAGCAGGATGAGATGAACTTGCTATATTCGACATCTACAAATCAAACTCTCACAAGGTTAGTTTTGTTAGTAATTGCTCATTACTAACAACCCAATCATATACATATCATGTCATCTAGTTGTTTTTCTCAAAATTCCAAAACAAGAAGACTCTTTAACTCCAGTTTAGAAATTCTACAATAGATCAACACTTCAATCTTTGAAATTCCAACCATAACATAGTAAAATTGCAGAAAATAATATATGCAAAACAATGAAAATCCCAAAGCAAATCGAAACATTTGCTCTGATACCAACTGTGACGGTCCGGAAAAAATTTCGCTTCCGATTGACCGTGAAGTTTAGTCAATTGACAAGTTCCAAACCTCCCGAACTGCCATATGGGGTGAAAGAAGTTGAAACGGAAGAATGGCTATTGTTTTAGGAAGCATGACAAAGAAATACTTATTTACATTAACAAGATAAACAAGAAATGGACTATGACAACCATACTGTAAACTTAACGAATTATCTGGCATCAAACAATTTAAATATGTCTCACACTTAATAAGAAAATAAGGCTAATACTATATTATTAAACAGTACCAAGAAAAAGTTTCTTTTACATTAGCCCAGTAACCCAAAAGGAGTGACAAAAAGATTATATACAATTGTACAATGATTTGACCTATTAAGTCACAACACATCCTATTTCAGAACAAAAACAGCAAGTGTCGTGTTATTTTTCCAAATCAAACCAGATTAAACATGAGTATATATACGAAAACAAAGTGAGCATACTCACTTTGTACCCCAAAAGCTCTACGCACCAAGCCTTCACAAGCTTACTGCCTCAAGTCGCACTCATACTCTGTGGAAAACAAAACAAAACGGGTGAGCCACAGCCCAGTAGAGGAATGCGTAAAAGCAAGGAATGTCCAAGTAAGGATTAAAATGAGTTGTTGAATTGATTAAAGCATAAACATTGCACAAAGTTGTTGAGCACGCATTTAACAAAGTGTCGAAGGCTTTATAAAGAAAAACACAATAGAATTCATATATTCCATAAACAAATCAAAATATTCTACTGAGAGGGTTTAACTAGTTATCGAGGTTTATCAGAAAACCACCCTATCGTCCCGGACGATCTTCCGCAGGTAACCACACAACGAGAGTCAGTAAATTTGGAATCTTCTGAAAGATGAGAAACCCCACTTTGACATAAAAATGATAAACAAAGGTGATGAGGTACATATCTATGTTTAAAACATCTCAACAAAACATGACAGATGTGCAGTTCTTCAGAATTTTCAGTTTTAGTAGTCTGCAATCAAAAATTCATACAAAATTCATCATTCAACGGAATTTGGCAAACTTGGTGCCGTTAGAAAGATGAGAGAGTCCTCTTAAACATAAAAATAATAGGAGAAGATTTTGAAGTATATATCCGCACGAAAATTTCTTGACAAAACAGTACAGCAGTACAGGTTCAGAAATTCAGTTTACAAACAAGTTCATGAGATTGGTTAAGGGTCAAATTAATGTTTCAAGAGAACAAAATGAGTACCAAATACCCAATTTAACAAATTGATGAAATAACAACTTCATATTCAGGTTAAATTAATCATGGAGTTGAAAGAAAATTAGAGCAAGTTGGAATCATGAAATCAAAGAACTATTAGAATTTAAACCAAATCAAAGCAAATCCAATCAGATTAAAAGCAAACCTAATCAAATTAAATCATGAACATGACCTAAATATAAGAATTGAATTTCATGAGAAAGAAACTGAAAATAGGAAGAAATCCCCTACCTTTTGTGCAATACACGAATCCAAAGCAACCAAATGACTGAACAACGAAAAATATGCTTTGAATTTCAAGTGATGAGAAGTTTTTTTTAGAGGAAAGAAAGAGAATTCAAAAGTAAGGAGAAAGAGACGGTTTCTACATTGAAATTTAGTAGAAGATATTTATCAAATAAGGCAAAGGTCTAAAATGCCCCTGTTTTTATGTAACATCGACACACAAACTTGGTGTGTCCTTTTGCCACAAATCCGAGCATATTAAAAAAACATACTAATGACATCCGTACATTTATATGGGAAGGCTCACGCAAAAGAGGAAACGTCTTTTCTCAAGCAAATTTCAAGTGTTTCGTGACCGAAACACAACGATAACTAGGTCACGCACCACATTACGCTACATCTAGTTTTCCAATCCAAATGGGTTGGCTCACACCCTATTTTTTTATAAGTAAAAGACTTGGGTATTACATACACCACCAACTTTTTCTTGGCAATCTGTATGGACAAACTTAAACATAATTCCAAGAGTTCAACTTAATGAATCTCAATCAAGGAATAGTATCTAAATATATCTCTTTCTCTCACAATCAAAAAGTTTACAGAGACTAGTCCGTTAACCTGATTCTTGTGTGAGAGTACTTGGGTGATTCCAAAGATCAATTTCCAAGTAATCAATCAAGTCGTATCCAACAAACAAGGATGGATGTATCTAAGTTGATTGATTTTACGTACAACCTGTGATATTTCAATTATAATGATAAATAATATAATGCAAAAAAAGAAATAACACAGACACTAGAAGTTTTGTTAACGAGGAAACCACAAATGCAGAAAAACCCCGGAACCTAGTCCAGATTGAACACCAAACTATATTAAGCCGCTACAGATACTAGCCTACTACCAATTAACTTTGGTATGGAATGTAGTTGAGACGTGCTCCTTCCGCCTCTTGAATCCCAGCAAGACTCCGCGCAAATGATTCCTCATAGCTGACGTCCTTTACAGCCTAAGAGTTGCTTCAACTCAATTGAAGACTTTAAATCAATCTTCCTCCCACAGATAAGCCTATATGTGTTATTTCCTTTTTGATCGTAGATCAAGGTGAGACTTGAAATCGATAGCAATAGACAAAGTCTAGCTAACCTCAAAATCCGGACTTATGTTACCCGAAGTGCAGCCTAGATTATTATTCACCTCACAAGTATTAAACTTTTGGAATCAACAAAGTCTGGGACGAAGAGAACTTTGATGATTTATATCTATCTTGTTCAAGTGAGCAGCTCAACAATCGAACAAGATCAGGATACTCGAGTTACCAAGATAAAAGATAACTGGACCTGGCTTCACGAATCCCTATGAAGTATTTGTGGTCGCTAAACCCTAGAAGGTTTTAGGAAGAGGACGAATCTAGTTTTACAACTAGGATACACCAAGAAAAGTAGTTTCGGGATTCAAAGATCCCAGTTTTGAGGTTCGCCTTTTATAGACAATTAAAGCATAGGTTGCTTTAGGTTTAAGTTAAGATAGCTTTGGAACTAAGCAAACAATATCCACTATTAGATGAATCTTTGAATCTGATTAACATAACAATATATACACTCTGGTTAGGATGAACCGTAACCAAACCGTGTACAAATACCACGCTCATGAATGGTTGGTTGAAACTAGCCAACTGAACTATAATCTTGAGCATTTTCATAAACACTTAAGATTTAATTCGAGTCACAATCATGTGATCAAATATGTTTATAGTGTCTTTAGAGATTATTCAAACGCAAATTATCTCGGAGAAATAATTTATGTGCATATGAATTTAATCGACATGGTAAGTAGATGTACAAGGTACAAATACTCAACCTGTTCGTGAACAGTTAATTCAAAGTACTACATGTACCGGTATGTATACCTTATGACATGACCGAGTTCCATAGTTCACATAACTTTTTCGGTACGTGTACCGGTATGGATACCTTAAGACAATAACCAGTTCCGGAGTTCATAGAACTTTTCTGGTACGTGTACCGGTATGGATACCAAACCGGTTCCGGGACCAAGAGCTATTTTCTAGTACGCGTACTGGTTTGGGTACCGATATGGTTTCACGAGTTCACAGACTTTTTAAGGTGTGCATACGGATATGCGTACCAAAAATCTGTTTGTCGACATATAGCTAGTCTGTTACGTTTACTGAGTACATGTATTACGACTTCAGACCTATAACAGTTTTCTCAGTTTGTAAGACTGGTATATATACTGTCTTATATCCGAATTTATAGTAGTTCAATATTTCTCTCTAAATCGATTCAAAACATTCCCGAATAACATCAATGACACATATCACTGTTCCATGATATTTTCGAATGATAATTCTTGAATCACTATTTAGATTAGGAATAATAAATTGTCCTTAACTGAAATTCTTCAAGTATGAACAAATGTTCATTAAGCTTAGTCATATATATTTCGAGAAGTCATTACCAAGATAAACTTGACTCGAAATTCTTGATATTCTTATAATAGTCTAATTAGTTACGCGACATCCTCTCACAGATAGAAAGATGAATATAATTTGTGGTTCACTCTTCACTTACCTTTTGTTGAAGAAGTTCTCCAAAATCTTCGGTTGATCTTCGCCTTCAAATGGTAGAATGCAATGATGACTGTCGTGATGTCCATTTCTCAACTACATTTTCTATCCTAATCCGAGATTTAACTAATTGTAGACTAGAAATCAAGATATAGTTTTGACAACTAAATTTGACAACAAGCTTGAGATATCAACACTTGTGAGTTCGACCGAGCAATGCTCTAACAAGTGTCATGATCCTCTCACAAGGTTTTTCTTTGATCTAGTTATAGTTAGATTATATTTTCTCTCGGCTTTATTTTCTAGATCTAGATTTCTCAATTTTGTTTTCTTAGTTTCATACATGGTCATTGTATTCTTATTTTTGTATGGCAATCTTAAGGTTGGGTTGTGATCTGATTTACATTTTCTCCGAGATTGGTCTTGATCAATTCCGACAGGTACAGGAGCTCCGACGTTTATTCCGACGAGTTCATTGTTTTCCGATTGGTGAAGATTAAGATCAAGCAACTTTTAGCTTTTCTTCTTGAAGGAGTTGTTCTTCAGAATGAAATCAAAAATGTTACTACGGTTTTGAATCAAGTTTCAACGATTCCCGCATGGCTACGATGTGGTCGGCCCCTCTTTATCTTTCAACACGTATTTTTTGATTGTGGTTTTTTGACAAGGGAAAAACTTGTAAAATCGCCTCTGAACCTGTATCAGAAACATATATGTAATTGAAAAGGCGAGGGTACCCAAATATACCTCAAGCTAAAACTTTTCCTACATATAAGTCCTTTCTCCGAAAGTAATTGTATACGGACTGAGTCGAGACAATAAAACTAATCAATTCACACTTCATGTAATCGTCTATGGATACGAGATCGAGACAATACAACAACGAAGTATGTTTACTTGATAAGAGGTTCGGATTACTATCAAGTAAAATAGGAATTAACGTTTGTGTAATTTACTTTAAATTATAATAATAAATAATTATAATTGTGGAAAATAAAAGTAAATGACACAGCAAGATTTTATTAACGAGGAAACCGCAAATGCAAAAAAATCCCGGGACCTTGTCCAGAATTGAATACACTCAGGATTAAGCCGCTATAAAAAATTAAACCAACTTCGTATAGTTGAGACCAAGCAACTAAACCTATAGTTCACCTAGTTCCGTCTGTATTTCCACGCCTCCAACTTATGAATAAGTCACGTACTTGGAACAATTCCTTTGGTTCGTATTCCAAACAGTAAAGGAACAACAAATCTCTTTGGTAGCAACTCTCTTCAACTAAGTGATGTGAGTTCGACAAAGGCTCTTCTATTTATCTCAATAAACTCTTTCGTCAGGTTCTTAGATCTATCTTATTCTCAACTACCAAAGGTAATTGTTAAGATTTTGCAATCAACACTTTTAATCACAAAGAATTGTATTGATGCCGACCTACACAACTATTCAATCTAATCTACCACAAGGATAAACCGATTATAGTTGGATCCTCTATACTGAAACAAGTATTGTGCACACCAAAGATTATGAACCCCAAATCAGAAATCTTCAATATCTTCTTTGTCTTCAAATCTTCTTAGATCTTCAATAAACGCCTGCACACAACAACTTGAATCTCTTGTGATCAATCACGCACAGAACGGAGTCTATTAACAATGGATTATCACAAAGCGTCTTTAGATCTACAAACAGTCTAAAGATCCATGTCAAAACTTTGATCTAGTTTGAGTGAATCTTATATCAGAAGAGAAGATTCTCAAGCATAAACAAACTAGTTGCAATCAAAGTTCAACCACCGTTAATCAATTAAATCAATGGAAAACACAAATTAAACCGCAATTATCTAGTTTCCCACGAACGATACTAATAGAGCTTCTCAATCCCAAAGAAGACTTTAAACTGAGCGGCCGTAAGAGATTTCGCCTAATTAGGTTACTCTCCTCTCCGAATAGGCAGCTTCACTAGTAACAACACAACCGAGGAAGTTTGCTGTCACGAAGGATTAGTTTGCTAGAAATGCAAACTTCAAGCATTTATAGACAAGGAAATTTGGACACCAAGGAATTTCCAAAACCGAAAATATTCTCAAGATATGCAATATATTCCAAATTCGGTTTCCATAATTCCTGGAAATGCTCTGTCCTAAATATTGACCGAAAATCTCTTTGGAAAATCTTCAACTAGTAAATGCACATTACTAATTCTCATTTTCCTAAAATAAAATTAAAAACCTTAAATAAAAGATTCTTAACTTATTTAAGTTTCGATCCTGGAATTCTCTTCCTTTAGCTATTAAGGAATAACTTTGAAAAATTAAAGATAAGCGTTACTGCACATGTTCAAAGTATGTCGACATCCTTACTCTATAAGTCCTCTTTCATACTTACAATCTTGAATCCGATTTGCCACACTTCCAAACAAGTTTAGAATTGGTTCATATGACTTTCAAGAACTATGTGATTGATCAAGAACACTCAATCACCAATCATGGGTTTAACGGTTCTACCAAAACAAGTTTCGGTTCTACCTCCATGTGAGTAATGTGCATAGTCACACTAGCTTTCCAAAATTTGGTTGACTAGGTACTAGGATCGGTTCCCCACATATATATGGTATCTAACTTGAATGTGTTGCACATGTCCATGATAGGGTGTAGAATACATCCTATTTACTATCTATTGTTTATGCTTTCTTTGCTATTTTTCTTGTAAATTATGTATTTTACGCTTGTTTTGAGTTTTATAGCTACTATGGAGTCGCACGAACGAAAAGAAGAAGAAATCACCCAATTTGAGCAAAAGGGCAAAATTGTCATTTCATGGGCGAACACTATCTGGAGCCCAGTCAAGGTTAAGGGACAACTCTCTTTTGGAGAAGTACTAAAAGACAGCCAGCAAATGTTAAAGGGCTGCCAGATGGTTAGCCCTTAGCAAGGTAACCGGACACTGAATAACAAACCCTACTCTTTAAACCTAAATCGAGAGAAACTCGTCTCTCATTCTTCATTTCATTATTGCACCTGAAATTGAGAAAACAATGGCTGCTGTTGTGGTCCGAGTGATTGAAAGTAAGGAGAGACCAAATTGAGAGCCAGAGGTTGAGAAATTGAGAGATATATCTGCTGCTGTTAAAGGTCGAGAAGATGGACTCATATGAGGATTGAAGCTGGTGGAGAAATTGAACCAAGAGAAGGGGATTTGATGGAGATGAATGAGCAGAGATTGATTGAAGATGGGTTCTGGTGGTCGTTGTTGAGAAGAGAGCAGATGGGTTTGATTTGGGAGAAGCCATGAATTAGTGGTTTGAGAAGCAATCTGGTGATGAAGACAGGGCAGATAGATGAAATTGATGAGGAAAAGAAGAGAAATCAGAAATGGGTAATAGTTCATCTTAGGGTTTTCTGGTTTAACAGATGGTGGTGTTACTGAAGAATTGCTACTGTAGAAGAGATGCCGCTGCTGAGAGAACCGAGTTCTCTGTGTTACCATTGAAGATGCAGATCGAGAGCATAAATTGATGGTGATTCGGTGATGATGAAGCTAATCGAGAAATTGAGTTGCATACAGTTTTGGTGTTGCCGGAGTTCATGGTGGATTGAATTAATAGGGTTTGAGTTGATGCTGTAACTCAGAGAAGAAGAAAATGGAAATGAAATTTGTAGTGGGTTGTCTTTGAATCGTTGGGTTTCGGTGGCTGAGTTAGATGAAGAACAAAGAATGGGCTGAGTATGAGAAGAAGATGAATATCGGTGATTGCAGTTGGTGTTGCAGCTGATCATGGAAATGGTGGACTGAGTCGAGTAGGATCGAATTAATAGTTTTGAGCGAAAGAGATTGAAATTGGTGAGTCAGTCTGTAATCGAGAAGAGTACGGTGATGGGATTTGCTGGAATCGATGAGAGAAGCTCAGATACAAAGATGGGTATGAGGTTGAGTTGAAATTTGATGTCGAGATTGAGGTTCTGGTGATGAGTTGAAGATGGGTTTAATTTGATTGGCAGTGGTGTTGAGGCTGATTCTCAGAATGAAAGTTGATGTTGTTCGAATTTAAGCTAGAGAATGTGAAAGACATGGGTCTGTGATTGGAGTTATAATCAGCTGGAAGATGTTGCTGCTGTGGAATGGAAGTTGAGCTCACAAGAACCTGTCCCAGGAGTGCAGTCAACAGAACTAAGATGAAAAAGAAAAAAAGAAAAAAAAAAAGAGAACAACTAGTTCTGGTGGTTGAAGTTGTGGGAGATTATGAGGATTCTGGTAATGAAATGGGAGTGGTAGTTACAGTCATTATGAAGCTAATTTGAAATGGCAGATGCAAGATGATATGGGCAAGAGGTGCTGTTGCTGCCAGGGGTTTAGGCTGGATGTAAACGGTCGCTGCTGCAGGATTTGATGTGCCGAAAACAAGAAGGGTAATAAGACTGTGTCGCAGCTGTGATCTTTGGGTTAATGAGGATTTTGAGTTGCGAGCGGTGATAGAATGGGATTATGAAGGTGGACTTGTGAACTCGGAATGAGCTTAATTGAGCCGGAAAGAGTATGAAGCGTAGGTGAAGAACAAGGTGTTATAAAATGGAGCCGCATATGGTTGAAGTGGTATGATTGATGATGTTTGGTGGTATTGTTTGTTGTTACAGGGTAGTCTTTGGTGATGTTGGAATGGTTTACATGGTCGTTCTTTGATTCACCGATGCGAAAAAACAAGGCACCACACCGGAAGAAGTCAGTCTAAAGCTCAGACGGGGATGATTGCTTAGATGAATGCTAGGATTCTTAACAGGAGAAGACTAAAATCGGCCTAAAATTGGCCTGAGAAATGCCCAGAAAACAAACGGAACTCGTTCAATTTTATGTCTGGCGAGTCGACTCGGTGAGTCCGATGAACGATCCAGACGATTCAACCCGACCCATTAGACCAATCACCGAGTAAGATGATGACTCGGTGGATGATTCACTCTTCCGCCTTGACCCATTGGTCGACGGTTTTGACCTGTTTGACCGTTATCTCTAACTAACTTCAACGGAATATTCCTTTGGCGGAGAAGAAGATTCCAGGTGGCGGCGACTTTTCAGCCTGGATTGGATAGCAGTCCTCTTAGCTAGCCCCAAAATCCCTTATTTCACCGAGTAACAAGTCCGCTTAGTTATCGATTCTATTCAAAAGAACCACCTTGAGGTCCGCTTACAAGATGTAATTCCCTCAATGCATTAAGATTTATGAATTTAGGTTTAGTACTAGTAGTTAAACCTCGGTTCGCTTGGTTCACTTTCTAGCGTTGTTTCTACACACAATTGCTCCACGGAATCCCTCCGCAAGGTCTTGTGTTTTCTACTTATGTAAAGTGTCGAGAACGATTACGTATTCCCTAACTTATACTAGATATAGATCAATTAACAAATCAATTTAGCGTGCACTCCAAACAATCTATCAATCATGAATGAATGAATAAACATTCCTATTAGTAAAAACAATCGATAATCATGTGAAAAATCTCAAGATAGAATTGAAACAAAACTCAAATCATGTATTAAGAACTAGGAATTCATCCTCAATCAATAAGAAAATTAGCTACTCATGCTTTTGAAATTCACACAAATAATAATTATTAAAAAGGAGAATTTTCAAGAGTTCACACAAATAATTAAAAAGAAGAATTTTCAAAAGCTATCAAAAACACAAGTGATGTGTGTGTAGAGAGGTGTGTAAAGATGTAGAAAACTTCTCTATTTATAGGCTTCAATATTCTCCAACTCTTCCAAGGATTAGAATCCTTTTCCTTTTGCAATTCAATTTCCAAATTCAAGTCTTCCTCAACTCTTCATCTTCTCTTTCCAAATTTGAGCCAAATTCTCCATCCAATTCCTAGTCCAAGTCTTTACACCCATGAGAGAAGTCCATAGAAAATTCTCGAATTTTTTGCTCGAAAAACTCGGGATTATGGGCCGGAATCCGGCCGGAATAGTCAGCGGAAAATGTCTCAGTGACCGGCAAAGTCCGCCCGGCCACCGGTCAACTCGCGCCGGGCTCGCCAACTCAGAGTGGATCGGGTCAAACCGGGAGTCGTTCATGAGTCGTGGTGAGCCAGCATCCATCCGAGCCACAGTCGAGTGAAAGTCTAACTAGCCTCGATCGGGCTTAGTTGTCGTCGTTGCACAAAGCGTAGTCTCGTTGCACTAAGATGGTGCTTTACCAACTCATGATCGGCCAAGATGGTCATGGTATTGCTTCACAATCCAATGAAACCTAACTCATCAAGCTAAATTGCTCCCTTCAACACCTTTGTAACTCCACAAACCCAACACAATCCTACCACCACAGCCCCGTACTTAACAAAGATCACAAAATGCTCCACAACACCCTGCCAAAATCATCACTATCATCTCAAAGCCCCCGAATTTCTACAATGCTCTACCAGAAACCCTTCTCAAGATCGAACTTGCACACCATAACAACCACCATCTCGCACCTCACCGCAAAACCACTCACCACCAGCTAACAATGACCCATTCGAGCTCAACTCAGATACTCCGCATCATCTGGCAACCCAACGGGAACCCAGCTAGTTCCACCACCATTTCTTTTGCTAACCCTTTCTCAGCCTCCATCCTTTGCAACCTCATTCTCTCCCCTGCCAACAACCAGCTCCTCCATCACCTTGTCTCCGCAATAGCGCAACCTCAAAGCCAACAATCATTGTTGCCTTAGTTCACCAATTTCAATGTAAAGACAACTTTTCTTTCTCGCTGATCCACCGAGCCATTCTCCTAACCCGCTACAGAGCTTAAGCACCAAAGACCATCTTCATCTCCTCGGCAAGCAACAATGGCAGAAGCATCAATTCTCTCCCGCAACTTGGGTAGCCTTCACATACACCCGCAAATGCCTAACTCTCCATCTTAAAACCTGCAAGGCTCCGTTACCTACACCTGCCATTTGCATCTCCATTGTAGCCCTCAGGCAATCTTCCCTAACTCAAGTCTTCATATGAACCAATAGCTCAAATCATAGCTCCAACTTCATTACAGCTTAACCTCACCAAGTGCATCTCTCCCCGTAATCGCAATCCTAGCATTCATTCTTGAACCAACACACACACAGAGAGAGCCAACATCATCTTCTCACACACCATCATCTAACCTTAATTTAACCTCGCCATACCTGCACGCCTTATGAATCTGACTCAAATTCATCATCTCCATCAGCTGCAACTATCAGCCTCAATCACAGAATCAAACCCCTTTTCAAAACCCTAATTCCTTCATTAATCTTCTTTGAATTACTGGAGATCCAAATTCAACCAAAACCCATTCTCAATCTCGCCTCAATGTACGCCTTCATCTTAATTCTAATCTCGTTCTTTCCCGATTTATCCTGCTTCCCACCCCTTCGAGATTTCATCGATTTAACTCTCAAGAACAGCTTCTCTTCCATCATCAACCCCGACTTTGATCGTAAACTGGTAGCGACTCCCCGATTTCCATCCGAATCTTGCATCAAACAACTCCTCAATTGCAAGCCAATTCCGTCTCTCAAATTCTCTCTAATCTCGATCTTTAAGATCAGTCTTTTCTCTTCTCATTTCAGGTGTACAATGATCGAGAAGCAAACTTCGATTTAGGGTTGTAGAGGATAATTAGGATATTGATGCCCCACGAATAGAGCCACCCGTGTTGGGTGTTAACAACACAAACGTTTTTACGATAAGGGCTACCCAAAGGATGACATCCCCAACATGTAGTTACCCCTTAACTTCAAGTGGCCTGTATTTAGCACTCCTATGAAAGAGTTGCCATTTAAACGTGGCTCGTCTCCCGATAGTTTTGCCCCCGAAATGACAATTTTGCCCTTTTTGCTCAAATAGTAATTTCTTTCCTCTTTTCCCTCCGTGACTCCAAAGTAGCTACAAAACTCAAAACAAGCGTAAAATACAAAATTCACACGAAAAATAGCAAAGAAAGCATAAACTCTAGATAGTAAATATGGTGTATTCTACACCTATCGATTCCTACCATAATACCAAATTTCCTACGACCAAAATTACAGATGTTTGTGTGGATTCTTCTCATGGGTGTGAAGACTTGGACTTGGAATTGGATGGAGAATTTGGCTCAAATTTGGAAAGAGAAGATGGAAGATGAGAAAGACTTGAATTTGGAAATTGAATTATTATGGAATGAGGATTCTATTCCTTGGAAGATTTGGAGAACATTGAAGCCTATAAGTAGAGAAGTTCTCTACACACTTTTACATATCTTTTTACACACCTTTTTACACACACAACACTTATCTTTTCTTTATTCTTTGTGTGAACTCCTTAACATGAGTAGCTAATTTTCTTATTGATTGAGGATGAATTCCTAGTTCTTAACATGTTTTGAGTTTTGTTTTAAATCTACTTTGAAGTTTTTCACATGATTATCGTTTGTTTTTACTAATAGGAATGTTTATACATTCATGATTGATTGATAGATTGTTTGGGTGGCCAACTAAATTGATTTGTTAATTGATCTAAAGCTAGTGAAAGTTAGGGGGATAAGTAATCGTTTCTTGACTCTTACATAAGTAGCAAACACGAGACCTTGCGGAGGGATTCCGTGGAGCAATTGTGTGTGAAAACAACGCTAAAAAGTGGACCAAGCGAACCGAGTTTAACTACTAGTACTAAACCTAACTTCATAAATCTTAATGCATTCGGGGAATTACATCTTGTAAGCGAACCTCAAGGTGGTTCTTTTGAATAGAATCTGATAACTAAGCGGACTTGTTACTCAGTGAAATAAGGGATTTTGGGGCTAGCTAAGCGAACCTGCTATCCTACGGTTGGTGATAATCTGTGACTAATAACATGTGGAAGAAAAACATAACTTGAATCATTGTTTTGCAACGAAGAAGGATTCCTTGGTCTTGTCTCTCTTATTGATTTCAACTTTATCTTTTAATTGCTTTGTTTACTTTACACCCCCTTTTGTGACAATTTTTACAACTAGAATCTCTTGCTCCTCGTGGGAACGAACTTGACTACACTATATTACTTGTTAATTAGGTGGAAAAATATTAATTAATTTGTTGTGGTTACGACACGCATCAAATTTTAGGCGCTGCCTTGGGAGCAAATGACGATTTTAGTTGTTTTTATTTTTCTTTTTGGTTTATTCTTGCTTTGTTGGATTCTATATCGTATCTAACTTAGGTTTTGAGAATCTTATTTCAGGTATCGGTTTTCCATGTATGGTGGACAAGAGCAAGCATATTACAACAATCAATACGGTTTTCAACCTCAACATTATGGCAACTTCCAACCATCCTTAGGATACAAACTTTATGGATATTCTCATACATATCAACAACCTTATGACGGGTATGTAAGTGGACAATCACAAGGATGGGAGGATAGTTTTGTTCATCATCAGAAATTCTCTAGTTTTGCAGATAAGATGTCTGCCATGATTGGGGATCTTCAACAAAAGTTGCAAGAATCAATACAATACCAGAAACCCTATGTTTGGGAGGAACCACGTCGAGAAATTCAAAGGAATTCGGAGAAATTATACGAACAAATTACTCAACTCGATAAAAATAGGGATGAGCAACTCCAACAACTTCAAGACGGCATTGCTAAAGAACGAATATACATGGATCAATACAAGGAGGATAGGGATAAAGAAGAATTTTGTTATCAAAGCAATAACTATTCTAATGTGCCTATGGTGTGTGGTGAATATTTGATCGATGATTATGTTGGAAATGGCCAACCTTTGGATACTTTTGATGACGCTAGTGTAGCTTACTCGAGCCTTGATCTTAATAATGATCAAGCACCTATTCAAAAGGTAGAGCTTGAGGAAGATGCAATTAGTGATTGGAAAAAATTCCTTAGGGAAAGATATGAGTCCGCGGAAGTGTATGAGCGTTGCAACAATGAGGAAGTTATTCCAACTCCGGATCATAATAATGATCCTTCACCTATTCAAAAGGAGGAGATTGGGTGTGACTTACCTATTGTTATAAACGGTGTAACACCCGCACATGAAGATCTTACAATCTATACCGATGAAAATCATTTTAGTGACTGGCCCGATTCCGATGATGAGAATGTTGAAGAGATGATGCTAGAGGATGAAACCAAATTGGTTGATTTTGTGGAAGACCCAATTGAACTTGCCAATGATTATAATGATGCCAAAACTTTGGTTAAGGTAGAAAATAACGACGATTGGTTGCAAGATTCGATAGAGGACCACGATATACAAGAGGTAAGTAATTCACATGAATTCTCTAAGAATGAAGAGGATTCCGCAAAACAAGAGATTGTGCAAGGTTTGTCTAACCCTTTGCCTATTGATTCTTCTCCTTTACCTCCTATTGGTTTGAATGTATGTGCTTCGAAAGTATTTTTGGATGATTTTGTTTCTAAATATCCACCATTGGAAACACTTGATGCTAACACTATGCGGGTTTGCCAAAAGAATACATGGAAGTTCCCAAATTCTATGTTCTTTATACACTTCCGAGTGTGGACGAGAATAAGTGTGGGGAAATTTCTATCGAGCGATAATTTTACTATTGTTTTCTTGTGCTAATATTTGTATGGAGTTATTGTTTTCAAAATGTATTATGGGTGGATCCTCAAATTTTCGAATGTTAGTATATGGGGAATGAATCTTGCAAAAGATAAGTCGGGCCGTCGACTTTAAAACAAGCGCTTCATGGGAGGCAACCCATAGGTTTTGTATTTCTTATCCTTTTGTTTTTATTTTTATTTTTCTTATTCCATATCATGTTAAAATTTCCCACCTTAACTTTACTAGGACGATTCAATTACATTGAGGACAATGTAAGGTTGAAGTATGGGGGAGTGGTTAAGCATGTATTTAAAAAAAAAAAAAATTTACATAAAACCTCCAACTTTTAGAGATTTTAGAGTCACTAGCATACTTCTAGGTATGTTTACATAGAGATTCTGACCGACATAATTGAACTTGGAAATGTTAGAGAACTACATATCGGATTTCTTGCTTGTTAGAGTGTTAAATAATGGATTTAATCATGCCGGTGATGCAAATTTGGTGCAGGGAGAAATGCATTATTAGAGTTGCTGATCAATCATTAGTGGAGACTACCCGTATTTATATCATGTGAGGCACCGACCAGAAATTTTTCCATCTTACTAAAGAGCTTTCTTTTGAGTGTTTGTCACCGTACATTAATTCCGGGTAGAATGGTGAGCTACCCAACCTCCCACCAATAGAAGCACTACTCTTTGATCTCTTGAGTGCTAATTTTGTCAATCATGAAGGGTGACGTCTATAGATGAAAGCCTCCTTCTTGTAGTTCGATTTGCAGTTAGCACCATTCTCTCCACAACAACGGGTCCATAGAAACACCATCATCATCAACAAGGAGCGACATCAAAATCTACAAGGAAAGTTGAAAAAGTTCAAGGTTTACAAGCAACAAAACAAGAAAAGAGCAAATTTCATATTCAAGTAAAGCAACATACAAAGAGCAGATTTTTACATATATGTTGAGGACTTACAATACAATGAGGTAATTTTATATTCAAGTATGAAGACTTATTTACGAGAGCAAAGAAAATTAAAAGGTGAGAATTGTTGAAGTTTATGATTTTGAGACGATACAAGTTGTGAAGAATCAAGCGATAAAATACTTCTCCCACGGCCACGGTTTGTTTTATTTCTCTTGTTTAAAAAAAAAAATTGAAAATTTTTCAAAAAAAAAAAAGAAAAGAAAAACAAAAACAAAAAAAAAAAACAAGAGAAATATTTGTTTTGTTTTTATTTGTTTAATAAGCCGTGGGGAAGGAAAATCTATAAGGAAGTTTCAAGCGACAAGGATTAAGGTAAAAAGGTTACAAATTGTTAAGGATTTATGAAATTCGAGAGTTTATCACCAATAGTTGAAACCGAAGCCGAAGACCAAGAAGATAAAGACGAGGAGCGGAAGACGTTTCTATTGGATGCCGTGAGAGTGGTGTTATCATAAATGGCGATCGGATGTGAAGGTGAGTAAGTAATCTCATCCTCGATAATAGTGGTTGATTTCCTTTCTTAGAGATCGTCAGAAAAATGGTTTTTCAAAATGATTAAAAGATGTGGGTTTTTAAAATTTCGGAAGTTGTCCTTCCCACCATTCAACGTGTTGCAGGAATTTTCTCTCTTCATTCCTACCTGCACACATGTGAGACCCATAAAAAGCCGTCTTTTTGAGTGCAATTATCATAAAATCCTTTTTGGTGAGGCAGAAGTCGAGGCGAAATGCTTATTGATCGTTTCTCAAACACGCATTCTCTCATTATGGTGTGGTTATTTCTCACTCAACATTTAAGAATGAGAATATGTTCTTTAGTATTTCTAACTTCTTATTACTAGAATGCGAAAACTCTATGTCCTCATAACTCTTTGGATGCTTGGGACGCTTGAACACTTTGAAGTTGTAAGTTTTAATTTGATTTGCTCGAGGACTAGCAAAGTATAAGTGTGGGGGAATCTGATAGGGTGTAGAATACATCCTATTTACTATCTATTGTTTATGCTTTCTTTGCTATTTTTCTTGTAAATTATGTATTTTACGCTTGTTTTGAGTTTTATAGCTACTATGGAGTCGCACGAACGAAAAGAAGAAGAAATCACCCAATTTGAGCAAAAGGGCAAAATTGTCATTTCATGGGAGAAAGGAGCCCATTCAAGGTTAAGGGACAACTCTCTTTTGGAGAAGTACTAAAAGACAGACCGGAGAAATGTTAAAGGGTCGCCGGATGGTTAGCCCTTAGCAAGGTAACCGGACACTGAATAACAAACCCTACTCTTTAAACCTAAATCGAGAGAAACTCGTCTCTCATTCTTCATTTCATTATTGCACCTGAAATTGAGAAAACAATGGCTGCTACTGTGGTCCGAGTGATTGAAAGTAAGGAGAGACCAAATTGAGAGCCAGAGGTTGAGAAATTGAGAGATATATCTGCTGCTGTTAAAGGTCAAGAAGATGGACTCATATGAGGATTGAAGCTGGTGGAGAAATTGAACCAAGAGAAGGGGATTTGATGGAGATGAATGAGCAGAGATTGATTGAAGATGGGTTCTGGTGGTCGTTGTTGAGAAGAGAGCAGATGGGTTTGATTTGGGAGAAGCCATGAATTAGTGGTTTGAGAAGAAATCTGGTGATGAAGACAGGGCAGATAGATGAAATTGATGAGGAAAAGAAGAGAAATCAGAAATGGGTAATAGTTCATCTTAGGGTTTTCTGGTTTAACAGATGGTGGTGTTACTGAAGAATTGCTGTTGTAGAAGAGATGCCGCCGCTGAGAGAACCGAGTTCTTTGTGTTACCATTGAAGATGCAGATCGAGAGCATAAATTGATGGTGATTCGGTGATGATGAAGCTAATCAAGAAATTGAGTTGCATACAGTTTTGGTGTTGCCGGAGTTCATGGTGGATTGAATTAATAGGGTTTGAGTTGATGCTGTAACTCAGAGAAGAAGAAAATGGAAATGAAATTTGTAGTGGGTTGTCTTTGAATCGTTGGGTTTCGGTGGCTGAGTTAGATGAAGAACAAAGAATGGGCTGAGTATGAGAAGAAGATGAATATCGGTGATGGCAGTTGGTGTTGCAGCTGATCATGGAAATGGTGGACTGAGTCGAGAAGGATCAGAATTAATAGTTTTGAGCAGAAAGAGATTGAAATTGGTGAGTCAGCTGCTGTAATCGAGAAGAGTACGGTGATGGGATTTGCTGGAATCGATGAGAGAAGCTCAGATACAAAGATGGGTATGAGGTTGAGTTGAAATTTGATGTCGAGATTGAGGTTCTGGTGATGAGTTGAAGATGGGTTTAATTTGATTGGCAGTGGTGTTGAGGCTGATTCTGTAACAGAAGTTGATGTTGTTCGAATTTAAGCTAGAGAATGTGAAAGAGATGGGTCTGTGATTGGAGTTATAATCATCTGGAAGATGTTGCTGCTGTGGAATGGAAGTTGAGCTCACAAGAACCTGTCCCAGGAATGCAGTCAACAGAACTAAGATGAAAAAGAAAAAAAGAAAAAAAAAAAGAGAACAACTAGTTCTGGTGGTTGAAGTTGTGGGAGATTATGAGGATTCTGGTAATGAAATGGGAGTGGTAGTTACAGTCATTATGAAGCTAATTTGAAATGGCAGATGCAAGCTGATATGGGCAAGAGGTGTTGTTGCTTCCAGGGGTTTAGGCTGGATGTAAACGGTCGCTGCTGCAGGATTTGATGTGCCGAAAACAAGAAGGGTAATAAGACTGTGTCGCAGCTGTGATGCTGGGTTAATGAGGATTTTGAGTTGCAGGCAGTGATAGAATGGGATTATGAAGGTGGACTTGTGAACTGTGAATGAGCTTAATTGAGCTGGAAAGAGTATGAAGCAGGGCTGAAGAACAAGGTGTTATAAAATGGAGTTGCATATGGTTGAAGTGGTATGATTGATGATGCTGGTGGTGTTGCTGTTGTACAGGGTAGTGCTGGTGATGTTGGAATGGTTTACATGGCTGTTGCTGATTCACTGATGCAGAAAGAACAAGGCACCGCACCGAAAGAAGCTGTCTAAAGCTCTATACGGGGATGATTGCTTAGATGAATGCTAGGATTCTTAACAGGAGAAGACTAAAATCGGCCTAAAATTGGCCTGAGAAATGCCCAGAAAACAAACGGAACTCTGTTCAATTTTATGTCCTGGCGAGTCGACTCAGTGAGTCCGATGAACGATCCAGACGATTCAACCCAGCCCAGTTAGACCAATCAGCTGAGTAAGATGATGACTCGGTGGATGATTCACTCTTCTGCCTTGACCCATTGACTGACGGTTTGACCTGTTTGACCGTTATCTCTAACGGAACTTCAACGGAATATTCCTTTGGCGGAGAATAAGATTCCAGTGGCCGGCGACGACTTTTCAGGTCGGATTCCGGCCATAATACCAGCTTTTCGGCGACCAAAATTACAGATTTTTGTGTGGATTCTTCTCATGGGTGTGAAGACTTGGACTTGGAATTGGATGGAGAATTTGGCTCAAATTTGGAAAGAGAAGATGGAAGATGAGAAAGACTTGAATTTGGAAATTGAATTATTATGGAATGAGGATTCTATTCCTTGGAAGATTTGGAGAACATTGAAGCCTATAAGTAGAGAAGTTCTCTACACACTTTTACATATCTTTTTACACACCTTTTTACACACACAACACTTCTCTTTTCTTTATTCTTTGTGTGAACTCCTTAACATGAGTAGCTAATTTTCTTATTGATTGAGGATGAATTCCTAGTTCTTAACATGTTTTGAGTTTTGTTTTAAATCTACTTTGAAGTTTTTCACATGATTATCGTTTGTTTTTACTAATAGGAATGTTTATACATTCATGATTGATTAATAGATTATTTGGGTGGCCAACTAAATTGATTTGTTAATTGATCTAAAGCTAGTGAAAGTTAGGGGATAAGTAATCGTTTCTTGAGTCTTACATAAGTAGCAAACACGAGACCTTGCGGAGGGATTCCGTGGAGCAATTGTGTGTGAAAACAACGCTAGAAAGTGGACCAAGCGAACCGAGTTTAACTACTATTACTAAACCTAAATTCATAAATCTTAATGCATTCGGGGAATTACATCTTGTAAGCGAACCTCAAGGTGGTTCTTTTGAATAGAATCGATAACTAAGCGGACTTGTTACTCGGTGAAATAAGGGATTTTGGGGCTAGCTAAGTGAACCTGCTATCCTACGGTTGGTGATAATCTGTGACTAATAACATGTGGAAGAAAAACATAACTTGAATCATTGTTTTGCAACGAAGAAGGATTCCTTGGTCTTGTCTCTCTTATTGATTTCAACTTTATCTTTTAATTGCTTTGTTTACTTTACACCCCCCTTTTGTGACAATTTTTACAACTAGAATCTCTTGCTCCTCGTGGGAACGAACTTGACTACACTATATTACTTGTTAATTAGGTGGAAAAAATATTAATTAATTTGTTGTGGTTACGACACGCACCAGTCCATAGGATGGTTCCCCTTTGCCTAAAAATGTGTTGCACATGTCCATATGATCAGTTCCCGTTTCTGCTAAAACATGTTGCACCTCATACAAGGATCGATTCCCCTTTGTGATGTGTTGCACCTCTTACTAGGATCGGTTCCCCTTTAACCAGAGTCGGTCTTGCAAAATCACAAACTCGATCATACCATCTCAGGTGATTACTTAAGATCGGTTTCACTAATAAAAGTCATACCGATAAAAAAGTCAGGCCTTTGTGAATAGTTTTACCAAGAACACAAACAAGTCATGAGCGGTTATACTAATCACACATATTGGTTGTTCACATGATATGCAATGAATAACAAAACCAATAACGCCTGGCGATTTCCTATTCGATTCACAAAACAAGTTCATGAATTTACTTCCTTAAAACACATGTAAAACATTGTTTCCTAGGATGAAATCCTCACCTCATACCCATACATAATCGCAATAGCATTTAAACAATTATGTCGGTGTCTTATCTACAAATTTTAATGGTTAAGCAATAAACTTCGTATTGTATTCCTTAATACTATGTCTAACTAGAGTGTTCATGCTTCGCAGTTTTGTTTTCAAAATGCACGACTTGAAAGATACGTTAGGGAATGAAACAGTTCAAGTCAAATATCACTAACCTCAAGTGGAAGGATGATGTTTTCGTTGTAGCTTCTTACTTCTTCAAGTCTTCGCAATACTTGTAATGTCTCATATCCTAATACTTTCAAGCTAACCTATACGAAGTTGACATTAGTACATAATCAAGCAACTCTTTAAATGAGTTTTGATTCACTAAAATATGACAACCAAACTTGACATACCAACGCTTGGTGGATTCAACCGAGCTATGCTCTAACAATCTTCCCCTTTGTCAATTTTAGTGACAAAACTCTTACATCATATGGATAAACAAATTACAAGAAAATTCATTACACATACGCTTGATTCCCGAATTCAACAGCACAATAACCTGTATACATTCAATCCTTAAATGCCGCTGTTGACATTATGATAACAAAGAATATTACTCCCCCTAAAGGTAAGATAGGTAAATTTTATCAAGCCGCACGTCTTTGTTATTCCTTTGTAATGATATGTTACTCCCCCTTAGTCTATGCTTTCACTCTTTCGTTAGATAAACGTTTAAGCACCAATGTCCTTTCCCTTAGTGATACCAATCAATATAAAATCAATCCCAGTATCACTTGTTTACTCCATATATTTCTCCCCCTTTTTGTCACAAAATGACAAAGAAACGAAAAAAATAAAGGACAAACCGAAAAGAATCTTACAAATCTCAAGATAGACTTGCAACCTATAGAGTTAAACACGAGGGTTCCACACACCATTTTTGATAACCAATATCAAAACCGAAACTACAAAGTAATTTTGTTTTGATATGTTATCAAGGAAATAATTGCCCGAAGAAATTTTCCCTAATAGTTTAGCAAACCAAAAATCAAATAAGCACCTTAGTCCCTTTGCTAAACCGATTGTACAAATACAATCGCTTGTTCGATAAGACCAAAATAAAGATAACTCTATTTTTCTCATCAGGTTCTAATTATCCATATAACTTAGACCTTTCTTGTTAAGGCATTCGATTAAACTTGAATAACCGAAACCTCCACTTTGATAAGTCTAAATAAGATCAGAATTAAATTAGTTTCTCTTATCCGGAATTGAATTGAACTAAACAATTCATCCCGTGAACCTTTTCTTTTGTTGCCATAAACAATTCATACAAACCAAATAAATCAACTTGCATAATTATTCACCTCAACCGGAAGCAATTGAAACAACATAGACACTAAAGCACCGCAATTGCACCGAAATTTTGTAAGCCTAAACAATTGATACCACACAATAAAGCAAGATAACAATAGTTTTTCTTAACCGGAACCAATTGAATCACACACACATCCATACATACGTAATGGAATAAAACATCAATTGTACCGAAATTTTATTAAGCAAAAGCAATAAATATACGCAATAAAATCAGGCTTTTCTTAAACAGGGAAACAATTAACTAACAACATTGTTACCTCAAATTTCGCATCCTCTTCTCCAATATGTTTTCATCTTCTTCTAGGGAGAATTGATATCGAAATATCATTATGTTGTCATCCTTATGCAAAACAAAAGAATAACAACAACCAACCTTTACCAGAGAAAGGTTGAAAACCGGTTTTTAACTATTGCAAGCAAAAGTTGAAAACCCTTGAAACACATATGCTTTTATGCTAAACCAAAACCGATTCAACATATTGTGACTTTTTCACATATTGTTTCTATCAGAACCCCTCATGATCCTTTGATAAAGCCTACCAACATGGGCTAGAACTTAATCCTGCTAAATCAAAAAGTCACCCAAACCATAAGGGTTCACAGCATTATGAGATCGAATATCAAGGTAATAAAACCGAAATTAAACATCCCATAAACATACATAGCAATAAGATAAAGCATTCAAGCACAGGCTATGTAAATCAAAAACTATCACAAGAAAAAATATAAATCAAATAATTTTATTCATAATAGTTTTATTCATAATAGACCTAATACAATCATTGAAAGAAATCAAAAATTGATGTCTATTTTCCTAGATTAAGTATTACATCATATAACTTAATCTCTAGTGGTGCTCTTGTTGTTCACTGAGGTTTCTTCAGTGTTCAAACTTTTAAAGCATGTCTCAAGGGACTTGTCTGCAACCACTTCCTGTTTCTCAAGCTTTTCAACTTGAACCTTCATGTCAGCAATATCAGCTTTTGTTTCCTCAATCTTATCCTTGAGCCAGTCCTGATTTCGAACCATTATTATGAGATTGGTTCTTAGTTCTTCAAAACCTTGGATATAGTCAATCATACTATCAGAACGAATCCACTTGGTTTTGGTTGGATCTTGTAGGTTGTAAGCCAACATACATGACTCATCTTGTGATCCAACTGAAATATCAGAATCATAATCAGACATGATATTTGATATGTTTCTCTTCTTCCTCTCTGTATTGATTCCTTGACAACCTTTAACCTTTTGAGCTTCCTCCTTATTAGCCTTTGAGATACTGCGAGTTACTGGAGGCATGCTCGGTTTTATATATATATAAAAGGAATGATCAGGGTATCAGAATACATGCAAGAGATAGTTTCCCTTTTAAAAGAGATAACTTTCGGACCGAAAGATATCAGGAGAAACCGAAAATATTAAAGAATATATTTCGTTTCCTTTGTCCGAACTTCTCAAGATGGAAGGTTTATTAAAATTTGA
Organism: Papaver armeniacum; assembly: GCA_023531295.1. Taxonomy (NCBI): domain Eukaryota; kingdom Viridiplantae; phylum Streptophyta; class Magnoliopsida; order Ranunculales; family Papaveraceae; genus Papaver; species Papaver armeniacum. The sequence goes on along the minus strand of JAJJWW010001169.1, from coordinate 351,250 downwards.
AAATTCCGAATAAAACCTATTTTTGGAAGATCATGATAAACATGAACATTTTTAGACAACCATGGATTCGCAGCTATCCATAAAGTGTCACAATTTTTCTGATAAACAACTACACAAACAAATGTGCTCCAGATTTATTGTGCCTTTCCCATCCATGAATAAGAGCACGAAAGAGGATGAGAGTGCACAATTTTGATACAACTAAGTTGCATCGGAGTAAGCTTTTTCTAGCTTACAGTGAATATCAGAAACATAGTTCATGTTTCTCTTCGGGAATTTCTGCCCAAAATATTTTCTCCCAAGACAATGATCTTTTCTAACTCTAGAGATATGATCATGTGGAGAAACTAAACTGACATGAGAATTTTCAGAGATAGATAAATCTCTCTTAATTTTATCAATGAGATTTTCATAAGATTTTCTCATTCTAAGAACTTCCTTATGATCCACATCGGTGTGATTATCTGAAACAATTATCGGAAATTCCTGATTGTTCCTTTTGGCAGAGATTCTCTCTTTCCCTTTCTTCTGGAGTCGTTCATCATCAAAACAAGAATTGTTTCGATATGGGTGAGGAGGAACCTTTTTCCAGAAGCGATTATCAGCTCTTTCCTCAGATTCTTTTGAGTTGATCTTATCGGGTAGTGGTATAATCTAGGGCTGCACAACGTGTAGGGTGGGTAGGATATGACCTATTTCGCTACCCTACCCGTTGACTGGCGGGTAAGAAATATTTTACCCGCCACCCTACCCGCCATTAAACGGGTAAGATCCTACCCGACCCATTAATTGGCGGGTCGGGTAGGGTAGGGTGGCGGGTATAACCGTTTTTTTTTTTCATGTTCTCTATATACAAAATATAAAAATTCTTCATCTTCCTTACTCTGTCTTTCGAACATTTTTTTTGTTTGAACTTGCAATTATCTTTTATTTCTTTGAGTTTTGTAAAGAAAATTGAAATTAGGGGTAATCGGAAATGCTGGGTTTTTTTGTTTTGTTTTGAAGCAACATTTATCGGAAATGGTGGGTTGATTGGATTTCTTATATCAAATCAATTATAATCACTATTTTCTTAAATTTGATTGTGTTACTGACCTGTATGTGTGAACTGTTACTAATCTGTATGCGCGAACATTTTGATGATTTTTTAATATTGATTCATGAACTTGGGAAGAAGATGAACAGTCTTCAATTAATTTCCAGTCAACTTCGTACAGAGTTCCGGTTGATACAGGATTGAGTCAGACGAATCCAATTAACACCCAATTAACTTGAATTACAGGATTTATGTATGTTTAGATTGCCGCCCCTCTTCTATTTATATTTGCTGGAATGATCGGCTACAAAAGAGTCTTAAAACTTGATCAGAGACCCACCCTTTCTCATTGTCACTATGCACATATCTTGTTTGATAAAAGTCCTCTTTGATAAAAGATGATAAAGGGTTATTTTGTCTTTTCAATATAAAGCGGGTAGATAGGATAGGATAATTTGGAGCTTTACCCGTCACCCTACCCATTTAACGAAAAAACCCTACCCGCCAAATAATGGGTAGATAGGGTTAAAACACCGCGGGTAGGGTAGGATCTTTTCAATGTGCACCCCTAGTATAATCTGTCTTTCTACTGAGGAATGGTCTTTCAGTTTTTTAAGACAAGAAACTTCTTTCAATATTTTTACCACCGTATGTTGAAGAAGTATAAGTTTCCTGTCAAGTGACTGAAAATTGTATTCCTTAAGATCACTTTCACGGAATCGGTTCAAAGTTTCCTTCGGACAAGATTTCGTTTGATCATCAGTAGATATAGAAGATGGTTTCTTATCCTATCCTGACTTGATGTAGTTAGGCAAACTACCATCATCTTGATCTGTTTCAGATGTGACTACACCGGTTTTATCACAATCTGTAAAAGTCGAGCAAGCAATTTTAGTTTCCTCAACATTAGAAGAAATCACAACAACATCATTAGTCAGAGTCATAGGACGTGTCTCTTTTTCTTCAGAAAGAGTTTTACCAAGAGCTTCTAATTTGACAGTAAGATCCATATTCTCTATAGCTAGAATATTCAGTTGGATGTCTTTATCTCTGATCTCCTGTTTAAGAAGATTTGTCTCTATCTTTAATAACACCACTTTAGAGGACAGAGATTTTATAGGCTTTAGGAGTTTTATCATCTCTTTATCAGCATCTTCTTTTCCATCAGAGATGGACACATATTTTTTCGCAACTCCTGGATCATGAGTCAACGAAGTAATAACATCTTCAACCTTTGAGTAGTCATACTCTTGCATAACGTTAACTGAATCAGACATAGATTCAGTTTCTTATAGGTTGGATCGCACCAAACACAGATTGTTACATCTTTTCGTGTTTGCCTGTTATGATACCAATTGAAAAGGCGAGGGTACCCAAATATACCTCAAGCTAAAACTTTTCCTACCTATAAGTCCTTTCTCCGAAAGTGATTGTCTATGGACTGAGTCGAGAAAATACAACTAATCGGTTCACACTTCGTGTGATCGTATATGGATACGAGATTGAGACTATACAACAACGAAGTATTTTTACTTGATAAGAGGTTCGGACTTAACCAAACACAATAGGATTACTATCAAGTAAAATAGGAATTAACGTTTGTGTAATTTACTTTAAATTATAATAACAAACAATTATAATTGCGGAAAATAAAAGTAAATGACACAACAAGATTTTGTTAACGAGGAAACCGCAAATGCAGAAAAACCCTGGGACCTTGTCCGGAATTTAATACTCCCAGAATTAAGCCGCTATAAAAATTAAACCAACTTCATATAGTTGAGACCAAGCAACTAAACCTATAGTTCACCTAGTTCCGTCTGTATTCCCACGCCTCCAACTTATGAATAAGTCACGTACTTGGAAAAATTCCTATGGTTCGTATTCCAAACAGTAAAGGAATAACAAATTTGTTTGGTAGCAACTCTCTTCAACCAAGTGATGTGAGTTCGACAAAGTCTCTTCTGTTTATCTCAATAAACTCCTTCGTCGGGTTCTTAGATCTATCTTATTCTCAACTACCAAAGGTAATTGTTAAGATTTTGAAATCAATACTTTTAATCATAAAGAATTGTATTGATGTCGATCTACACAACTATTCAATCGAATCTACCACAAGGATAAACCGATTATAGTTGGATCCTTTATACCGAAACAAGTATTGTGCACACCAAAGATTATGAACCCCAAATCAGAAATCTTCAATATCTTCTTTGTCTTCAAATCTTCTTAGATCTTCAATAAACGCCTGCACACAACAACTTGAATCTCTTGTGATTAATCACGCACAGAACGGAGTCTGTTAACAATGGATTATCACAAGACGTCTTTAGATTTACAAACAGTCTAAAGATCTCTGTCAAAACTTCGATCTAGTTTGAGTGAATCTTATATCAGAAGAGAAGATTCTCAAGCATAAACAAACTAGGTGCAATCAAAGTTCAACCACCGTTAGTCAATCAAATCAATCGAAAACACAAGATAAACCGCAATTATCTAGTTTCCCACCAAGATACTAATAGAGCTTCTCAATCCCAAAGAAGACTTTAAACTGAGCGGCCGTAAGAGATTTCGCCTAATTAGGTTACTCTCCTCTCCGAATAGGCGGCTTCACCAGTAACAACACAACCGAGGAAGTTTGCTGTCACGATGGATTAGTTTGCTAGAAATGCAAACTTCAAGTATTTATAGACAAGGAAGTTTGGACACCAAGGAATTTCCAAAACCGAAAATATTCTCAAGATATGCAATATATTCCAAATTCGGTTTCCATAATTCCTGGAAATGCTCTGTCCAAAATATTGACCGAAAATCTCTTTGGAAAATCTTCAACTAGTAAATGCACATTACTAATTCTCATTTTCCTAAAATAAAATTAAAAACCTTAAATAAAAGATTCTTAACTTATTTAAGTTTCGATCCTGGGATTCTCTTCCTTTAGCTATTAAGGAATAACTTTGAAAAATTAAAGATAAGCGCTACTGCACATGTTCAAAGTATGTCGACATCCTTACTATGTAAGTCCTCTTTCATACTTACAATCTTGAAACCGATTTGCCACACTTCCGAACAAGTTTAGAATTGGTTCATCTGAATTTCAAGAACTATGTGATTGATCAAGAACACTCAATCACCAATCATGGGTTTAACGGTTCTACCAAAACAAGTTTCGGTTCTACCTCCATGTGAGTACTGTGCATAGTCACACTAGCTTTCCGAAATTCGGTTGACTAGGTACTAGGATCGGTTCCCCACATATATATGGTATCTAACTTCAATGTGTTGCATATGTCCATAGGATCGGTTCCCCTTTGCCTAAAAACGTGTTGCACATGTCCATAGGATCGGTTCCCCTTTCTGCTAAAGCATGTTTCACCTCATACAAGGATCGATTCCCCTTTGTGATGTGTTGCACCTCTTACTAGGATCGGTTCCCCTTTACCCAGAGTCGGTCTTACAAAATCACAAACTCGATCATACCATCTCAGGTGATTACTTAATATCGGTTTCACTAATAAAAGTCATACTAATACAAAAGTCAAGCCTTTGTGAATAGTTTTACCAAGAACACAAACAAGTCATGAGTGGTTATACTAATCACACATATTGGTTGTTCACAAGATATGTAATGAATAACAATACCAATAACGCCTGGCGATTTCCTTTTCGATTCACAAAACAAGTTCATGAATTTACTTCCTTAAAACACATGTAAAACATTGTTTCCTAGGATGAAATCCTCACCTCATACTCATACATAATCACAATAGCATTTAAGCGATTATGTCGATGTCTTATCTACAAAGTTTAATGGTTAAACAATAAACCTTGTATTGTATTCCTTAATACTATGTCTAACTAGAGTGTTCATGCTTCGCAATTTTGTTTTCAATATGCACGACTTGAAAGATATGTTAGGGAATGAAACAGTTCAAGTCAAATATCACTAACCTCAAGTGGAAGGATGATGTTGTCGTTGTAGCTTCTTACTTCTTCACTTCTACAAGTCTTCGCAGTACTTGTAATGTCTCATATCCTAATACTTTCAAGCTAACCTATACGAAGTTGACTCTAGTACATAATCAAGCGACTCTTTAAATGAGTTTTGATTCACTAAAATGTGACAACCAAACTTGACATACCAACGCTTGGTGGGTTCAACCGAGCTATGCTCTAACAATAATTATATATGTACTAGGGCTTCACCCAGCTGAACTCTTAGTATCCTATATACGTTTATAAATATGTGTGAATTTCTGACCCGGTACCAGAATTATAGATTCCTACTTCTACATCATATTCCACAAGAGTATTGAGAATACGTATCCAGCAAACGGCCACATCGTCCTTGAATATGCTTGTAAGATTTTAGAGCTTCACTCGGTTGAACTATCATTATCTTATGTACGACCATATGAATTGTCATGTATTGATCAGTGTACACTGATAGTACAAATTATAAAATATTCAGAATAAGCTACTATGCCATTATAAATAAAAGTACTATTAGAAGCATACTATTTAGTACGAAATTACATTGAACATTACTTCAAGTCGCAGAACTTCCAAGGTTGAATTCCTTGAATATGTTTTGTATACTACAAACAAAGTGCCAATGCCAACTACACTTGTCCATGGCCAAGATGTCAGGCCAAAATAGTCAAGATGAGTTTCCAAACTAGCATGGTCGCGCCACATAGCCAGGCTAACCTGGTCGCGTCTCATAGCCAAGCCAACATGGCCTTGGCACATAGCCAGGCTAACCCGGTCGCGCTCCATAGCCAAGCCAATATGGCTCGTCTTATAGTCAGGTTCATGGTTGTGGCCACAAACCAAAGTCTGTGGACATGGCTACCAGTTTCTCCTGTTAAACCAATGTTCGTGGCCATGACCACCAGTCCCGTCCCACCAAAGTTCGTGGCCACATCCACGAACCCCAGCGTCCCATATATGGCTATGCCAACTAGTTAGGACGTTCCCCGCGCCACGACTTGGCTAGCTATCGACTTGGTGCCCCGCGCCACGACTTGGCTAGCTATCGACTTGGTACCCCGCGTCAAAACTTGGCTAGATATCGACTTGGTAGCCCGCCCCACGACTTGGCTAGCTATTAACTAGGACGTACCCCGTGCCACGACTTGGCTAGCTATCGACTTGGTGCCCCAACCTACTGAACCTCCCAAGCCACCTTGGCCAACTTCCAGACTTAGCAAAATTGGTCGTGCCTCCCAGGCCATGGCTAAATCTATGGCATTTTCGCGTAGTACTATGGCTAGCATAATTAGATATGCCATAAATACGCCATATGCTACAAATATGCTACTAACGTGCCACAAATAGGCCATAAATACGCCATGAGCATATAAGTGGCTATGAGCCTGTTTACAATGCCATCTTACGACAAACTTCTTATTAGTCACATATAGCCTTAGAGCTGAGTTGTCTCTTCAAGCTATGTCACTTCGATAAAGTTTGGCTAGCTTAGGCTAATACTCAGTCAAGCACATTGTGGCAACCTGGACAAGACAAGAGACAGTCCATGACTTTATTAATTTCTACGAGAAATCAAAAACATGTTACATGGGGGAATTATTCATGGGTATTGGTCTGGTGGTTTACAGCAACGTGCAGCGTGGCAACACCCCATGATAAGGAAGTAACAAGTAGTGCTGACAGTTAATAGCGGTTAAAAGAGTGATGGAGCAATGGCTTACGGGTTTCCAGAAACTTCCCTAGCATGATGGACGTAACTTTTCCATTAGTTCCACTATCTCCATCTCTCCATGTTGTCACGACTTCCACTACTTATGAGGAAACGTTGTGTGTCCCTTACAACTATAAATAGACTACTCTATCTATTCAGAAGACATAACAAGCTTATCATTCTCAATCTCTGCTTCTTTCATAGTTCGACAACCTCACACACAATAATTCAATCACCACTAATTTCCTCAACTTTCTTTGCTTTCCCTCCCCTAAGATCAACCCATTTTCTCTCTTTGTAACCGAAGCAAAACGTGAAAGGCCAACTTCTTGGTTTAGGCTCGTTTTGTATGATTTTGATTTTCGAACCTAAAGAAAGTACTTCGACAGTACATTGTTTTACCTAGGAGTAATTTTTGGGTATTAACAGCATTAAAAATTAGTTTAAACTGAAAAAACTTCCTACTTTTTCTTATATAAGGCACAAAATTAGTTTTTTCCTAAAAAGTAGCTCTACTGGAAAAAAGAAAAAAAAAACAGTTACCAATATGTGTTAAGAAACTAAGATATCCACATACTTGAAGTATATGACCCGACCACATGGTAGTTGCACCGCAACGATTTAAGCTCTCATGTATGCAAGCGGGTGTTACTGTTATAGACTATAGTTACTGTTTGGTGATTTTGTTATTAGTGGTTCTGTCAACTACGATCCTATCATTTGAGATTCGTATATTATCTCGTATGAAATTTATAGGATTTAGTTTGTTTGAAATTTTAATTTTATTTTAAATTGCTCCCAAGTAGGTTCATTTTAGAGATGTAGAAGTACTTTTTGCCTGTGTAGTAGTAGTCGCCCCTATAAGGTTCCAAAGATGTTCCATCGACAGAAAAAGATAGCCCCAAAGGCGAACGTGCTACCCTTCCACCATTAGGTGGCTCCATCCACACCCTAGATTTTATCGATTTTGAACACCATGAAAAAACAGGGGTCCACTATTAAAGGATTTGGCCAATAACTATGAGACACGTAGACGGGGAAGGATTGGTGGAAGGCGGGACGCATATCATTTTCAAAAATTCTAAACGTACCGAGCAACTAAACAAAATTAAAACCGCATCTCTCACAGCTCCTCTCATGGTGGGGCCCAAAAATAGCCCCCTTATAGTCTCCATAGGGCGAGTCCCAGGTCATTGTGAGGGGTTGTTTTAATTCTGTTTTTGTGCTCGGTTTGTTTAGAAGCGTTGTATCATCTTCGCCCCAAAGGTGATTATCAGTCGATTCTCATCATTCAATTCACTCCTTGTCACTTGGTCCCACGTGCAAAATACAGGCATCAGTATTCATAAATCATTACGAGATATTTATCAATTTTAAACCATATGCAAAACCTGGCTTGATTGGGGTATACCCAATAAGACAAAATAGGGTCATTTTGAAGTAAAGCCAAGCCATCCCTTAACCTTATATTTTCAAAATGGCTAATATGCCCTTGTTTAATTAACACTAAAAAATTGATTAGGTTAATTAATTGAGTTTAGATTAAAATTTTGAAAATGAAAATCCAGGAGGTTAAACCTTTAATCCGTCTTATGAGTTCGATTTCGATCAAAAAATTTGGTTTTCAAAAATGTCAAAGGTCGGCAAGATATACGTTTGAATAAGGTGCTAGGCTATATATGGCCGACATGGTCTTTGTTTGAATAAAATGCCGACCAATTTTAGCCTAAGAAGGTAATTAAATGAAGAACATGCCGACTTTATTTTTTTGACACATAGGAGATGGATATTGAAAAATATTAGTCGGCAAGGTCTACAAAAAAAAAGAAACCACGCCTACTGGTGAAAAAATACCCCGCGGCGGTTGAAAAAACCCTCGCCAGAGGTATAAGCTCGACAAGGTATTTAAATGAAGAACATGTTGACTTTATTTTTTTTGACACACAGGAGAGGGCTATTGAAAAATATTAGTCGGCAAGTCTACAAAAAAAAAAACCCGCCGGTTGTTGAGAAAAATACCCCGCCGGCGGTATAAGTCGCTAAGGTCTTCAAAAAATACCCTGCCGGCTGTAGAAAAAATTTACAGTCGTCGTCATGGATGTTATGAAAAGTCGGCAAGGTATAGATATGGATATCTTGCCGACCCTGTAATTGCTAAATTTAGAGGGGTTATTTGGTTTTTAATACTTAGGTTTTGTCCAGGATTAGTGTTTGGTCTAACATTTGTCCAGCTTTGCGTTTGGTACTTGGAAATGACGTTGACTTCCATTGACTCGATTGAATCTAACTTTTTCCTAACAGATTAAATGATTTTACTATTGTACCCTTTACTCCTTTAATATTTACGTAATAACCTAAAACTATATTTAAGCCCTTACAAATTCACCTTTGCTGAATACCACCACCACCATTTCGTGAACTACCACCACCGCCTTTGTTCGACCCTGTAGAATATAATCTAGGTATTTGTCTCTTAATACCACAGACAAATCAAACACACCAGCGATTATTCCCATTATTGAGAACAATCACAACATTTCTAACCCACAGATCCATTGTTAGACGACATACAAGATCCCGGGAAATCAATACATGCCAGCCAAACCCCCAAATTCAAACCATACCCATCCAATTCCAGCATCAATTTGACCACCATCTCGATTATTTCCGCTACCAAAACAGTCACAGACTGTTAAGAATTGTGGTCGCTTGACTAAAACTACGCCCCTGGTTATCAATCTCGGTGATTTCTCCATCTTTCCCGTGATATACAAATCGACGGCTGCTAAAACCATTCTCTTTGATAAGTTGTTTCCTCCGTCACATCTCTGTTCATAAAAAATTATTCCTCTGCTTCTCGTCTCTTCGCAAATTGGTAATCAAACATATAAATTTTTGAGAGAAAATCGAACTTTTTTTTGTACAATTTTCGAGTTGGATTACAGTTAAATGATGCCTGGGTTAATTTGTGTAGTTGGTGTATTTTATAATTCTGTTAATGATTCTGCATGTAATGAGTGGAATTGGGGTTACCAGGAATTACTTGTGCCATGGATGATTTTATAGTTCACTTTTTGGATTGATTCGGTAATGGATTAGAACTGATGTTTAGTTTCAGTCTACCGGAACAAGAACAAGAGTAAAGAGACGGTGTAAAAAGAATATGACATCGTAACCACACGCTTAGTGCTTTTATTGAAAACCGTTGGATCTATGCCCACTTCAAGGGTAGAGTTGTAAACTCGGTGCTATTTATTTATAAAATAAATTAAAGTCAAGTCAACCGAAGTCAACGTTATTTCCAAGTACCAAACGCAAAGCTGGACAAATGTTAGACCAAACACTAATTTTGGACAAAATCTAAGTACCAAAAACCAAATAACCCAATTTAGAGATGAAAAGTCGGCATGTTATTCAACCTTATACCGTGCCGACTATATTTTGATCGGCAAGGTCGACAAAAATACCCGCCGACTTTTAGTTCGTTTTGATTCTTCGATTTTTTTTTTTTTTTTGAATTTCACATGTATAGTTAGAGTGTAGAAGAAAGATTTTGATTTTTTTTTATATGTTTTGCTGTGAGGTTTTTAGTATGGGCATTTGGTCTTTTAACACATTTTAGACACCTTTTACATACTCTTTGGATGGGAACAAAATGGGTATACCCAATTAATTTGGGTATACCCCAATCAAGCCAGGATGCAAAACTATCTTCTTTTTTTTTGCCCTTTAAAGAAACAATCCTGCAAGCTGCGAATGGATCAACATACCGACCTAAAGATGTGGGGGCACTCCAACCAAAACCAATGGAAGCTATAATTAACACGTCAGAGACTTAAATCCATAACGTCCGACTTCATCTCGATTCAAGCTTATCACATTTCTCGTCGACGGCTTAGATTGTGTTAGAAGGTCAGGAATATATATATTTTACGAAAATTTGACTTTATCCTCGCTTTCTGTTCTGTTTTATCAATATCTATCTTTCACAAACTCCTATATCTTCTGTTCTGTTTTCTTCTGTTCAGTTCAGTTCAACAAACTATCTCCGTAGTACTATAAATCTAAATTAAGAGGGAAATCACATCACCAAAAATGGGTACGACTGATACTTATACGAATTCGAAGAAGACAGATGATGATGTTGTTGTTACACAGGCTGAAAGAAGAAATAAAGAGCTGGGGTTTTTGAAAAGACAATGGGAGTTTAGAGATGCATTAACAGTTGGGTTGAAGATATTGGAACATACAGCAGTCTGTTTTGCACCATTTTATTTCACTTGGGATGCATTCTGGGTTTCAGTGGTTTTATATGTTATTACTTTACATCTTGGTATTAGTCTTTCTTATCATAGAAATCTTACTCATAGAAGTTTTAAACTTCCTCAATGGCTTGAGTATTTCTTTGCTTACTGTGGACTTCATGCTGCTCAGGTCAGATTATTAAAACCCTTTCTGTATATTCTTGTTTGGGTTTTATTGATTTGTTTTGTTTTTGATTATTTGTTGTTTTTTCTCTTTGTTGTTGATGATCAGGGTGATCCAATGTTTTGGGCAAGTGTTCATCGATACCACCATCAATATACAGATTCTGATCGAGACCCACATACTCCTAATGAAGGATTTTGGTTTAGTCATATCAATTGGGTTTTCTACTACAGCTATGTCTGCGAAAAGGTTCAATTTCTATCTCTTTTGAGATTGTTTTCGTATAAGAATGCAAATGATTTATTTTTTTTAATTCTTTTTTTTTTTTTATGTTGGTGTAGTGTGGAGATCCAACCAGTAATGTAATGGATTTATATAAGCAACCATTCTATAGGTTTATTCAGAAAACCTATCTGCTTCATTTGATTGGATTAGGAGTTATCATGTACATGGTCGGAGGTTGGCCTTATGTTTTATGGGGCATGGTAAGTCTCAATCTTTCTTACTTCTGATTAGTCCTTCATTTCTGTGATCTTTTTTTTTCTTCAAAGTTTTCAGTAGATTTTATAAGGAATCGTATCTATGCTGAACTAATTCATTGTTTGATATGATCAGGGAGTGAGGATTACACTGGGGCACCACAGTACGTTCATGGTGAATTCAGTATGTCATACATGGGGAAGTAGGCCTTGGAATACAAAAGATTTATCAAAGAACAATTGGGTATTGGGGTTGATAGGTTATGGAGAAAACTGGCATAACAATCACCATGCTTTCCAAAACTCGGCTCGATTAGGTCTGGAATGGTGGCAGCTTGATTTCCCATGGTATGTTGTCAAGTCACTTGAATGTATGGGATTAGCAACAGATGTTAAAGTACCAACTGAGTTGCAGAAACAGAAAATGTCTTTCAAAAATAGTACTGCTACTACTAATGGAGGATTTGAAGAAGCTCATGTGAATGGCAATGGTAAAACTTATTAGGTGATTAGTTTTTCAATTTATTTGGTTAAGTGTGTTGGGAAATTTGATTAGAGTGTTATGTTACTATTAGGTTCATGTATATGAATATGAAGAGATTCATTCAATATTTTATGTGAAGACCACAAATAAAGCTCTTGGTTTGATTATTATTTTGTTAATCAAGATTACAAATTCAGATTTCAGAGTGTTAATAATAGTATTATAACTAAAGAGTTGTGTTAATGCACGCTTTGTTTGAAATATTCCCATCTCAGCTACCATTCTTTGTTTATATATTAATGCAATGCAATGCAACAAGGAATATAGTCTTTGTAAAGATATTTTGATTGGAAATGCTTGCTTAGATACTTTTTTGCCTAAATTGGCCACTGTCCCATATAAAATTGACTCCAGCGGGGTTTGGAATATTTCCATTTTTCTTTTATGACAAGGCGCAGACCCTTTGTATGGTGTATGCTCCTGGCGCACCTCTCCTTGGAATCATCTTTGAAATGGGTCTGACAATGTTCCGTTCCTCGTCTAATTGATGGGCCAACGAGTAGCGTACTTTCTATCATTTGTAATCGACTCAGGTGGAGTTCGAAAAATTCACTCGCACAGTACAGATAGTGTATTTTCTATCATTTGCAACCGAGGATGGCTTTAAATCCAAACAACTCCACCTTATCTTATTTATTTTTCCATTGATGTTTCAGAATTATTTCTAAAGGAGCTTCTTCATTTTATTTGGTTTTTCTCGGAGTAGACAATGCAAGTTTCAAAATATTTTGTCACTTTAGTTTAAACTACTCCTCCATATACATCAGTCGACGACAGTGGGGCTTTCTTTGGGTTAACATCGATTATAAACAAGTACTAAAGTGAAAGTGATGATTTGGTACTTGTTAAGCATATTGGGTTCGGTTGGATACAAAAGAGTTGTTTTTGCTATCGTCTTCAAGAAAAATCATCACATCTTTATCAAAAAAGATTTATGGACCGACCAAAAAAAACGAATAAGAGTACAAAAGAGTTGTTTTCGGTATTATCTTAAATGGGGATTTTTTTTGTAGCCCATTTCTCCTTTTTTTTATATATAAAACCCACAATTAAAATTTCATATATGAATAACCCATATTTATTTATTAGTAGGAGGTGTTTACATAAATAACCTTTTACTAAAAAAATCAAATTTATTAGGAAAAAAAAACGGTTGTAACATTATCCCTAAAATAACTCCATTAATAATTCATTTGACTTCCCACCATAATTTTCTCCCGGTAAATCACGTTTTCTCTCTCCAAAAACCTTCCCTAAATAATTCATTTTTATCTTTTTTTTATCAAGTTTATTTGTTTTTCGGCGTAATTTTTTTTTATTTGCAACCGACCAAATAAAACCAATTATCACCCATGGATATTTATGAAAATTCCGGTTTTTCAAAAACAAGGTAATTCATCTTGTTTGGTGAAAGTTTTCGTTTTCACACAAATTAGGTTTTGTGAAAACTCTACTTTTAGTGAAAACTTTAGTTTAATTAGGTGTGGTTGTGAAAATTATAATTTTTTTTTTTAAAAACAAAAAAATTATTAAATTTACTTTTTTTTAGCAAAATAATTGATAATAGCAATTATTTCAACACCCTTCCGAATAGTGTTTAGTAAAAACAAAACCACTAATTTTCATCTATAATACCTAGTGGTTAGTGAAAACTATTTTCATCTATAATACCTAGTGGTGCAATAATCCAATAATCAGTTCCCTTCATTCCTCATTCCTTGGAAGCTACAACAACCCAACAACCCAGTATATGTAGATATTTGGTAACGTTCATTATTTAAGCTTCAATTATCTTTATTTAATTTTAATTAGTCGGTGAGTAATGCAAATATAACTAACTGCCACCAATAATGCCTACAAATATGCCCATAATTATTTGACCTTAAATTACTGATTTTTGGGTGTAATAGATAAAGGTTAATTTAGTCATGCCGGAAATTTAAAAATCTATATTCAATCCATAACTATTAATCTTAATCGTAGATCGTATATTTTGGGCTAGACATATATATAATTTTATTGATGGGTTTATAGGAGAGAGAGAGTCCAAGATTGGGTTCCTTAGAAATTTCCACTATCTTGAATTGATCTCAACGCTGCTACGTGGATTACCAAATATAAGTAACTATTTCTCAACGCTGCTAGGGATTACCAAATATAAGTAACCCACGTGTGGTTACCTTATTATTTCTGTATACCTGAAAGTTCTAACTATGAGCAGATACACAATAATTTAATTATATTTTAGAAGTTGATGGTGATCGTCAAATAATTCTAAGAGATCGTAGTTATGTAGAACAGACAAATCCTAAAGATAGAAATGGAAAATTAGGTGGGCATCCTGCTCCGTTATATTCAGCTTACTTATTATGGTTCATTATTACCTAAAGATCAGATAGCATTATACGGCTAGTATGTCAGTCTCAAGAAATGAAAACATTTCTGTAAATGGGCAGATGGCAAAGATATCTGAAAATGAAACATTTCTGAAATTGCTCCCATACACCAAGATTTCTACACCAAAAAGAGAACGTCAGTGACAAAAATAGAACAGTAGTTTTAACTAGACTATGCAAAGTAAAATTTTATAAGCAACTGAAACCTATCATAGCAGGAATTGGCACACAGAACATTGCAGAAACTCTATAAATCCCAACACCAAAAAACGAATGACGAGATGCATACAGAAAACTATGAAAGAGACCTGAAAGAACCAAAATCTTGAGAATCCCCATCATGTATTTTACAAACTTACAAAAGTACAGACAACAAGAATCAACCCTTGAGAAAAATTTCCAAAGCTTCAAAGAAGAGAGGGGCCATTTCAGGGCTTGGTGTCTTAATTGCACATTTAACGCCAGGGATCCCGATGACAGCTGTAAGTTCAATGAGGAATGGGATCCCTCGTGGAATCTTGGCAGACAGATACAACACTTCCTGGTTTGCATGCCTTCTCTTTGCAATGAAAAACATATTGGACGCAGCCAATTTGTCAAGAGTTGCCTCCACACTGTTCACCACAATTCCTGGAAGGTCTTTTGTAACCTCATTTGAATCAGGAAGGGACTTCCATGTCTGCAAAGGGAATAAGAGGATAGCAAATGGAATTAGAAACAGTAAAATGAAATAGTATAAAGAAGTTATTTCCTCCTAAATTTTGAAATAGATTTTGACATCAAGGTAAATAAGAATTTAGCGAGACGACTTACCTCCAGAAAGTTTGCACGCTCCATTCTGCCATCTTCTGAGAACAACACCAACAATGAAACTTTGTCATTGAAGTACCATACAGGCTGCTGATTGTTTTTCACTGCAACTTGCAACAGTGAGGTAGGGGGACCAGGGGACAGATTCTGGAGTAAAACCATAGGCAGAAGGACCGACAAGGTTGTGCCAGGTTGTAGTTGGGGAACCTAGTTAAAAAACATATTCAAGCTCAAGATCAGCTTTCTATATAAATCGGAGAAAAACAAAAAACAAATAGAAGATGAAAGTAAAAACCTGTAATTGGCCGGCAGCTGCAAGACCAAATGTATTTTTGTTGAATTGAATCATGAATCCGTCAAGAGGAACCTGTGTATTGTTCTCAAAAGACATGCTGTAAAACACTTGTCCATCTTGCCTCGTAACTTGGGCACTGATTTGTAAGCCTTGACCAGTTGCTGCTGGAAGCACAACAGGTAATGGAGGCCTGCGTAGACATGGTTTCAGTATTATTAATACTCATGCTGAGCATTTAAACGGTCGATTCACTAGCAAATCCAAAATTTACTCACCCACGAGGTGATGTCGGCTGGTCAGTAGGGACAAGAGCATTATCCAGGCCCATCAGGTCACCAAGTAAATCAGGCACTGGAGCAGGTGCTGGTGCCGGGGCTGGTGCTGCTTGCCTTGTAGCAGCATACGAACCACTACTTGAACTAGCGGAAGGTGAAGTCATGCCTTCATTGACAGATGATTCAGAAAACCCTGTCTCTGCGCCATCAGGATACTCATCATCGTCTGGTCTTTGAGCTGCAGCTTTAACGCGGGTTACAAAGGCTTCTGGGGGCTTATGATAGACAGACGAAAGAGTTGCAATGTTTGCAAGAAGTTCATCGAGAAGTGAAGAATCAAGTTGGTTTGAATCATCGCTTATCACAGGTTTCTCAGCTAGGACCACATCTTTCGCTGCCTGCAATATAAGTAGTTTTCCATGAATGAATGAATAGTTAAAACGAGCCATCTATTAGATCGTAGCATTAGATGTTCAATTATGACGATCAGCTTTTGAAAAAGGCTTATTTTGGAGGATCCATCTAAGATTGTTGTCAGAGTTTAAACTCATCCAGCTAACAAGTGTCTATATACATTGAACCTACCTCAGGATCTGTTGAAAGAAGACGCCAATATATGTAGGCCCGATCACGCAGATCTGGATTGTCCGTCTCCACAGTAGCATTATTCAGGACTACCTGCAATGGTACGGTTGAAGAAAAGAAAACTCATAAGTAGAAGGAAAATTTTAGATAGTAAGAAATTGCGGGAGAATCAATAACAAGGATACACATTTAACACTTGATCAAGAATCGAAGCAACAGACCTGAATCATTTGTTGTGGGCCTTCTGTTGGCTTCTTCAGAAACAATTTAACAGTGGCTGTAAGCAATTGCAACTGAACCAAAGCTGGCTCTTCCGGGAAACTCTCCAAGAAGCTTTCAAGGAGCTCATCAGCATTGTCAATTCGTTCGGCGTATTCACCAATTATCCAAATCATGGATGCCTGGGAAAAAAATTTACAAACATATAAATAAAAATTAGTTTTAGATAAAGAGACCTCAACTCTGGACATTGTATGTTATCTAAGGAATGTCTAAGCTCTCAAAAAGTGTCTAAGCATATAAATAAAAATTAGTTTTAGATAAAGAGACCTCAACTCTGGACATTGTATGTTTTAAATAAAATTACCTTCGCTTCCGGTTCGTCTAAGGTGTCTAAGCTCTCACAAAGTGTTGCGATGATGGATTCATAGCTACAGGGAAATATGACTACAATTAACATTTGAAATGTGAACCATTAATTACATAAACTTTATGTGTTACAGTAACTTACGTGTTAGGATATCGCCTAAAGATATCCTTGATGACAATAATAGCCTCCTGGACGACATAGTTTACTTTTATCTTTATAAGCTCAAGCAAAACACTTATACAGCGTTCAGCTGCTCTTTCTAACTTGATGGCACAGCGACCAATAGCACGGACAGCTTTTCTGACAAAATCTACGTCAACTTCGGTGGCATATTCCTTGAATTCCAACAGGACCTGGCGAAAGTATAGACACCAAGGGATATCACAAACAATAGTAGTAGCACAACGACTTTTTCAATTAGAAACTACGGTTATAAAAAAAAAATGCATTACCTGGTCTATATTCCGGTCGGATGCAAGCTTAATCATGATCTCTAATTTTTCCATCTTCACATAAATTGGATCATTGTATTTGCAGAAGAAAACCTAGAAAAGATAGTATCAGTACACATTATAGCCGTATTCAAACTTGGGAACATAGGGGATTTACTGCTCATCAAAGTCACCTTGATTTCGTGAGCAAGGATTGTGGGTCGCCTTTGGACTATAAGGTTAATGTTCCGTAATGCAACATACTGTATCTCAGGTTCAGCAGAAAGAAGAGTTACGAGAGGAGGGGCCATTTTCTTGCAAAGATTTCGAACAACATCAGTACTGGTGATGAGCTCCATTTGTTGAAGGATCATCTGCAGACAATTCATGACATAATTTAACGCACAGTGTGAAGCTAAGTGGAAAAAAATTGATATTGCATTGATATCGTCTGGGAAATTACAAATACTACTGAGATATATAAAGAGGAAAGTATGTAACCTTAACAGCTGATAGCACTACGGCACAGTTCGCATGCTGCAGTCGTGGAGTAACTCGTTCAACTATGTTTTCAGCTTCACGGGCATCAGCTGCTTTATATTTGGAAAGGGCATCCAGAATAAAAACTTGACCCCATCTGCACAATATAAAAGGTGACTTCATTAGCAAGATCTGGTGGCTTTTCTTTGACAAGCTTGCAATATAGCTGCCTCTCAAAAAGGTACAGGCTAATCAAGCCCAATCAACCAAAAAACAGCTCTTATTTATTATGCCCCCCTTTCCCCTATTTGAATTCATGCAATTATCCCAATAAGTTGTGCCTTGTGTGTAAGGTTAAAATGTTGGCAATTCAAAACTGAAAGGTTTGTATAATACATATTACTCTAAGAGTTGTATCCAGAAGTGCTACTTTTAGATGTGAAACAAACAGAAAGGAATGGTGTGGCACTTCACATGATAAATATGCACAAGCCCGTGAAGAAAGAAAACTATAGATGAAATTTTAGAGTTCCAATTAAGCTTTTACATGAGAACTTACTCAGTACATTCATTCAGAGCAGTCAAGAGCTTGGATAGTGTATGACTAGTGATTTCGAAGATTGGTTTACTACTATTCTCCTGAATCTCTGCAAGAGCTGCAACAGCATTTGCTACAACCATCGGATTGTTATCAGATATCAAATCCTTCAGAGTATCCAAGAATCCTCTATCTTCCACTAGCTCCGCATTAATATCATATAATTTAGCAACACAAATAGAGGCCGTCTTGCGAACATAGGGATCATCATCCTGTGAGAGAAAAAAATCATAAATTCAAATTTCAAATCTCAAATCCATAAGATAGACAATACTGATGAAACAGAGGAACTTCTGAACTGGTAATGGAAAATTAACAGAAATGAAAGAAGATTATATAAGCTACATGAAGTTCCAAAGTCCCCCAAATGAGTAAGGAATGTTACTGTTCAGATTGATCAACCTTGAGACACCTCTGAAGAGGATCGCAGAGATATTCTGTGATTTTATCAACACGGATGCATCCCATTGTTCGTACAGCTAATGCCCGGATCAAAGGATTTGGATCTTGTGAATCCTGAAAGTATAACCAGAAATGTTTCATAGCAAATATAAAAAACAGAAATTGTTTGAAATCATATTATTTACAAGTTACACATTATGACCATTTGATCTTTAGCTACAGTCTTGAATCATCAATAGTTCAATTAAAAAGGTGGTATAACCTCCCCAATATAAGCACATAATAGTAGCAATGCAAATGACATGGTTACTATCTAGAGTTTCATGTTAGTTTATGTGCCGCGGGCAAAATTAGTATACTACGAGCTGTTCTATTACAATTACTAGAATCCAAAAATCTCCATGAGGAGTTTATGATACAGCTTCACTCTAATCACCCTTGACAACCCGTAGATTCGAATGCGGGAATAGCTGTCCGCCTAAGCGTATCTAAATTACTAACTACCAGAAGTGAACATTAGTCCAATGACAGTACCAAAAAATAGTACATAGGTCGCTAGGTTCACAATTGAACACCCAAACCAGTTTTTTTGAGGTATTTTAACAGGTCAAAACAAAATCGTCTGCATGAATAAATCCGGCTGTAAGAAGCTTGCACAAGCATATTGGGTCTAAATGAAGAGATTAAAGTTGCAGCCAACCAATTGCCCACAAAGATCAGTCTCAAAGGGAAGGTAAATGGCCTAATGAATTTATACCTTCACGAATGTATTTACAGCAAGAATTGCAAGGTCCGGCTGGCTTTTTGCATAATTAATAAGATATAAATAAACAAGCTTCTTCAGCTCCAAATTCTCGGTTTGCATGCAGTTCACGACATCTGTGAATAGCGAGGAAACATCCTTCCCAACGGTCATTGCAGCAATAACCTTCTTAACTGCATCCTTTTTCTTATCCTGAAAGACACGTTAAACAGAGAAGGCTTCATATCAAGTAAGAAAATGTAGAACACATATCTATGAGGCTTCAGGAACCAGAGAATATCAATGCTCAATAACTCTTATTTTGATCATTAAAAGGTGAAAGGAATTATTAGAAGAACTAGAAAGACGAGCAAATTCGAGAAAACCAATACAACCAGAAGTACAGCGATGCAATCTCAAAAGAGGTTATTCACATTAGCCCATCAATTATATGCAACGTATAATTCTTTAATACAGTATCAAGAGGTAATGTAAGTCTATCTGTGTGATGTTATACTTATGAAGTCGTGCATATTTCAAACTCGAATCACCACAACCTACAACGATTCCATTATAATTGAACCCACTAAAACTATCCCACATTTTCTAAAATCTCCTCAATGCTTTGCCTACTGCGTTTCTTCATGAATTTCTAGTTTACAGTTCAAACAACTTAATATGTGTCCCCTTGTACCTAAATTACAATGATAATATGCTTTTCCCATCAAATTAAGCATACATTTCTCCAAATTCCTCAGTTACATGACATATCTTCCTACCATGTCAATCCATAGACCAGTTCATATGCAATTCCCTAAAATTAATAGCAGAAACACAAATCTAACCAATTGATCTGCCTTGAAAATTTCCTAATTCCTAATCAAACAATTAGGTTAAGTTATTGAGCTAAGATCATTTATTTCACAGGCAGATACAGAAAATCTGACACCCATTTCAGCTGAAAGTGATAATACACAGAATTAGATCTCCCATTTTCTAATCCATGAAAATCACAAACAGGAAATCGATGAGGGAAAAAGACACAGATCTGGTTATGACAAACCATAATTGGTCGAATAGAAATGTAAAGATCCGTAAAAACGAAACAGATCTGAGATTAAAACTGTGCAAATTGAAGGTAGAATCAAATAAAAAGGAATACCTTATACTGAGAATTAAGTTCATCTTTAAGTTCAGGGATTTCTCCTTTCTTTGTAGTGGAGAAGTACTTAGAATCGTGCCCACTCATTTCTTCTTCTTCTTCGTTGTTTTTGGGGCAAGACTAGGGAAGAAAAGAAAGAAAAAAAATATGTCCAAAGGAACGAAAAACCAGACTGGAAAATCAAATTTTTCAAAGAAAAAACGGAACCTCAGTGAATGATATTTTCTTTCTTTCTTCAGCTTCTTAATTGGACCACGATAAACCGGTTAGCGCAGCTCATAAGAACCTGACCCTAGGGGTGTGCATAAAATCCGGAACCGCCGATTTCATCCCCAACCGTCCGCAAAATTGCGAGTGAAAACCAATCCGCAAGAGTCTTTGGGCCAGACACGGTGAGTTTTCAAATCCGCAAGGTTTAGCGGTTTGGTTGCGGTTGGTTTTGTAAATCCGCGGATTCACCCGCACCGTAGGTTACAACAAAAAAAGATAAAGCCCGGCAAAACAAAGCTTATGAGCCTCCAGCCGGTGCCATGTATTCTGCTATTTAACCTAACAGAGTTTGCTTTGAAATGAAACGAACTGAAGTTCCCCTTCGCTCAATTTCATGTTAGTTTCAGTCCAAATATCTTTTGATTTTTTTGAATGGTGTTCATATCTACATTATGGAATTCTCCTTTCGGCTTATTAGCCCCTGAATACTGATTCTACTCCAAATAAGTTACTTTGTTTTTCATTATTATGCACGCAAGTTGTTTGATGAAATGCCTAGCATAGCATGTCCAAAAATTCCCTCACCGGTTTTGTTTGTTTACTTTTTTTTTTCTTCTGACTAAATTTGCGGTTAAACCGCATCCGGTCCGCATTACCCGCTGATCCGCGGATGTAAAATCCGCGAGTGATTGGGCCGGTCACGGTTTAATTTTCCAAATCCGCAACTTTGAAGGTTTGGTTGCGAGTGACCCCTAATCCGCAACCGTCCGTCCGTTGCACACCCCTACTGACCCGAGTGTAGAAGACCAGAAGGGAAGTGTAATGTAAGAGGATTAGGCAAACGCGGCCTGTTCAAAAGGTCCATTAGTGCATCACAGTGGGCCGTAAGTTTGGCAAACATTCTCAAAGAACCGTTTTTTGGGGACTACTCAAAAAATGGGGGACTACTCTCAAGTTTTTGGGGTGGTTTTTGGTAGTAATTTCCAATCACCCCTTATCTGATTTTTTTTAAATACCTATTTTACCCTTAATGATAAACTTAGTTAGTGTGATGATTAATTAGTGCTAGTGTAATGATTAGTTAGTGATTAGTGATTAGTGAGTTATATTAGTGGGATTTTTTTGTTATAACATTATTATTGAGAGACAAGAAGAATAAGAAGAAGGAAATATGAAGAAGAAGATGGGTGTACCCAAAAAATCTTTTTTTGAGTTTAGTAATTATGATTTGAGTGATTCATGTGATGATACCTCATCCTCAGAATCAGAACCCCCTTCACCTCATAGTGTATTTGTCAATACTTCTAATGATCCGGAAATGAGTTATTTGTTAGATGATGAAAGCTTTTTTCCCCAAACTCAAGCTAACCAAACAAATGATGGATTTTATCAGCTACAACCTGAAGATGAAGCTATGGGTACTCAGGTATGCCTCATATTTAGTTAATGTAGCTTGAATTGTGCAAAAATTTGGCCAAACTCAAAATTTCTGGAAAAAATTCGGTTAGGTCAACCTAGTTCGGTTACCAAATTTAGCTTGCGAGGTAACCGAACCGTTCTTAATGTGTAGTTCGGTTACTAAATTTAGCAGACGCAGGTAACCGAACTACATGTTAATGGTGGTTTTTTAGAGTTCGGTTATGTTTTTCCAGAACATGTAACCGAACTATTTTTATAGAGTTTACAGTGCATTGTTCGATTGAGTCGATATCATCACTTTCGTTACCGAACTTTTTGTTCGGTAAGGTCGTAGAAAATATAAATACAGCGTTTCTAATCGAACCTTCGAGTTCGGTTTAGTCGAGTTTTTCAGTTTCATTGCCGAACTTTGACATAGAAAATCTAAAGATCGAGTTCGGTAAGGCCCCAATTTATTTCTGGAAACTACATAACCGAACTTTGTGTTCGGTAGGGTCGATAAAAACATTTACATTACCGAACTTGTAAGAAATTTTTTATGGTATTGACGTTGTGCTATTACTTGTAGGTTCCATGTGATCCAATAGAACCAATGGAAAACCAACCTTCCCCGGTTGGTATTTTGTACGATGACACATCCCATCACTACATGAATGACTTGGTATTCAAAAATCCGGAAGCTGCAAAGATTTGGGCTAGACAACATGCACAAAAAGACATGTGCGTATTAGTATTGAATGGGAGAGAAAGCAAAACTCGCTTTGAAATGGTTTGTGAGAGAAGCGGTGATCCCGATAAAAGCCACAAGAGGAAGGGTTATGTTTATAAAGAAAAGACAAATAGGAAGAACAAAACTTTCTCAAAGAAGATTCATTGCCCATTCAAGCTTGCATTTAATTTGAACGAAGATTTGGGTGGATGGGTTCTCTACAGGGTTATGCAAGGTTGTCATAATCATCCTCGTCCGGAGCATCTTGAAGGACATTTCATGGCGGCAAATCTAACTCCTAAAGAGATGGACAAGGTAGCTAAAATGAGGACAATGGGTATTTCACTTGTTCAAATGCTCCAAATACTAAAGGAGGATAACAAGGATAACCACTCATCTTTGTCCACAATTTACAATGCAATCGAGACAATTAGAAGGAAGGAATGGAGAGATAGACAAGTAATGCAACAATTGTTTTTTTTGGCCCAAGAGAAAAACTACGCGGTTCAAAAGGATGTGGATTCGGAAGGAGAGATAACACAACTCTTTATTGCGCATCCGACGAGTGTTCAATTGGCTCAATGCTTTCATGAAGTTCTAATAATGGATTGCACTTATAAGACGAACAAGTACGAGATGCCATTGTTGAATATTGTTGGGCGTACTTCGACGAAGTTACCGTTTACCGTGGCCTTTTGTTTCTTAAGAGATGAGAAAGAACCTAGTTACATTTGGGCACTAAAACAAGTTAAGGCAATCTTCCGAGGTGATGATATTCCCGGGGTTATAGTGACCGATAATGATGTCGCATTGATGAATGCAATAGAGGAAGTGTTCCCACTAGCACATAATATGCTTTGTACGTTCCATATATGGTGCAATTTGATAAATAGGTGCAAGCCAATAATTTGTCCACCCAAGAAAAAAGGAAATGAAGAGATTAAGATGCTATCGGAACATGAACGAGCGGATGCAAAAGAGGAACTCGAAAAACAATACGAAGAAAATTACGCTAAATGGGTTGCTTTCAACGGTGAATGGGAATCATTGTGTTGGTCTCTTACCGAGGAAGAGTATCATCTAAATCTTGCAGAGTTCATCGCCCATTAGGATACTCCGGATTACCCCGGTGTTGTGTCGTATGTTCTTCGCCAATGGTTGGAACCATACAAAGAGAGGTTTGTTAATACTTATAATAACCAATATAAACACTTGGGAAATCAAGCGACAAGTTTAGTAGAGTCAGCTCACCATCGGTTGAAGAAGGATCTCTTTGGATGTGTTGATAATTTCATAACCGTGTGGAATGCTATGGAAAATTACTTCAAGCGCAACATTGATAGAATTAAAGAAAAGTTCCAAAAAAGTCGTATATTAAAAATGAACGGAAAATATGCCGACAACCCATTGTTCAAGGGAATCATTACAACGTATCTCGGCAATGTATGCAGTTGTTGATTATAGAAGTCGAGTTGATTGAGAAGTGGGAAACCAAGTCGGATGAGGTGTGTGTATGTAACATGAAGAAGTCTATGGGACTACCTTGTCGCCATATGATAATCAACTACGAGCATGGCGTAATCCCTTTAAGTGAAATTGATCCATTTTGGAAGCATCTAAGTTTCATCCCTCCTCCAAAGGGAGAAGAAGCCGGGGAAGAGTTTGGTGATAACGAAATGGGTAGAACCGTTCTAGAGATGTATCGTGGCATGAAAAAGCTCCAAAAACAAATCTTTTGGGATGACATGAGGAAAATCATATATCCACAAACTGCGGAGAATGTTTATGAACCGTCAAAAGGCAAACGCAAAGGTAGACCAAGCAAAAAAGAAACTAAAAAGCAACTAAGAGAATATGCAAAGGTGTTACGTAAGAAGAAAAGTGAGCAAACCCCATTTACTAGAGATCCTTCGGCCCATGAGTATACCGCGACAATGTACTTGGAGAAAACCAACAAACGGGGTAGGAGTATCGAGGAGAAAGGAGAAACAAGTGAGCGAGATTTGAAGAAAAAAGGTCTGATGTGTCCATCATAACCAAGCCAACCATCTTCCGTCGACGTGAAGCTTAAGTCTCCAATGTGCCCCATCCAACCATCTTCCCTAGACGTGAAGGATGAGGCTCCAAATAAAGACTATTTGAATGAGCTACCTCTATACATTAGAGAATATGTTATTTCCACCGACGACGTTCCTCCGGATGGTAATTGTGGTTTTCATGTTGTCAATCAACATCTTGGGGCTTTCATCGAAGGTGCGAAGCAAAATAATGGGTGTGCAATCACTCATATACGGCAAAGATTGTTGTCCAAACTAAAGGAGAATCCGGCCTTTTACAAGACAATGTTGTGCGATGGGGAAGGTAGTCTCAATGAGCAATTTGTTAGGTATCAACGTCGTCTTCATGGGGGGCATCCGATGACATCGGATTATTGGATGAGCATGCCTATATGTGGACACTTAAACGCCGAGGCATTCAATTGTGTGGTTCATTATTTCACAAAATATGTTAGTTTCACCTTCACCCCGAAAACAACCGTATGTGTCGAGCAACTCAAACGAAGGAGATGTGTGATGGCATTGATTAACAACAACCACTTTATAGGCCTCCGGTTAAAACCCGATTGTCCATTGCCTCCAATATGTGGAACCTCTTATTGGCCTGCATTTAATCCGGATAGAATGTTGGGTTGGTGTATCATGTATGAGCCTAACATGGAGATGTGGAATGCTTTGAAGAAGTCGGAAGAAATTGTACATGAAGGTCAAATTTCACTTGTGGATAATTAAATGACACATGTAATGTAACTAAGTATGCTTATCAATGGAATACTATGTTTTTTGAAGAGTGTTATTAATTTTTGAGTAAATGTTAGTATTTTATGTGGTTGCCAGATAATAGTTCGGTTGGCACATAATATTATGGAGATTGCCAAAGTGGTGTTCGGTTATCGTCCCATTTACAACAGGTAACCGAACACTCAGTTCGGTTAGGTAGATCAATAATATCAGGTTACCGAACTAAAGTTGAAAAGCCTAACATATTAATTGTTGAATATTACATTGAAGTTCGGTTAGGAAATGAAATTACAGGACAATGCCGAACTGTACGAGACAGAAGTTCGGTTAGGAAATGAAATTACAGGAAAATGCTGAACTCTGCCAGACAGTAGTTCGGTTACGTAATGAAATTCCAGGACAATGCCGAACTTTTACAGGACTTTCCAAAATAAAATTACATACCATCTAATATCCGAAACGCGTTATGAAAAAGTCTTTAAGGAGGCGGAAATGATATTCATATTTGAAATCCTTTCTCTTCCATCTTCTCCATTCGTTTTTTGATGTTAAAATGATTTCGTCAATCCTTCACCCTAAGTCGATACCGCCTTACAATACGAAATAAAGCCATAAATTCCACAACTCTATCTCTAATCTTTCCAAATCGAATGAACAAAGCTATATGATCACGGTTATAAGGGTTTGTTGTGTCGGAGCAGAATTTCTCATGAATTTTCCCCCAATAACTTTGACTCATAATACCATTCATTCTTAGTTCTTCACCCCTCTTTGGATAGTATAATATGTAGTTTCTGCAAAGAGAAAGATCTTCATGTAGAGTAAATTTGGGACTAGTAGCTGCCATTTTTAGGAAATTATGTAACAAAATGTTAACTATGAAACACATATATATACCACTTAGGTGTATAACGGCTAGAAATTTAGCCGTTACTTGATATTACATTCTAATTTCAAAATTATGTACTATATTTGTGTCAGATAAAGTACATTCAAATTTAAAAATTACAAGTTTGGTTAGGAATGTAAAACTTGCGACCAAACTGAACCGCACGTTCGGTTACATGTCAAATATATGTGCTCACCGAACTTTTTTGTGAAGGCTCACACTCAAACTGAGCATATATACGATTCCAAAAACACTCCAAAACAAACTTAAGAGTTGGTTTATGTGATTTTTGCATCAAGAGAATGAGTTTTTCAACATGTGAAAGAGCAAAAATTTGAGTCTCCAGAGAAGATTTCGGTTACCTAGCTTATTATGCTATGCTAACCGAACCAAAAGTTCGGTTGGATGACAAATACATGTCTTCACCGAACTTTTTTGTGAAGGCTCACACTCAAACTGTGCATATATACGATTCCAAAAACACTCCAAAACAAACCTAAGAGTTGGTTTATGTGATTTCTGCATCAAGAGAATGAGTTTTCCAACATGTGCAAGAGCAAAAATTTGAGTCTCCAGAGAAGATTTCGGTTACCTAGCTTATTATGCTCTGCTAACCGAACAGAGTGTTCGGTTGGATGACAAATACATGTCTTCACCGAACTAATATCTTATGGATGAAGGCTTGCTGCTTCATCCTACATACAAGTTCGGTAACCAGTGAAAATGTTGCGAGGTAACCGAACTAGGACTTCGACAACCTGGTAGAATTTTACCAGCTCACCGAAAACACAATTCGGTGACCAGAAATTTATCACAGGTAACCGAACTACAAGTTCGCTTAGAAGTTTAAAAATTGCAGGTCACCGAAACCATACTGTATTTCAACATTTCAGTCTTGTAACATTGAAAACACAAACCCAATAAAAATTGAAAACACAAACAAGGTTCTAAAACAAATATAAAAGTGTTATACATACCAAACTACGAAATCCTTAAATAATTGTTTAAAACACACTAACATACCAAATTAAACCATACGAAATCCATAACTAAGATGTCTTTTGAAACTAAAATCATACGAAATCACTAACGACCACTTTTACGACCCCTCTTACCACCTTCCTGTTTACCACGAGTTTTAGGTGGAACTTCCTCATCACTTGTGGTATCATCTCCTTGACCAGTTTCCTCCACAAACCTTCTCCTTGTTGTCGACCCCTTTTACCACCACCTTGTTTAGCACGAGTTTTAGGTCGAACTTCCTCATCACTTGGGGTTTCATCTCCTCCACCGGTTTCGTCCACAGCGCGACTTGAACCTTCTCCTTGTTGTCGACCCCTCTTCAGTTGCTTAGACCTACTTGGCTCCACCATTCTTTTATTTATAAGACCCTCCCACTCCTTGTAGTAGTCGGTTTGTTCCTTAGTCAACATCGGCTCTCCACTTTTGATTTTAGCCATCCATTTCTTCAACAATTTTGTATCCTTCGCCACCTAATTCCAATTTTAAGCACAAGTAAATATATTTTCCAATTTTAAACAACTGAAAAGTATAAGAGAAAGAGATTTTCTTACCACATTATCCCATAACCTTTTAGCTTCTTCTCCACAAATAGGCATCTCCTTAAGAGCTCTCTTAGCCTCCCTCTCATTTGCCTTTGCCTTCGCCGCATCAGCCTTAGCTTGTTGTTATTTATTTATCACAAAAGGATGACTAATTTCTTCATAGAACTCCATATAATCATCCTCACATGAAGTCACATCTCCTTCAACAGGTACACAATCACCTGGAGGTATGCAGTTCTGACCAAATGCATTCTAATGTGCCACCGTAGGAGTTGGTTCATGTTTTGGCTCAAAATATTTCTCGGTGTTCTTTGTTCCCTCAACCAGCAAAGTGAAATTTTCATTCTCCACGTCGGGATCCATTTGGATGCAAGAAAGTTGTCTTAGTATTCTCCTTGGATTATATATTGCGTAGCCGTTAGGATACCAAATGGGTCCATAGTAACCGGAGTAGGCAGAGTAACCATTCATATCATCTTCATATACAGAGACATCATCGGGTACGGCGTATGGGTGAAATACCACATCATCCACCGTAAGTTTATCCAATTTCTCCCTCAACGAAGTCAACTGCTCTTCTTTAGACTTCCTTTGTGCATCCAAAAACGACCATTTTCCTGCTGTAGGTTGGCCATAGGGATAAGGTGACTTTTCCTTAGCCAATCCCAATGAAGGGAAGTGGTCATAAATCCAAACCTATGCGAAAATAAGGAAATATTAACCACATACAATACTAATTGAATTGGAAGCAAAAATTATAAGCGAATAAATTGCTAATTAACAATATAGAAGGTCACATGGACAAGAGTTAAGTAATCTCCAATTTGATTACACTTAATCCTCGACCCTTTGCTCATCTCTTGTATAACAAAAGCAAGTACCCCAGAAGCCCAAGAGTAATTGTTCATATCATCGAGATCCTCCAAAAATTGTAGATAATGTGCATCCACCCTATTTCCAGAAGTGTTGGGGAAAATAACCGTTCCAACCATATATAACCAATAAGCGGTGATATGATGCCTAAGGGTCTCCCTATCCATCACCAACTTTCCTTTCGCCACCTTCTTTTTTGTCTCTCCAAATGCTGCCTTCAACTTTACCAACTTGAATTTCTTGACCTTCTTCTTCATTGTTCCATCTGCCTCTTTTGGATTATACTCATCGCCACGTTAAGGGGACCTCACAACACGTCTAAACTCACATTGAGACTTTCTTGCATCCCATCCTAGACATCTTAGAGCCAATTCTTCAAGAGCTTCATAACTCATCGAGGGGTTGTAGCCTTCTCGAAGACATTTACCTTCAAGTGGTAAGCCGGTGATTCTATGGCAATCATCGGGAGTAATTCCCATCTCGCCAAATGGAAGATGCATAGTATATGTCTCGGGATAATGCCTCTCGAGAAATGCGGATACGGCAACAGCGTCAAATTCCACATGTGCGATTTCAATAGCTTTCCATAACACACATTCTTTAACATTCGCTACAAACTCGTCACACTCTAAAGAAAGATCCCATGTGGACGCCTTTTGACGTTTAATAAGATGAACTGCATCATTATGATCCTACGAAAACAACATAACACTATTAATACTTGACGAAACATGTCCCAAAAAAATTTTACGTTTTGTTAGTTAATAATGAACTTAAAGGATACATTTGTCGCATAGATCTTCGCAGCCCATGAGTGTTTGTAGCCAAACAATGTTGCCCCTCCATCATTTGGAGTACCATAAGTTGGGTCCACTGGTGGCAAACACAAATTAGCAGGGGGAATGTGTGAGTATCTTTTGCTAGGCGGCTTCGACTTCTTTTTCTCTTTAACAGGAACAATTTCTTGCTCTTCTTCATCATCATTCTCTTCATCCTCCTCTTCCTCATTTTCCTCCTCTTCCTCCTCTTCATCGTCTCCCTCCTCTCCATCCTCTTTCTCCTCTTCATCGTCTCCCTCCTCTCCATCCTCTTCCTCCTCTTTTCCTTCTCCTTCTTTGCCGGGTCCTAGTTCTTCTTCCTCTACATTTTCAACGGCTTCTCTTTGTTGTTCAACCTCTTCATTTCCTTGGTCTTCTCTTCCTTTCTCTTCTATATCATCACCTCTTCATCAATAACATTATCAATTGTATTCTCCATCACCTCTTCATTGACATCTTGGATTACATCACGAACATTATCTTGGTTGACTTCCGGTAACGAGCCCCCTCCATGTTTAGCATTTGTGGCACCACGTTTTTGGAAATCTAAATGTTTTGCTCCACGAGGGGTGGGAGTTTTCAAATCCTCATCTAGGTGTAGTCTCAATCTTTTTCCTTTGTTCCTAATGAACAAAAACCAAAGTATTAGCTAAACATAAGAGAATATTGTGTTATCAAATCAAATAGAACTAAAGAGTAAACTGAACAAAACACTTGAAGTTAACAGACTATAGTGCGGTTGCCAAAAAAAATTGCGAGGTAACCGAACTACATATTTCAAACGTTCGGTAAGAAAAAAAAATTATCGACAAAACCAAACTCATTCTTTCAAAGGAAACATTGAGTTCGGTTACGAGAGTTTTTTTTTTTTGCGAGCACACCGAACTATCTAGTTCGGTGACAAAACTAGATAGAGACGTAACCGAACTAAATATTTGAAAGCTTCGGTTAGAAAAAGAAGTTATCGACAAAACCGAACTCGTACTGTCAAAAAAAAAATTGAGTTCGGTTACGAAAGTTTTTTTTGCGAGCACACCGAACTATGTAGTTCGGTCACCAGATATTTGTATACCTAACCGAACTGTTCTTATTTTGGAAGTTCGGTTAGGAAATCTAGGGTTACACAAAAAATTCTCCTAGCCGAATATCTACTGTAACTACTATTTTCAATGGGTTTTGATGATTTCTAATCGATTTCTTCAACAAATAACGAATTGAAAAGAATGGGTATGAAGGAAATTACCCGCGGATTTGCATTTCACTTGAATCGGACTTCTTGGTTGTTGTTGGATGATTGATTTTGCTTCTGAACGGTGCTTCAAGTTGTTTATGAATTAGCAATTCTTTTGGGAGATTCACTATATGTGGGAGTCCCGTACTCAATCCTGGAAGTCTGGGTGTTTGCTTGGCACGCATTGCTTATGAAGATTGATTAATCGACGATGAAATTTTTTCGAATCAACGATTAACGTCGATGTCTACGAAGAAGAAGAAGAGGAAAAGAAAAGAAGATGAAGAAGAAGAAAAGAAAATAATCGGTTTCAAAACTTATTTTAAGTTTTTATTTAGGTTTTAATTAGGGTTTAGTTAGTGGGTTATATTAGTAGGTAGTGGGTTAGATTAGTGGGTTATTAGGATTAGTTATAACCTTAATTAGGATAAGGTCAGATTAGTCTTCCCTAATCTTTTAGGACACCCCTTATAATGTAGGGTGGACATTTCTATCACAAAGTAGTCCCCCACCTTTTTTGAGTAGTCCCCAAAAAATTGTTCTTCTCAAATTTCAATCACAGTTTGCTAACTGATGGCATATATGGCAACTCTTACTAGGGTGAGCATGGGCCGGAATGACATCCAATCCAATTAATTAGGCATCCAACGGATTTGCATCCAAAGGCCGATTTCCCACAAAAGGCAGAAACAATATGGATGACGATTCTGAAACCAGGCAGAATGAGAATATAGACGTATAGATTCCCGAAGAACCAAAAGAAATGAAGTGGATCGACCAAAGTTTTGAAATTTCTCTTCTCTTGTTTGTCTCTTAGGTATGCCTTTTTAGCGAAGCATTCAACAATACAGTCGCCGTTTGATGACTCCAACGAAACCATTTCTACGGCAACTCAAAGGAGGAAACGAAGAAGAAAGATCTAACCCTAGGTAATGATTCCACTTCTACTACTGTGTTATTAGTTATTTGTATTAGAACTCATGGTACAAGTATTCCCTAACTAATGAAATAGACTCTTTAACCAAGAATTTGAGGACTTAAATCTATGCTTGATACGAATCACTGCTTACCTAGCCTTAGTTTTTCTTTATTAGAGCAGGGGAAGAGAGAAGAACTATATATGCTCTTTTTAGACCTTGGTAAGAAAAACGGGATAAGAAGATCTCCCAAACATGAAGAGGAATATGCCTAATAACTTAACTTCACAGGTGAGTATCCAAGAGCTTCATAATGAATTGACAAGTAAAGTATGGAAGAAGCCAGAAGAGAAGCTGGTGAAATAGATGGATCCTACCGATTGTTAAGATTTTTAATCGTTGTTGCTAAGATATAAAAAGAGCTCAAAACAGAAGACTTTTATTCTCTCATCTGTTGTATAGTAAACTCGATTCTTAATTCAATTTCGATTGCTCGAAGTTTGTTAGAAAAATAGTCAAAGGATATCTCGAGCAGGGTATTTGTTTGCTAATTTACTAGTTGTGTATGTAGGTATTGTTGTTGCTCTATCTCAAGTGTTGTTATTTAATTGCTTACTTGCTAGAGTAAGGTCCAAATGAACTGTCTTTTACAAAAGAAAGATTATGAAAGCTACTTTCTTGTTCAGAAAGGAAGTCTGAGAGGTCAAGAACTCACCCTACGAATTGAATAGATATTGGAAGAGTCGCCCACGAAGGCCTTATTGAATTGCTAATTTTTTCGGATTCGACAAAGGTAAAAATAAAGAATCGTAAAAAAAATATTATACATTCTAGAGGTATATTGCCTTTTTCCAGTCGAATTGACTGGATAATTCATTACTAGAAAAGTAAAACTTTCTTACCAATGATTTTAGTTGGGATTTGAGTGAGAAAATAGTTGGCTCGAGGTCATCTACTTTGGGCATCAGATAAAGTAATGATAAGTTCCTAAAGTAAGTTTTCTCAACTTAAATACTAAAGTTCGTTTCTCATAAAAAAAGATCTAGTGTCCATAAGAAAGATAGGGTCTACGGTGGATGGCCCATTTGGTACCCCTAACTCTGAGATTTTTTGGCAGGATTTCTAGTTTTATCCATTACTTGAAGAAACTGGTTGTCCTTAGTCGGTAGCATCCTCAGAATGAAGTCCATTTGGTCGGAGTCAGTACCTTAGAGCGATGTCTGCCGCAACTCGATACTTATTGGTGCGGAATTTCTTATTTATTGGTGCGGAATTTCTAACGAAGGGTAATATTACAGCTAGTAGTATGGAAGCCCCTTATAAAACCTCAGTTTATGCGGCATTTGAGATTGATCTCACCAATTACCGAAAAAAGTTCAAATTAAGACTGTCATAATGTTCTTGCTCGGGTGATTAGGTTTCCACACAGCCGAATGTACCGCAGTTAAAGCACCTAAAGGAGAATTTGATGTCTTTCTGGTCGATAATAGAAGCAATCTTCCATACTGTTGTAAGAAAAGAGCACCTGATTCTACCCATTCACAAAGACTCGATGATATGTGATAGGTGTCTAAAACACCTAATTTACTATCTAGTAGTTACACTTTCTTTGCTATTTTTCTTGTGAATTATGTACTATTACGTGTGTTTTTGAGTTATTAGGTACTCTGGAGTCGCACGGAGAAAAAGAATCGGAAATCATTCAAATTGAGCAAAAAGGGCTAAATTGTCATTTCAAAGCAACAACAAACACTATCTGGAACTGAGCCACGGTTAAGGGGCATCTCTATGTGCGAAAACATCATTTCAAGGGCGAATGCTGCGCGGAGTCAACCCAAGAAATTAGGGGCTGCCATTTTAGTGGCCTATATCAACTTATAAGGTGCCTATATCAATTCTGGTTCTTACCTAGCCCAATTTCAGGGTATCTCAATCATTATCATTATTTTCTCAAAATCAAGAGAAGGACTGGGCGGCTGCTGAGAGAGTATATCAGATCGTGATTTCTGTCAACGATCGAGAGATTCAGGGGAGATTGAAGGTGTTGCTGCTGAGTTAACGAGATCGAGAAGAAGAATGAGAATCTGCTGCTGTTGAATCTGAAATGAAGAAGATGGGAAAATCGGTCTTGCTGTTGTGGTTATTGTGGGTGATTTTAGGGATTTAGAATTCGTGCTCAAAGGAAAGAAGGGGATTAAATGAATGTATGGAGGCTGTACAGAGATGGGTTGGAGGTTAATTTGTGATTAGTTCAATAATGGAGCTGGGAACTGTGAAGATATCGACTCAGGAATGGTGTAGAGGAAGAAGAGATCTCGTGAGTCTGGTGGAGATGCTCATTAGAAACTGAGAAGAAGAATTTGAGAATTGGTGATGAAATGGAGGGTTGTTCTGCTTGACTGTGTATGGTAGCTGTTGAGGAAGTAAGATCGAGAGAAGCTGTGAACATATGGGTCAAACTCAGATTTGAGTTTGGGTTGATTCTGATTGGTAATTGAAGAACAAAGAAATTGTTGATATGAATTGTTGGCTGGTGTACAAGAACTCAGATGGGTGCAAGGAGTAGAGATATTGCAGGTGTTGTTGGCTGGAATGGCAGCTGATGTTGCTGATGTGAGTTTGAACAAGGTAAGAAGCAATGCAGGATGAGTGTGACTCTGGCAGAGTGCAAAGATGGTTAGGCTGCAAGAGAAACAGATGGAAATGCTGATAAGGACTGAGCTGTTGCTGAGAAGTGATGCAGCTGCAGGTGGCCGCTACTAGGATTAGAGATGATGAAATGCAAGAATGGAGTCAGCTATATATGTTGCAGGTTATGCTTTACAGGGGCCTGTGAATGAGTTACATGGAATGCAAGAGCTGCAGGAACTGAATGTTGCAATCGAAAGCTGAAATGGAACCAGATATGAAGCTGTGATGCTCTGGTGGTGTGCTGGGAAGAGTTGCATTGTTAGTAGATGAGCATATGGAACTGAGCTGGAAATATGGGTCTGTGCAATTGCAGGTTGAGCTGATGATGTTGTCGATATAGTGTGGCTTGGATCTGAAATTGGGGTTTGTTTCTGGTGGCTTGCTTCTGTGTGAGAATGGTTCGAGGCAATGAACGTATGAGTAGTTGCTAGTGATATGCAAGCTAGTATTGGTAGGGCATTGCAGGTTGCAGGTTATGAGAGTTTGTGCTGATGCTGCTATGGGATTCCAGAGAGATAGGTTGCAAATGAATGTGTTGCAGCCATAGAACTGGTTTTGTGCTGCTAGATGGCCTGAGTTGATTACAGAGTTGCCTGAGTTGTGCATTGGAGGTTGGATGTACTTAGTTGATGCTGTAGCTGGAACTGCAGGTGCAATGTCTGGGTGGTAATGAGCTATGCAATGGTACATGGTTGCAATGGTGGTTCTTTTGTTAGGCTGTTGATTCATGTGATGCTGCTATGGGAATGAAATTGCAGGTGAGATGGAGCTGAGTCGCAAGTGATGATTCCATGAGGACAGTGGTGGTGGCCTGAGGCGAAATTGCATAGCTGATTGGCCTTGCTAGGTATGGTTGTCTTTGAATTGCGGTGTGCAAGGTCATTGCTTGCAGCTGCAGTGCAGGATAGCCATGGGTCTTGGTGATAGCAGTGAGCTCAATTGAGGTGTTGAGCTTCAATGAGGAGAATGGAGGCTGATGCTGTAGGAAGTGGAAGCATAGAGGGGATTGAACTAAAGCTGCAAGTGGTTGAAGTGCAACTTAGTAAGCTAGCCATGGCTGGTGCTCTTGTTCTGATGGAGCTGTGTAATGCAGTGTAATAATGTGTTTACAATGGGTAATTGGCCTGACAAGAGAATGAGACAGAGATAAGTTTGAAGTGATCTTTGCAATGATGAGGTTAACAGGGATGTTGGTTTGATGGAGGATGTTGCAGTATGGCTGTGGCTAAGCTGGTGATGCACAATGATAGTGCAGCACAGCTCTAGCATGTGCAATGGTTTGGCAAATAAGCCAATTCAGCTGGGATAGCTGAATCAGACCCTGACTCACCTGACTCGGTCGGTCTGACCCGAGTTGACCCGGCTGACTCTCCTGACCCGATTTGACCCGTTGACCGGTGACCGGGCGGACTTTGCCGGTCACCGGAGCCGATTTCCGACCACTTCTCCGGCCGATTTCCGGCCACAATACCAGTTTTCCGGCGACGACTTTTTGGACGTATTTTCTACACGGGTTTCTCTCTCTTATGGGCTTGGTGGATTTTTATCTAATGGACTTTGAAGACTTGACCTAATTTTGGAAGAAGGAAAAAGCTATAAAAAGAGGAATTCTACAACTTTTGGGATATCTTATTCTTGGAACTTGGGAGAGCCGCTTTTGTTTACGCTTATAGGGTTTGCTTTTGTTCATCTTCTTCTTGATTCAACTTATATTTTTGGTGATGAACTCCATAGCTATGAGTAGCTAAATTCTCTATTATTGGTTAAGGATGTAGTCCGATTTCTAAAACTTGTGTTTGCTTTATGTATTAGTTTTCTCTCTTGATTATCGTTCAATTCTCTACTGTTTTTATGATCACATGATTGAAGTATTGTGATAGGATTATGTTGTTTGATTAGTTAAGTGGCCAATTAATTGAACTTGCATCTTAGTCCATAGCTATTTTAGGGTTATTCATCAAGCGATAACCTTGAATACAAGTAGCATGATATGTTCACGGTTTGTAGTGATACACTCTCGTAATCATATGTAGAGTTTGACCATTGTCCGAATTGTTATGCGCAACGCATGACAATTGCATTGATTAGCCTATTTCAAACTTAATGCTCCTAGAATTGAACTTGATTAGCGCAAGGCGTTAGGTTATTCTTTAGGTAGAATTCACATACGCAGCCCTAATGTGTGTGTTGATGAACTTGAGAAATTAATAGATTATCTTGCTTTCTTGATTCTCTAGGCTTTTGATAACACAAGAGATTAAATCGTAATTCTATTCATATATGCAAGCACATGTCTAAGATTGAAGATGAATTCCTTGACCAATATATTTCTCCATTGATTACTTTCTACAATTTACTTTGCTTTTAATTATTTTTATTGCTACATAGAAATAAGAAATCCCCCCAATTGGTTACTTTAAGAAATTGAATACATAATAACTACAATTGCCTCTCTGTGGATACGAACTCTTTCTTATCATATACTTTAGGAAAGTGAAATTATTTTTGACGCATACGACAACGATCAAATTTTGGCGCCGTTCTGTCGGGAGGCACACAAACTAGTTATTAAGTTTTTAGTTTCTTTTTACAATTTTTGCTTTTATCTTTGCTTCTTGTTTCTTGTCTTGTTTCTCACTTGTTTGCGAGAATTGTTTGCAGGTACCTAATCTCTGGCTTCTAAGGATTGGAATTATCCAAGGTGCGGGATAGCTACTCGACGAGGCACAATACTCCAACCAAGTCAAGACACAACGGACGAGCACGAGTTGGAAGTAGGAGAAGAGATTTTCCAACAACAAGAAGAAGAAAAAGAGGTTCCATTCGTAGAGACGAACCACAAGAAGAAGAAGAAGCTATGGGTGATGCAAATCGTTCACTCAAGGAGTTGGCTTCTCATAGGCTAGATACACAATAGGGGTGTATTCAAACGGACTCTACTTTTGAGATTAAACCGGGGTTGCTTAGGGAATTACCAAAGTTCCATGGCATGGTGAATGAAGATCCAAACAAACATCTTATGGACTTCCACACCATTGTCACGGCCATGCTTCCAGCGAATGTTGCGGCGGATGGTGCAATGTTGAAAGTTTTCCGTTTCTCTTTAATGGATAGTGCTAAGGATTGGTTATACTATCTACCGGCCGGAAGTGTCACAACATGGAATGGGCTGAAGAAACTCTTTTTAAAGAGATATTTTACTGCATCAAAGGCTACTCAAATTCGCAAGGAGATTTGTGGGATGAAGCAAAACGTGGGAGAATCCTTATATGAATGTTGGGAACGATACAAGAGATTGGTTGGAAGCTGTCCTCACCACCAATTCAGTGACGCTATGATTATCCAATATTTCTATGAAGGACTCCAATCAAGTGATAGGAATCTCCTCGACGCTGCGGGTGGTGGTGCATTAGTGAACAAGACGGTGGCACAAGCTAGAGAGTTGATTGAAAACATGGCAGCGAACTCACAACAATTCTTGAGTCGTGGGTCGGATGTGATTCTAAGAAGGGTGAGTGAGGTGAGCGAGGTTGAGGAACTTCGTCAACAAATGGGTAACATGAACGCAATGCTTCAACAAGTTGCAGCCGCGGTGATACCAAGTTCCACTCAAGCTTATGAAGACGAGCAAGCTAATGCGATCTTTCCAAATCAACAAAGACGGTATGATCCCTACTCCAACACTTACAATCCGGGATGGAGAGATCACCCCAATTTTAGCTATGCCAATAAGCAAGGAGCGATTCAACAACCTAGTTTCAACAACCCGAGTGGATTTCAACCTCAACAACAACAATTCCAGCCGAGACAACAATTTCAACAACAACAACAATCTCAATCTATGGGGTCCAATATGGAGGAGTTGCTGAAATCTTTTATGCAAAGAACGGAGAGTTCGGTTAAGGAGTTGCAAACTCAAGTTGGTTCTATGGCTATGGAGTTGAATCAATTGAAGGCACAAAATGGTGGGAAACTCCCTTCTCAACCTATCAACCCAAAGGAGGGTGTTAATGCAATTACATTGAGAAGTGGTACACAACTTGTGCAACCCGAAGTCACTGATTCGGGCACGGTGGAAACACCAAAGGAACCTGTTTTGGAGGAGAAAACCGAGGATTCTCCCAAAACTTCTGAGGTACCTATTTCTAACTCTAAAACTCCGGTTTCTACTTATGTTCCTCCTCTACCTTTCCCTCGCAGATTTGCAAATTCCAAGAAGGCGGAACTAGAAAAGGAGATTTTGGACATTCTCAAAAAGATCCATGTGAACATACCACTCATAGATGCTATCAAGCAAGTTCCAAAGTATGCAAAGGTGTTGAAGGACTTGTGTACCAATAAGCAAATGCTCAAAGGTAATGAAGTGCTTAGTGTGGGGGAGAATGCTTCGGCAATCTTACAACATAAACTCCCACTTAAGTGCAAGGATCCCGGTAGCTTTGACATTCCCGTCAAAATTGGTAACACCACATTTAATAAAGCTATGTTGGACTTAGGTGCTTCCGTTAATGTCATGCCTGCGTCTATGTACAATTCACTTGATCTTGGTCCTCTTAAAAAGTCTGGAATTGTGTTGCAATTAGCCGATCGTTCTAATGTCTACCCAATGGGTATTGTTGAGGATGTTCTTGTGCAGGTTAATCAACTTGTATTTCCAGCGGACTTTTCCGTGTTAGAGATGGATGAAGGTTCACCGGACTCGTCTCTTCCATTGCTACTTGGGCGTCCCTTCATGAAAACGGCGAAAACCATTATTGATGTTGACAAGGGAACGCTAACTATGGAGTTTGATGGAGAAATAATACGTTTCAACATTTTCGAGACGATGAGATATCCTAGTGATGTCCACTCTTGTTTCTCCATTGATGTGATGGACACATTGGCGCAACAAATGTTTGAGTTGAATGGTGTTGATACTTTGGAAACCGTGCTCACTACACCTATTGATAACGGTTTGGAGTATAGTGATGAGATTAAAGAAACCATTGGTTCTCTTGACTCATTACCGGAAAAATCAGCAATTAAGAATGTTTCATATGCTTCTTTACCATGCAATAATGAAAAACTTGTGCCATCTATTGTTAAAGCTCCAAGTTTAGAATTGAAACCTCTTCCAAGTCACTTAAAGTACTTGTACTTGGGTGACAATGAAGATTTACCCGTGATTGTTTCTAACGATCTTAATGAATTACAGGAGCAAAAACTTCTAAGGGTGCTAAGGAAGTACAAGACGGCCATAGGATGGACAATCGCCGATATCAAGGGTATAAGCTCTGCCGTTTGTATGCATAAGATCCGTGTGGAGGATGATTCAAAGCCTACAAGGGAAGCGCAACGTCGTTTGAATCCTCCCATGATGGAAGTTGTGAAAAAGGAGATACTCAAGCTTTTGGACGTGGGTGTTATCTACCCCATATCCTATAGCAAGTGGGTAAGCCCGGTACAAGTGGTACCAAAGAAATCGGGAGTAACGGTGGTGGAGAATGATAAGAATGAACTTGTCCCAACTCGTGTGCAAACCGGTTGGAGGGTTTGTATTGATTATAGAAAATTGAATGCCACCACTAGAAAAGATCACTTTCCATTACCTTTTATTGATCAAATGCTTGAACGTTTAGCTGGACATTCTTACTATTGCTTTCTTGATGGCTATTCAGGTTATAATCAGATTGTGATAGCGCCGGAAGACCAAGAGAAAACCACTTTCACTTGTCCTTTCGGTACTTTTGCTTATAGAAGGATGCCTTTTGGCTTGTGCAATGCTCCGGCTACCTTTCAAAGGTGTATGGTAAGTATCTTTTCGGAATATGTTGAAAACATACTCGAAGTGTTCATGGACGACTTTAGTGTCTTTGGTGATTCATTTGACCTTTGCTTGAACAATTTGTCTCTAATCCTTGAACGATGTGTTGAAACAAATCTTGTGCTAAATTGGGAGAAGTGCCATTTCATGGTAACTCATGGCATAGTTTTAGGCCATATAATATCTTCTAAAGGCTTGGAAGTCGATAAATCTAAGATAGACCTTATTCGTGCTCTAACCCCTCCCACTACGGTGAGGGAGATACGTTCTTTTCTTGGTCATGCAGGTTTTTATCGTAGATTCATCAAGGACTTTTCCAAGATAGCATCACCACTTTGTAACTTATTGCAAAAGATGTGGTTTTTAACTTTGATGAGAAGTGTGTGGCGGCATTCAATCGTTTGAAAGAACTTTTGATTTTAGCCCCTATCATTAAACCACCGGATTGGAGCAAGCATTTTGAGCTCATGTGTGATGCTAGTGATTATGCGGTTGGTGCGGTGCTTGGGCAGCGTGTGGGGAAGATACCTCATGCCATTTATTATGCTTCTAGAACGTTAAATGAGGCCCAACAAAACTACACAACCACTGAAAAAGAGTTATTAGCCATTGTTTTTGCTTTAGAAAAGTTTCTCTCTTATCTAATTGGTACAAAAGTTGTTGTCTTTTCTCGATCATGCAAAGACTTAGATACTTGCTTACAAAGAAAGAGGCGAAACCGAGGCTCATACGATGGATATTACTCTTGCAAGAGTTTGATATTGAAATCAAAGACAAGAAAGGAATTGAGAACACCGTTGCGGATCACTTGAGCCGACTTGCTGTGGACAAGGAGACTATCCCGTTGCGTGAGGGTTTCCCGGATGAGCAACTATTCTCAATTTCCTTTGGAGAACCATGGTACGCTGATATTGTTAATTACTTAGTGTCTAAACAAATCCCAAAGAACTTGTCTCGTGATGAGAGGGACAAACTTAAGAAGTTAGGA
Source organism: Papaver armeniacum (assembly GCA_023531295.1). Classification (NCBI taxonomy): domain Eukaryota; kingdom Viridiplantae; phylum Streptophyta; class Magnoliopsida; order Ranunculales; family Papaveraceae; genus Papaver; species Papaver armeniacum. Next base: position 309,383 of record JAJJWW010001169.1, on the reverse strand, counting down.
AACCAATACATATGGGATGATCCATACTTATGGAAGCATTGTAGTGACCAAGTAATACGTAGGTGTGTTCCCGAAATTGAATTTAATTCTATCTTGTCTTTTTGCCACTCATATGCTTGTGGAGGACATTTTGGGAGTAAGAGAACCGCTCTCAAGGTATTAGAATGTGGTTTCTTTTGGCCAACTTTGTTTAAGGATGCACATGCATTTTGTATCACATGTGATAGGTGCCAAAGAACCTAAACAATCTAGGTGCTCGAAATCAAATGCCGCAAACTATTATTCAATTTGTGGAGGTTTTTGATGTATGGGGAATTGATTTTATGGGCCCTTTTGTCAATTCTAATGGGAATTATTATATTTTGCTTGCTGTGGATTATGTCTCGAAATGGGTGGAAGCTAAGGCCACCCCAACTAATGATTCTAAAGTTGTTTCAGATTTTGTGCAAGCTAATATATTTGCAAGGTTTAGAATTCCAAGGGCGATAATTAGCGATGGAGGTTCACATTTTAAAAACAGGTTCTTGCAAAGCTTGTTAAGGAAGTACAATGTGTCGCATAGGATTGCAACTCCCTACCATCCGCAAACAAATGGACAAGCCGAAGTTTCCAACCGAGAGGTGAAATCAATTCTTGAAAAGACGGTGAATCCTACAAGGAAAGATTGGAGTTCGCGACTTAATGATGCTTTGTGGGCGTATAGAACCGCATATAAAACACCTATTGTGATGTCTCCTTTTAGGCTTGTTTATGGTAAACCTTGTCACTTACCCGTGGAAATTGAGCATAAGGCGTTTTGGGCTATTAAGCAATGCAACATGGAGTTGGATGGTGCTGGAAAGCAAAGGAAGTTACAACTTCAAGAGTTAGAGGAGATTCGTAATGATGCATTTGAAAGCTCACGGATTTACAAGGAAAAGACGAAAGCTTTTCATGATAATATGATTTCTAAGAAACAATTTTGCATTGGGCAGAAAGTGCTTTTGTTTAATACTCGTTTGCAATTATTTCCGGGTAAATTAAGGTCACGTTGGATTGGACCTTTTATTGTGACTAATGTGTTTTCTCATGGTGCAGTGGAAATTCGTAGTTTAGCTACAGGTAATGAACTTAAAGTGAATGGCCACCGGTTGAAACCATATTATGAGAACTTCTCTTCGGATGTCGTGGAAGGAGTTAATCTTGTGGAAGTACTCCCTCTGGAGGAGTCATAGAAAGCAAGGAGATAGTCGGGCTGACGACTTTAAACCAAGCGCTAAATGGGAGGCAACCCATCGGTTTTGTATCTCTTATCTTTTATTTTCTTTTCTTGTCATGTTTTTACTTTTTCTGATTTTTTGTTACTTTTCCGTTAGGATTTCCCACCTTGACTTTCTTTGGACGATTCAATTACATTGAGGACAATGTAAAGTTTAAGTGTGGGGGAGTGGTTTGTGTAAATTTTTGAAATTTTTTAACTTTTGTGTAACTAGTGAATAAGAAAACTCCAACTTGTGGTTAGTTTAGAGTCACATAGTATACATGTCGCTAAGATTACATCGAGAATCTCATAATAGTGACTGAACTTAGAGATGACAGAGAACATGATCGGGTTTCTTAATTGTATGAGAGTTAAAGTTGGATTTAACCATGCTAGTGGCAAATAAGGTGCAGACTGAATTCGGTATTAGAACAGTGATCCCCTATAGTGGAGACTACCCATGTTACATAATGTGAGGCACCGACCTTCAATTCTTTGTACCTGTCTAAATTTGTGCTTTTAGAGTGTGTGTCACCGTACGTAAATTTCGGGCAGAATAGTGAGTTGTCCAACTTCCCACCATAGAAGCACTATTTTGATCTCTTGAGTGCTATTTTTATCAACCATGTTGGTGACATCGAATTGCTAACTTACATACCACTTGTGATCTTGTTCGCAGTTAGCACCATCCACCTTATCTCTCTCTACACCAACAGGTCCATAGAAACACCATCATCATCAACAAGAGGAGCATCACGAATTTGAAGGAAAGTTGAAGACGTTCAAGGTTTACAAGCAACAATACGGAAATGGGCAGATTTCAGATTTGAGTAAAGCAACAAAGATTATTGTATAAGAGCGAAATTATCAAGGATGAGAGTTCGAGAAGTTTATGATATCAAGACATACAAGTTGTGAAGAATCAAGTGGTAAAGTACTTACACCATGGCCTTTGTATTTTATTTTATTTTGTATTTATTTTTCTCTTGTCTTCAAAAAAAAAAAAAAAAAAAAAAAAAAAAATAAATAAAAAAAAAAAAAAAAAAGACAAGAGAAAAATGTTTATTTTTGTTTATAGTTTTTATTATTTTGTTTTATTTTTATTTTTGTATTTGTTTTATTTCTTATTTCAAAAAAAAAAAAAAAAAAAATTGGGTTTGTATAGTTTGTTTGTATTTTTGTATTCTTTCAATAAAGCCTATGGAAAGAAGGAATATCTATAATGAAGTTTCAAGCGACAAGAAATTTGAGGGAAAGAGTCATATTGTCAAGATTCTACGAAGTTCAAGAGTTATCATCAAGAGTTGAAGACCGAAGACGAAGATGAAGACACCGATTGAAGACCGAAGACGTTTCTATGGATGCTGTGAGAGTGGTGCTAGCTGCACGCCGAACGGATAACGAGGTAAGTAAGCATATTCCCACCTTCGTTAAATGGTTGATTTCCTTTCGAAGAGATCGTCAGAAAAATGGGTTTTCAAAATTATAAAAGATGTGGGTTTTCAAAACATTCGGAGGGTTTTGCCTTCCTACCATTCAACGTGTCTCAGGATTCTCTCTTCATTCCAACCTGGACACATGTGTGACCCATAAAAAGCTGTTTATTATTGAGTGCAAATTCATAAAACCCTTTCTAGTGAGGCAGAGTCGAGACTTTTGATCACTCCGAACCCGAATTTTAGTCGAGAAGGGATGGTTATATCTCTCTCAACTTTTAAGAATGAGATTGTGTTCATTTATGTGTCTAACTTCTTATGACTAGTGTGCAGAGTCTCTATGTCTTCTTAGCACGTTGGATACTATTATTACGGAGAACTAGTAAGTTGGAAAAATAGGTTTTGTGGGTATATCTCTAGTAAACCCTCACGAGACTATAACTCGTCCACTAGGGACACCTAGGGGTTTAAAGGCTTGTTATTTATGCTAAAAGTGACCGTAGCCTCGACGACACGGAGTTGTTGTATTTTATTGTTTTGTTTGATTTGCTCGAGGACTAGCAAAGTCTAAGTGTGGTGGAATCTGATAGGTGTCTAAAACACCTAATTTACTATCTAGTAGTTACGCTTTCTTTGCTATTTTTCTTGTGAATTATGTACTATTACGTGTGTTTTTGAGTTATTAGGTACTCTGGAGTCGCACGGAGGAAAAGAAGCGGAAATCATTCAAATTGAGCAAAAAGGGCTAAATTGTCATTTCAAAGCAACAACAAACACTATCTGGAACTGAGCCACGGTTAAGGGGCATCTCTATATGCGAAAACATCATTTCAAGGGCGAATGCTGCGCGGAGTCAACCCAAGGAATTAGGGGCTGCCATTTTAGTGGCCTATATCAACTTATAAGGTGCCTATATCAATTCTGGTTCTTACCTAGCCCAATTTCATGGTATCTCAATCATTATCATTATTTTCTCAAAATCAAGAGAAGGACTCAAGGCGGTTCTTTGAGAGAGTATATCGGATCGTGATTTACACAACGATCGAGAGATTCAGAGGAGGTTGAAGGTGTTCTTTGTTGAGTTAACGAGATCGAGAAGAAGAATGAGAATCTGATGTTGAATCAAATGAAGAAGATGGGAAAATCGGTCTTCTTCTGTTGTGGTTATTGTGGGTGATTTTAGGGATTTAGAATTCGTGCTCAAAGGAAAGAAGGGGATTAAATGAATGTATGGAGGCTGTACAGAGATGGGTTGGAGGTTAATTTGTTATTAGTTCAATAATGGAGCTGGGAACTGTGAAGATATCGACTCAGGAATGGTGTAGAGGAAGAAGAGATCTCGTGAGTCTGGTGGAGATGCTCATTAGAAACTGAGAAGAAGAATTTGAGAATTGGTGATGAAATGGAGGGTTGTTATGCTTGACTGTGTATGGTAGCTGTTGAGGAAGTAAGATCGAGAGAAGCTGTGAACATATGGGTCAAACTCAGATTTGAGTTTGGGTTGATTCTGATTGGTAATTGAAGAACAAAAAAATTGTTGATATGAATTGTTGGCTGGTGTACAAGAACTCAGATGGGTGCAAGGAGTAGAGATATTGCAGGTGTTGTTGGGCTGGAATGGCAGCTGATGTTGCTGATGTGAGTTTGAACAAGGTAAGAAGCAATGCAGGATGAGTGTGACTCTGGCAGAGTGCAAAGATGGTTAGGCTGCAAGAGAAACAGATGGAAATGCTGATAAGGACTGAGTTGTTGCTGAGAAGTGATGCAGCTGCAGGTGGCTGCTACTAGGATTAGAGATGATGAAATGCAAGAATGGAGTCAGCTATATATGTTGCAGGTTATGCTTTACAGGGGCCTGTGAATGAGTTACATGGAATGCAAGAGCTGCAGGAACTGAATGTTGCAATCGAAAGCTGAAATGGAACCAGATATGAAGCTGTGATGCTCTGGTGGTGTGCTGGGAAGAGTTGCACTGTTAGTAGATGAGCATATGGAACTGAGCTGGAAATATGGGTCTGTGCAATTGCAGGTTGAGATGATGATGTTGTCGATATAGTGTGGCTTGGATCTGAAATTGGGGTTTGTTTCTGGTGGCTTGCTTTTGTGTGAGAATGGTTCGAGGCAATGAACGTATGAGTAGTTGCTAGTGATATGCAAGCTAGTATTGGTAGGGCATTGCAGGTTGCAGGTTATGAGAGTTTGTGCTGATGCTGCTATGGGATTCCAGAGAGATAGGTTGCAAATGAATGTGTTGCAGCCATAGAACTGGTTTTGTGCTGCTAGATGGCCTGAGTTGATTGCAGAGTTGCCTGAGTTGTGCATTGGAGGTTGGATGTACTTAGTTGATGCTGTCAGAGGTGGGCTGTGTGCAATGTCTGGGTGGTAATGAGCTGTGCAATGGTACATGGTTGCAATGGTGGTTCTTTTGTTAGGCTGTTGATTCATGTGATGCTGCTATGGGAATGAAATTGCAGGTGAGATGGAGCTGAGTCGCAAGTGATGATTCCATGAGGACAGTGGTGGTGGCCTGAGGCGAAATTGCATAGATGATTGGCCTGAGCTAGGTATGGTTGTGCTGAATTGCAGCTGTGCAAGGCTGTTGCAGCTGCAGTGCAGGATAGCCATGGGTCTTGGTGATAGCAGTGAGCTCAATTGAGGTGTTGAGCTTCAATGAGGAGAATGGAGGCTGATGCTGTAGGAAGTGGAAGCATAGAGGGGATTGAACTAAAGCTGCAAGTGGTTGAAGTGCAACTTAGTAAGCTAGCCATGGCTGGTGCTCTTGTTCTGATGGAGCTGTGTAATGCAGTGTAATAATGTGTTTACAATGGGTAATTGGCCTGACAAGAGAATGAGACAGAGATAAGTTTGAAGTGATGCTGCAATGATGAGGTTAACAGGGATGTTGGTTTGATGGAGGATGTTGCAGTATGGCTGTGGCTAAGCTGGTGATGCACAATGATAGTGCATCACAGCTCTAGCATGTGCAATGGTTTGGCAAATAAGCCAATTCAGCTGGGATAGCTGAATCAGACCCTGACTCACCTGACTCGGTCGGTCTGACCCGAGTTGACCCGGCTGACTCTCCTGACCCGATTTGACCCGTTGACCGGGCGGACTTTGCCGGTCACCGGAGCCGATTTCCGACCACTTCTCCGGCCGATTTCCGGCCACAATACCAGTTTTTCGGCGACGACTTTTTGACGTATTTTCTACACGGGTTTCTCTCTCTTATGGGCTTGGTGGATTTTTATCTAATGGACTTTGAAGACTTGACCTAATTTTGGAAGAAGGGAAAAGCTATAAAAAGAGGAATTCTACAACTTTTGGGATATCTTATTCTTGGAACTTGGGAGAGCCGCTTTTGTTTACGCTTCTAGGGTTTGCTTTTGTTCATCTTCTTCTTGATTCAACTTATATTTTTGGTGATGAACTCCATAGCTATGAGTAGCTAAATTCTCTATTATTGGTTAAGGATGTAGTCCGATTTCTAAAACTTGTGTTTGCTTTATGTATTAGTTTTCTCTCTTGATTATCGTTCAATTCTCTACTGTTTTTATGATCACATGATTGAAGTATTGTGATAGGATTATGGTGTTTGATTAGTTAAGTGGCCAATTAATTGAACTTGCATCTTAGTCCATAGCTATTTTAGGGTTTTTCATCAAGCGATAACCTTGAATACAAGTAGCATGATATGTTCACGGTTTGTAGTGATACACTCTCGTAATCATATGTAGAGTTTGACCATTGTCCGAATTGTTATGCGCAACGCATGACAATTGCATTGATTAGCCTATTTCTGAAACTTAATGCTCCTAGGAATTGAACTTGAATAGCGCAAGGCGTTAGGTTATTCTTTAGGTAGAATTCACATACGCAGCCCTAATGTGTGTGTTGATGAACTTGAAATTAATAGATTATCTTGCTTTCTTGATTCTCTAGGCTTTTGATAACACAAGAGATTAAATCGTAATTCTATTCATATATGCAAGCACATGTCTAAGATTGAAGATGAATTCCTTGACCAATATCTTTCTCCATTGATTACTTTCTACAATTTACTTTGCTTTTAATTATTTTTATTGCTACATAGAAATAAGAAATCCCCCCAATTGGTTACTTTAAGAAATTGAATACATAATAACTACAATTGCCTCTCTTTGGATACGAACTCTTTCTTATCATATACTTTAGGAAAGTGAAATTATTTTTGACGCATACGACAGCGATCAATATGTCACGTTCACGCTTCGCTAACCTATTATAGGACATGCTCTTATCTTCGAGCATGACTCTATCAAGTAACTAAACTTCCTCATTGGACGAGCACTGGCTTAGTCAAGTAGAACCGGATTGTGTTGCCTGATACTCTGATCGAAAACACTTGCATGAATAAGGCCATGCCTGTAGAGAGAATATATATAAATCTGATGGAGTTTTTGCTATGTAGGTTTGAATCCTATCTCTCCCAAGTAACTTAATATAATAGAAAAAGTGCTTATGAGATGCAATGAATTGGCTGGTAACTAATAGAAATGTATTGGACTGCAAATCCTGGAATGACGGTTCGAGCCCATCCATCATGCATATTAAGAACTTCATTCTTGAATATGTCATATCCTTTGTGGATTCGTAGTACGGGTATTGAATCCCTCATTCAGGGTCATTAAAACATATTTGAATTTATCTCCAAATCTAAGCAAAATTAAGTTTATTAACCATGTTCAAGATAAAATCAATCACAAAGATGTTTTTTTTGTTCTTCCTAAAAGAGAAAATACTAAAAGAACAAATCCAATATAAGAAAATAAAAGAAAAATTGAAATGTCTGAAACTTCAGAAACAAATCAACGACTTCAATAATCTCTTGATAAAGGAAGTCTGTTTTGAAATCCCAAATGCATTCTGGGAAGAAAAAAATAACATGACCGAATTACCTTATAAACCAGATTTTTTTTCTTTTGGAAAAATGATTCCAACTAAAGCTAGACCTATTCAAATGAATTGAAGATTGTTGGAAATATGTTAGTCTGATATTCAAGACTTACTAGATAAAGCAATTAATTAGAAAAAGCTACTCACCTTGGATTTGTTCTGCCTTTTATGTTGAAAAAGCAAATGAATTAGAGAGAAAGGTTTCGAGATTAGTCATACAAGCCTTTGAATAAATCATTAAGGTGGATTAGATATCCAATTCCTAATAAAAATGACTGTTAGAGCACTGCTTGGTCCAACTAGCAAGTTTTGCTATCTCAAGCTTGTTGTCAATGTTAGATGCACAAAACTATATCTTGATTTCTAGTATACTAAAGTCAAGTCTCGACTAGGATTATAGTATGGTAGTTGAGTATCAGACATTACTGAATAACCCTCGAAGACTGAAGATTAAACGAAGCCATTTGGAGAACTTCATTGACAAAAAGATATGTGAAAACTGAACCATCATATTTACTCACAACTTTATCATTCTATATTATGATACTATGTCGTATGATTTTAAGATATTTAATATTGGAAAGAAATTTTTTTGAGTCAAGCTTATCTTGTTAAATCTCTCGAAATATGATTCAAGTAATGTTAATGAACGTAGATCCTTAGAAATCTTTGTTAAGAACAACTTATTATTCATGAACTATTTTTGTTTCAAGTTGATTGAAAGATGAATTTTCTCATTGATTTAATTGAATCTAAAAAATCATATTGAAACCAAGTCTTATCTTCTATATCATTGAGAAAGATAACTCCACTTTGTAGTTTTCCTTTCTTATTTATTTTATAAAACTTGTCTCTATGATAAAAAAAAAGATATTTTACTAAATAAACCACACATAAGACATTTTAAATAAAGATTCGATATTATAAAAGTTATACAACAATATCAGATAACTTTAATATATATCCCTCGATAATTGTAAATCGAATATCGAACTTTAAAAATATGCAAATTACTGATTAGTGTTTACATGCATTTTGTTTTTATAAAACAAAGTTACATAAGTTAACACTTCTCGTACAAAGTTCTCGATTAGCCTTATACTTGAATAGAAGGACCATGGAATAAACGAAAACTTATCTTCAATAAAATACAAATAAGATCCAAATCTATAATAGAACATCATCGATTCAAATACATATTACGCCACAAAAATTAACCAAAGCAATATTTGATCCATCTATATTATAAGGGACAATGGTGTTTTCCCATATGGACGGTTATCTACATTTGGGACACATAAAGGACGGTTTAGATTGAGTCACGTATTTAAGTTTTTCAATCTACATTTTTAGCATATAAAGAAGGGTCCAGATTAATTCACATATTAATTTTACCTAAGATAATTAATTGAAATTGATTGCCCATTAATTTAATGTCATTTATTTGGGAGTTATCCCTCCCATTTAATGTTAAACTGGTTTTTTTTTTTATTCTAAATTAAATGCCCATTAACTTTACTCTATATTATAAGAGACTATGGTGTTTTCCCATATGGACGGTTATCTACATTTGGGACACATAAAGGACGGTTTAGATTGAGTCACGTGTTTAAGTTTTTCAATCTACATTTTTAGCATATAAAGAAGGGTCCAGATTGAGCCACGGATTTAAGATTTTCAATCAATATTTTAGACATATAAAAAAGGGTCCAGATTAATTCACATGTTAATTTTACCTAAGATAATGAATTGAAACGGTTGCCCATTAATCCGTGATCGCGTCAAGGATTTCAAATAAATTAGATTCTGATTGTACCTAGAGACGCAAATTCTATTGTGCATGACTTAGTTCAATTTGCAATTTCTAATTCTATAAATAGATGGTGGGTTCATGATGAACCACCAATTTGTATTATGCAAATCGCCTCATGTTTAATGAGGATTATTATAAATAAAATCTATTTTCCTTCAAAAAAAAAAAAAAAAATTTAGTTCAATCTGCAAGTTTTCATACCATTGGTATTTAGACTGGGTCTCTTATTTACTTCTAGGCCTCAAACACATATGCTGACAAAGAGAAACTCTCTTATACATGTACAGTTTATCGATTCATGTATTAGAGGGGGAAATTTCTTTTATCTGGATCTCGCAATTTATTTAATGCGAGTCTTTCACTATTTAGTAAGAAAACAAGATTGTATTATCAATTTGCAAGGAAAAGCATACTTGGCATATGATGTATACAATTTCGGCAAGCGCATCATTTTTCACCGCTAAGAAAGATTCAAGGACACTTTATTTTATTATTGTTTTATTATTTTTTATGACGTAAGTCTGGGCGTGTTTCATGTGTTAGTTTAAACCATAAATGTATAGTTATCATTCTTTTTCAAGAGGCTTCACATGCGTGCTAAGGTAACGTCTCTCAAACCTAGAACATTGTAGGGAATGATGAATGTTAATTACCATATATATACATATATATATATGCAAATGACATGTTTAATGACCGTAAAATGACTGGCCTTAAATTATATTAATCTAGCCAATTAAACTTTTTTACCATGGGTTCGAATATTACAACCATGCCAATTATACGTTGATACTAGCGCAAAGTCAATATCCATTTTTATAAATAGTTAACGGTTCCAAAAACTAATGCATATGTAACACTTTTTAGGTATAGGAAAGAAGGGTTCCCAGCTAGATTCAACTTTTCGAATTTTGAAAAAAAAATTGCACTAATTTTTCTTAGCACAAAATAACAATCTATAAAAAAATGACTGAACTTCATTTGTAATTTGGAATACAATCGACAAGTTAATTTTATTCAAACAAGGAATTTCTACGAGTTACCGTTTAAGAATTTAGGTTTCAAGTTTGTTGGTATTGCTTACACCAACTGTGAATGGATAGTTATCTCAATAAGCATAAACGAAACTAGCTAGGTGCAGATTCCAATATACATACTTGCATCGAATATCTTTACCGCCAAAAAAATTACTCTCTGGTGTATACATGTCTGTGTACATCCATATATGGACATCCTAATCACCATTTAACAACAAACCTATCCAGTTAATGTTAAAAATATAGATCAAAGAGTCGAATTCAGTTTAAGAAAGATTATCATTCTCCGAGTTTCCCACGCTTAACTCATGATAATCTCGCAAGAAAAGAAATATACAACTAACACCAAAACAACTCATAGTATACATAAGTATGCTCATTGATTTAAAAAATCAGATTGAAACCATGTATCATCTTCTCTGTCATGGAGAAAGATAACTATACTTTGTAATTTTTCTTAGAAATTAATAAATAATTTTGTTATAATAAAAAAATATTTTATTGAATAAATCACGCAAAAAAAAAAATATATATATATATATACGTAATTGGAAAAGTTTTAAAATAGTGCCATATTAGATTTTTTACGTATTCCTCGATAATTGTGAATCCAACATCGAAGTTCAAAAATATACAAATTATTGAAAATTGTTTTTTTTTATTAGAAGAGATGATTTTATTTTTAATTAGTGTTTACACGCACAACTATTCATATTTTTTTTCTTCATAAAACAAAGTTACATAACCTAACACTTCTCGTGCAAAGTTCTCGAATAGGAAAGACCATTGTGTACAAAAGAGGCATTCAAATTTAATTTAACCCGTACAAGTTCAATGCAAGCAAAGATCAACTTCAAATACTTTTTTTGTTTGAACATAAGCATGAAAACTACAGGGAAAAATAACTGAGATCTTGAACACACCTAATCTACTTCTTTTTATTTTTTTTGATTAAAATTTTTTCGTGTTCCCCACTTATCTTTTAAGTCTCCCATCGTTCTCCCTTCAGAAGAAGAAGTTAGGTTCAAAAATACATCACTATCTACTAAATTGCTTTAAAAATAAAAAACATAGATGTATGATAAAAGTAAAATTTGAGATATGGATAATCAATATTGTTACTTACCTTACTGATTATGAAGAAAATGAGAAGAAGAGAATAAGAATTATGTTTTTTGTGAAAAGTGTGAGGGGGAGTCAGGATAGCAGAATGTTTGTGCAATAAGGCGGTCGGGTCAGGTTTATATGCGGTGGAAAGTGAAACAATTTATCGACGAGCCATGAGATCGTCTTCTTCATGATTTAAATTTGATATTTAAGCAGCACGACAAAGATATATCCAACCAAGTATGGCTTTCCGCTGATTGTAGGCACATTGAGTGAGGACTTTAGATTTCAAGTCTGATTCAAGAAGAGCTGTCGATTCATTTATCTGAGGAAGACCTATTGGTTGTCCACAGGTTGAATGAAAACCAGTCTAGGGAGTTTGATACAATCATGGGAACAATTGATCGAAAATAAACCAAGGTCTTCTTCATAAATGGTCCGTTAGGTATTGAGAAGACGTTTCTGTATCGTGCTATTTTGACAATTGTCCGGAAAAATGGTGGTATTTCTATAACAACAACCACATAAGGAATTGCTGCTACTATACTACCCGGTGGGATGACATCACACTCAAGGTTTAATATTCCGATGACACTGACAAAAAATTTAGCGTGTCGTATGACTATGCAATCTGATGAAGCTAAAATTTTGATGCATGCTATCGTCCTTATGTGGGATGAAACTATAATGACACATCGTCATTCTTCGGAGGTATTCGATCGGACAATAAGAGACATCATAGAGACTAATGAACCGTTTGGTGGAAAGATTCTTATCATGTGGGGTGATTTTCGCCAGGTTCTACTATTGATTCCATAAACAAGGGGACAAACAGTCGATACATGTCTTAGCAGGTATATTTTTTAGGATAAAAATACTTCTTTACTATACGATAGTTAAGACTTAATTTTTCTTAAACTATAATAATCAAAATGATATTGAGTTACAACATATTCTTAATTGATCACCTTTGTAGGAGAAAGTACATGTTTTGCATCCGAAAAAGAATATGCGTGCGGCCGATGATGAATATATTATGAGTTTTTGATTCGTATTAGTGATGAGGATGAACCTAAAGTTTCTAATAAGATGATAAAGGTTCCGGAAGAGATGGTCATACCATGCTTATAGATATAACATTTCCAAACTTGGTGGGGAATGCCAGAGATAAAGACTACATATTCAAGATGGCGCTAATCACACCATTGAAAGAGTACGTTGAGAATCTTAATGATCGAGTACTTAGCATCTTTCCTACAAAAGAGGTTATTTTTTACTCATTTGATTATGCTTACGACGATACTGATGTGTTTCATGAGTGAAACAAATTAATTCACTTATCTTCTACTCTACTAATGAACAACATAACAGTAAATAAGATTCGTTCCCACGAAGAACATGGAGTTTTAGTTCTCAAAAATGTCACAAAAGGGGTTTGTTTTAGATTTAAAGCAAAATCAAATAAAATTAATTAAGTTGCAATCAATGGAGAGAAATATGATCATAGAATCTTTCTTCGTTACTAATAATGCGTTCGGATTCCAGAAGCAAAAGTGCTTCTGCTTCTCCAAAAGTAGAAGTCAGGAGCAGAAGTAAGAAGCAAAAACATTTTGCTTCACAAAAAGTTATTTTTTTTTGCTTCTAGAAGTCATTCTGAAATTGTGTACCGAAACTAATATATTCATTTATTCTTATTAATCACGGATTATTATCAACCGCATGATACCAGGTATGCTTATCTATCCCCAAAGTTTCTTGTATCACTGGAAAACAGGTACGCTTAGTCTCCAGATTCTATCCGTCTGAGCCATCAAGAAGTACGCTCTCAAAATGCCTTAAAGTTTGTGAACTTATGTTTGATCCTAACAGTTAAATTGTACGCTCGGCTCACTTACTAATATTGATTTTACTTGTAATTGCTCCACCAAATCCCTTTGCAAGGTTTCACAATTTCTACATGTGTAAGATTTATTCAAAATATATTGATATCCTAACTCTTTACTAGCATTAGATTCACTAGTAAACTAATTTAGTTGGCCACCTAAAAAATTTATGGATCAATCATAAATATTAATTATTGTAAAAACAAATGATAATCATGTGAAGAATTGAAAATAAATTTGTATGCTAAATTGAATCATGTGTATTAGAACTTAAAATCCATCCTCAATCACTAAGAAGTTTAGTTATTCATGGGATTAGCAAAACCCGTGAAATATATATGATAACTCGAAAGAAAATAGTCATAGTGATGAAAATCGCTCCAAAACCCTAGGTTTCTCCCCTTGTGTAGTTCTCTCTAAAAATTTGATTAAAGATTAGAAAACTTATATATCCAAGTGATCGAAGTGCTCGTGCTTGAATCCCAATTGAAGTAGGTTGCCGTAACTCGTCCATACTCGAAAAACCTGCCAAAATATTATAGCCCTCGTAACTCTCTATCTCTCTCGCCAGAGTGGTTGAGATTCGCTCACTTGCCCCTCCGTGAAAAGATATCTCTTCTGAAATTTGTAGTTTTGCTGATTTTCAAATTCATACTTATGAGTAGAATATTATAGACTTTGTATTTTTGCTGATTTTAAAATATTATAAAATTTGTAGTTTTGCTGATTTTAAAATATTATAGACTCCATACTTATGAGTAGCCATGAAAAATATTTTCTTCGGGATTTTCAAATTCCCTCGCCGGATATCCTCGAATGGACATCTATCCGTGAAAAATATAAAGTTCTGAATTTCGACTCGGGAGTTTTCTCGATCACTCATCCATTAGTGAAAATCTAAAGTTTCTGGATTTTGGTTTTCTCCTTCACTACCTTGGTCGACAAAAATGGATTTCTTGACTATCAGACCTACCAAGAATTTATGAACTTGTTTTTTTCTTCACTATGTTGCAACTCATTCACACAACTTGGTCTTGGGTCCTTTATTACTTGTAGCACTTTACTCCATTGACACTTTTAGAGCTCCTTTCACTTCTTTTGAATGATTCATAATTAAGATACAAATAGAATAAAAAAAACGTAACATACAATAATGTGGAAGAAAATAAACAATGATTAACATGTAATTGACACCAAATATATGTAAAATACACACTTATCAGATACTCACATTCATTATCAGCAAGAATACTTGAACAATATTTACTATCACACATTTTAAATTGAAAATCAGTGCACCTATTATCTTGTTATGGTATCAGGATAATAGTCAAAGAGTTTTTCCCAAATTGTATAGATGTTGTAGTTATTTAGTGGGAATTCCATTAGTACGTGAGTCTTCACTCACAGGATGACGCTGGAGCCACCTAAGAATTTGAAGCTCGCATATAAGTTTGTACACAAACAATTTTCGATCTGTTTGTGTGTCGCCTTTACAGTCAACAAGGCGTAAGGGCAAACAACCGGAGACACAAGTATGTTTTTTCCTTGAACATGTATTCAGCCCTGGTCAATTGTACGTTGCTCTATCAAGAGGAGTGTCAAGTAACAACATGAAAGTATTAGCGACTAAAGGCAGTGTTGGAAAAAAAAGGTAACAGACGAAAGATGTTATATATAAAAAAAGTATTCCTTTCTTAGAAAAATACAAGTTACAAGACATATCATGTAAAAAATGCATATGAATACATTCTTCAGGTAAAAGGATATTTATGATTGAAATGGGTTTTGACGATTTGGCGTTCATCGTTGACTTTGACCATTGACCGACTGTTAACTGCTTTCATGAAAAGAAAAATTGTGGAACAAAATTTGACTTTAGTTGGAACGAAATGGCAAGCTCATCGTGCGTCCTCTTGACTACTGCTGAACAAAGTTTATTTATGTTTCTAAACAAAAATTAAATTGTCTAAAACCTTCTGCTACCTAGAATTTTTAGGGGCGACCCTAAACGAATTAGGGGCGACACAAAAGGACAAAATATGTCATAATCGGAAGGTTAATTCATAATCGGAAGGTTAATCCATAATCCCGTTTTTTTTAATGGCCAAACTACCCTTTACAATCGGTAGATAACTATACAATCGGTAGTTAATCAACAATCGGGAGTCAATTTAGTTTATATAGCTTCCGAATATAAAGTATCCCCAAAATAAAATCCTCTATCTTTTGAATTTTGATTATCCTATAATCGTTAGTAAATAAAGTTATCTTGACTTCCGATTAAAGTAGACCTTTGGCAAATATCCTACCATAATCGGTAGTCAAGATAGTTCATATAACTACCGAATATAGAGTAGCCCCAAAATGAGATTTTGCAAAAATCCTCTTTTTTTGAATTTTGGTTGAGCCTATAATCGGTAAAAAGGAAGAGTTATCATGACTTCCGATTATACAGTGGCTCTCTTTGCAAATATCCTACCATAATCGGTAGTCAAGATAGTTCATATAATTACCGAATATAGAGTAGCCCCAAAATGAGATTTTGCAAAAATCCTCTTTTTTTGAATTTTGGTTGAGCCTATAATCGGTAAGAAAGGAAGAGTTATCATGACTTCCGATTATACAAAGGGCTCTCTTTGCAAATATCCTACCATAATCGGTAGTCAATATAGTTCATATAACTACCGAATATAGAGTAGCCCCAAAATGAGATTTTGCAAAAATCCTCTTTTTTAAATTTTGGTTGAGCCTATAATCGGTAAGAAAGGAAGAGTTATCATGACTTCCGATTATACATTAGGTCTTTTTGTTGAATTCCTATCATAATCGGTAGTCAAAATAGTTCATATAACTACCGAATATAGAGTAGCCCTAAAATGAGATTTTGCCAAAATCCTATAATCGGTAGTAAATAAAGTTATCTTGACTCCCGATTCAATTATTCTCGAGAATTAAATGAATGTGCCGGCAGTGGACTGAAAACAGGTCGATTGCGTACCGGCATTGTATTCATACCACGTCCATGCCCGCACCGAGCTTTTTCAACTGCATTGGTTGAGCCTATAATCAGTAGCAAATGAAGGTATCCTGACTTCCGATTATACAGTGGGCCTCTTTACCGAAACCCTAACATAATCGGTAGTCAAACATAGTTCATATAACTACCGAATATAGAGTTTCCCCAAAATGAGATTTTGCAAAAATCCTCTATTTTTCTAATTTGGTTGAGCCTATAATCGGTAGTCAAAATAGTTCATATAACTACCGAATATAGAGTTGTCCCAAAAATGAGATTTTGCAATCGGTAGCTAACTAAACTACCGATTATGAAGGGGCATACAAGTATTTTCATCCTATTTTGTCTTTTGTGTCGCCCCTAATTCGTTTGGGGTCGCCCCTAAAAATGCTAGGTTCTGCTAAGCAGAAACAAATATAATTACAGTGCACAAGGTTTCAATGTATTGACTAGAGTTCCCTTATTAAGCGCAATTCAAACTTCAATAGCCTCACATTTCTTAAGCAATCAGAAATCAACACGCATAAATTACAGACACATTTTTAATTGATTAATCTAATTATAACGCGTTAATCTAGTCTCATTATCTTCTGTGCTAGTGCTGCTACTGCTAGTTTCTTCTTCATTGATTCCTTTCAAATTAACGTTCTCATAAAGATCAACGTCTATGCTAACGTTGTTGTTCTCTACACACCGCAAGTTTGTACTTGCAAATGAATTTACACTATCCATTTCTTCTAGACGAAACTTCTGATATTTTAACCCATCTATGCTCACAAAACTTTGAGATATCTCTAGCTCATGTTGTGAAGTTTGATGGTCATCTGAAATCTTATATAATTCTTCCATTGATGCCTTAATCGAACCTTTGGAATGGTAGGGTTGATTGCGAACATGCATCAAGTAATTGTCTGTGGTAATGAGAGC
Source organism: Papaver armeniacum (assembly GCA_023531295.1). NCBI lineage: Eukaryota > Viridiplantae > Streptophyta > Magnoliopsida > Ranunculales > Papaveraceae > Papaver > Papaver armeniacum. The sequence goes on along the minus strand of JAJJWW010001169.1, from coordinate 291,986 downwards.
TTCCTCAAGTTCTTGCGCCACTTGAGTCATGGTAGGACGGTTTTTGGGTGTCTCTACCGTGCACCTTAGGCCTAGTTGTCCCATCTTTAGCATCATCTGCATGTTGCATGGCTCTGCTAGTAGATTTACATCTATTATATCCTCCACAATACCTCTTTCTATGCTTGGCCTTGCCTGCGGTATTTGGCAGGGGGAAAATGTTAGAGGTCGATCAACTACAAAACTCTATTGAAAAAATCATGACTTACCCATTCTATTATGTGACCAGGAATTCTGTCACTAGACGTATCAACTGCAGGTCGCGCAGCAACTAGCTGTAATAATATTACTCCGAAACTGAAGACGTCACTTAGCGGAGACAAATGATAACTAGTACAATAAGCTGGATCGAGGTACCCTGGCGTCCCTTTAACCTGACTACTAACATGAGATTGATCCCCAGTTGGACCCGATTTCACTAATCCAAAATCTGAAACCTTTGCCTCAAAACTCGATCCAACTAAAATGTTGCTTGGCTTGATATCTCTATGGATTATGCATGGTTTTACTCCTTCATGAAGAAAAGCTATTCCTGCAGTCAGAATTCCCAATAATCATTTTCTGACTATGCAATTTCGATTACAAAAAATTAGAACGACTATGGATAACCAATTGAGCGGTGTTTGCTTCATTACCTTTGGCAGCTCCAATTGCAATATTTACTCTTTGTCTCCAGCTTAAGGTTTTTCCTCCCCTCCCTAAAACATTCTCATTTGCTTAAATTTTCATAGATAATTTACAGGACAATAGAAATTAGAATGCTTACGGATTTCTTACCGACTATGTATTCAAGTAAAGAACCGTTAGGTACATACTCATAAACCAGTGCTTTTACCCCTGTTGCCACAAAATACACCATACAAGAGAACCTTTAGAAAAAAGTTCGAAAACGAAGACGGAAATTGAAATATGAAGTGGAAATTAGTTTGTGGAACGTTCACACTCACCAGCTTCATGGCAGTACCCAACTAAGCCCACAAGGTTCCTATGCTTCACTTTTGAGATTAATTCTACTTCTAATTAATCAAAATGTTAATCATCAATATAAATATGGTATTATTATAAATAAATAAAAAACTAAACAAAGAATTTTGAAAAATCACCATTTTTGAATTCTTGGAGACACTGAAATGAATTATCATGGGCCCTTTTAACTGCCAGTGTCCGGTCATCCTCAAACACCCCTACATAAACCTTCCCAAATGCTCCAGTTCCAATCAAATAATCTCGACCAAAACTCTTTGTAGCTTTCTCAACTTGTTCTAACCGAAACCGTCTTATTTGCAATGAGCTTTCAAACTCCAAACCTTAATTCTCCCCAAACAAATTATCATTAGTTACTCAGCATTATAACTTCAATTGAACTACTTGCATCAAAAACTAATAATGAGACTCATTTTTTACCTCTTTTTCTTGACACCCATTGTTTAAGAAGTTGGAAAACTCTTAGCTTGTAGCAAATTAACAAAACGAAACCGATGAATATGACGATTCCACCTCCTAATATGAAAGCTAGAGAAACCCATAGTTGGTGTCGCATCTGGAGTGAAAGCTCTAACAAAGGAAAAACCAACAAGATTAATTGATATTTAAATTACTATTTATATTTATGTTAACAGACTAGTTCCATATAATGCAATAAAAACAAAGCCAATAGTTAATAAAGGGTTAGAGTAAATAACTAAGTTTCTAAAAGCAGTGATTAATCAAAAATTTTATGGAATAAAATAATCTTATATAATTTTATGAAAATCCAAAAAAATAAAAAAACTACTATATTAATTTTGAAAATTTATGATTAATTATATTATTGTAAAAGATCAAAAAACAAAATAAAATACAAGTATCCCATTTATCAGTATATGGATTAGGGACACTGTTCTTTTTTCTCAAAAATGTTTATGGGGTAAAAATCTATTTATATTTTTTAGATTATTTTTAAGGTAAAATATCTATGAATAATTGTTAGGATCATCTTGACTAATATGTGATAGAAGGTAACAAATCTCTTGACTGACCAAGTCTTACAATATTCTAAATACATTTTCCTAAAATTGATTCGGACGGCCGATATAATAACATCAATAATAACTGATTACAGTCAATACTATTTAGTAAATCAATGATTTTTCATTCAAGCTGGTTGTTAAAGTGACAAATTGTTGTGATGATTTTTTTAATCAATATTTATCGATTATTGTATGGTAACATTTTTTTTAACCAGACATGGTTTCATTTGGAATCCTTATTCCTGGTCCCTAAAGTTCCTATAAGATTAGTGGATTGTAATTGTAAAATAGGTGGTCTTTCATTCTTTTCATGTTACCCGCACTTTTGTATATGAGCAGTACGTGATTTACAATAATAAATTTGGTACTTTTTTCCTATTCTCTTTGTTTAATCAACATCACGTATTAGTCCATGTTTATTCCAAATGTTTTATATCAATATTTTTAAGTAAATCCATAATCCTAGAATAAATAAATAAATAACTTTTAAGTTTTAGCTTTAGAATTTTGACCCATGTTTTGTTTGATATCATTCATCACTATCCTAATCCATCTTAAATTTATAATTGTGTGTGATATATATTCTTCCATTTAATTTTAAAGTGTGTTACTTTGGCATCCATTAAGAGTATGCATAGAAGATGGTTTCGAGAGAAACCCATAGTTGGCTTGGAGTGTAACTGTGGGTTGCCGTTTGGTGTTGTTTCAGGGGAAAGCAATGGAGCAGTAGTATCCTCGAGTTTAATCATTTTTCTTAAAACCACTAATCTCAGTGAAGGATCAGATTAATATAAGTGTCGCATCTGCGTGTTAATGTACTAATGCAGTATGACAATTGACAGACTAGTATAATGCAGTATGGGTTAGAGTAAATACAAAAGCAGTGATTAATCAAAAATTGCCGGCAAAAATAAAATACAAGTATCCCATTTATCAGTATATGGCTGTTCTTTTTCTCACTCTCACTCTCTTGACTGACCAAGTCTTACAGTTCGGACGGCCGATATAATAACATCAATAATAACTGTTACAGTCAATACTATTTAGTAAATCAATGAGCTGAAAGTGACCCTTTTATAAGCATTTTTTAACCAGACATATAATCCTAGTCCCTAGATAAGAAACGGTCTGAATTTTGAATTATGTCAGGTCATACTCTCACATGAAGAGTCAAGAAACACGATCGGGGGGATATGACTGTAACATATTCATTGGAAGACAAACAAACACGTAAACTGTTTAAAAAAAATCAAAATTTTTGTTAAGATTAAAACAATTTTAGATGATGGAGATGGACGAAATTATGAGCATCACAAATGTACGTAGGGTCAATAAACACTTTTGGCTTATCTTTTGAATCCTTCCTTGCCTACCTTAAGAAACTTTTTTGATTTAATGGTCAAATTTGATTTAATGGTATAGCTTCAAGTTAAATGTAAAAACTGTGCGCCAGTGGAAACCAGATTTCACATACTAACAGTCAAATTTACTGACGGCAGAGGTAGATAAATCATCAAAGCGACTACGGATTACCCACCGCTACCTTTTCACTTGCAAACTAAACCATTGAACTCCTAAGAAGGGAATGGTAGATTTTACACGAAAATCATCCTGACGGATTTATTGAACGTTACCTAAGCTTGGACGAAAATTTGGACGACAACAGGAGTGGCGAATAGTGTTTTCAGCTGATCATTGTTCCACGTAAGTAGCCACTTCAAGTCTAGAACTACTGTCATCCAATCTAAGCATATTTACAAGTAAGTCCTCGTTCACATTCTTATTGATCTAAAACCCCATTCCCATTTTCCTCAAGAGTCCTATTGGTTTGAACAAAACACACAGATGAAAGTAATGGCAACTACTCTGAATTCCAGACTCATTTCTCCTAACCCTTGTCGCTCTTCCTATACAACAACTAGTCTACTTCCGAGGAAGACCATCGGAAATCAATGGTGGGGTGTGGTTCATTACTCTTCTACCTCTTGCCGACACAATTTAGCACGAAATTCGAACCTAGTGGTTCTTGCAACTGGTGGTTCTAGCTCTGATGATTATCTTCCTTTCGATATGTCTGTGGAAAATGCTCTGAAAATTCTTGGTGTGAATAAAGGTTCTTCCTTTGATGATATCCTTAATGCTAAGAACTCAATTCTTGCATCCTCTCAAAATGACCCAGAGATGGTGGAGCAGGTTTGCTATTTGACACCTAACATGAAAAAGTTTTAATTTTGATATATGAACTTAATATAAAATTCTCATGATGTTTTGATCTATTGTTGCCAAAGTGAAAATTTAAGTATGAAATTGGAATGGGTTTGTGAATTAGTATGTAGAGATGGTGGTGGTCTTTAGTCTGAATTACACCTTTAATATGTTTGAGTTTTGGTTGCAATGAGAAAGTGTCATCCTAAATTAATCAATGTTTTTTGTTACCCTCACCTCACCAGTATTTGAGGTTATCATATTTAGATTTCTTGTGGGTAAGTGTATTGAATAGGAATTGCATGATCGATTTGAAGAAGAGGCTTATCGGCTTCCTCTTTAACAAAACCAAGTATCATTGCATCTCATTTCTAGAAGTGAATACAGGAGTATGTAGATCACTGGTGAGATTTTAAACAATAAGTGTTCCCTTTGGCTCCCCAGCTCTTTTACCTATCCATATGCCTTGGAGAACCAAGAATTTCCCACTATATGTGCTGCTTGATTGTGATTGTGGGAGAGTGATTAAAAAAAAAAATAGGAGAGTAAAAGCAAGAGACTTCAGCTGTGCAAATTCTTGTTTTCCAGATTGCATACTTTCTGTCTGCTGAAGTATCTCGCGGTTCTTCTCCGTGGATCGGATCAGGAGTCAAAGGACATGCATACCTCCATGAATCCATGTATTCTGTGTAGAGATAGAGAAGCATCAAAAGCACTTACATGTGTATTTTCTTAAAATATGAGTTTCAGTCCAGTAAGGCAATAACATTATAACTGGTATACAATTTAGTTAGATTTGTTTTAAAAAAAGTGTTGTTGACGCCCTCAGAGAACTGCTCCTAGACTTCAATAACATTATAACACATACATCTTCTTTTGGTCATGGTCCTAAATTTGGAAAACTGCTCCTAGAATGTGGTCCATTTGTTTCATTAACACTTGCTATGCATCTCAGAAATACTTCTTATTCTGCAATCTGTCCCGCCTAGATATGTGTATGATTCCCATGATTGTATCCAGCGATATCAGGTGTTCGGTTTTTTCCATGCCGTTGTTTCAAATTTCCTTCTCAATGTTGTCTGTCAGTCTAGGCCAAAAGTAATCGACTGAGCTTCAACAACTCGGTGATTTCACTACTCCATGGCCAATCCAGTTAGAGCTTTGATTTATTTGTTGTAACCATGTTTTCCTCACCTTAGGTGCATCATATTTGCAAATTATATATGTGAACCAAAGTAATGCGGTTGCATCTGTTACAGGTAGAGGCCGCATATGACATGTTACTCATGCAAAGTTTGATGCAGCGCTGCGCAGGAAAAGTTGTGAATAATAGCATTCGTTATGCTGATGTTCAGACTGTAAATGGTCCAGATATGAGCTCAACCCCTCAGTCATTACAAGCTACGCTCAAGCGTATACCAGTTTCAGTTGAAGCACCATCTGCCAACAACTTAGGGATACACGCAGGAGTTTATGGAGCCTTAATGGGTTTAACATATATCAATGGAGCCTCCGTATCATCCGGGGAACCTTATGCTGGGGCTGACATTCCTGGACTAATATTAGCTGCTGGCTTTGGAGCGTCAATATACTTGTTGACGAAAAAAAATAACAACCCAAGTACGAAACCATTTTTCTGACACTTATTGCGTACTTTCATGGATTTATCTAGTTAAAATGACTTCAGTCGCTCTTAATAGAAGCTAGTTTATCTACCCCTCATCTTCTTCATTTTTCTTCTCCTTTTTATGTTCAAAATTCTACTAAATTTAGAAACAGTAATAGTACTTTGCACCTCTAGTACTTGTTAAAGATCATTCCGAAGGTTTTTACCCCGGTTCACTAAGCTTTTGTTGATTTGTGTCCACCAGTAGTATCTTTGTCAGCACTGTCCTGTTTCCTTTACTGGAACTTAGTGAAAGTATATCTAATTGTGTGATTTGGTCATTGCAGGAATGTCTACGGTCATAACTATTGGGGGACTTGTGGTGGGTGCAACGATGGGATCAGCTGTAGAGGACTGGTTGCAAGTGGATATTATTCCATTTTTAGGGATACATTCCCCTGCTGTGGTAGTAAGTGAATTTATACTCTTTTCCCAGTTCTTGGTATCATTGTATGTAAAATAGGAATTTTTCTGTGAAACAAGATCCCCCTGTAACCTTCTAAACACAGACTAACTGTAAATATATAACTTGAACTTATTAATGATGCAATATGTTTCACAATCTGTTGAATCTATTTACATTCTCTGAATATCAGTACTGCGTTACGACCATTTTTGTTACCAGTTGGAAGTGGTGATTATTAAAACTGATTTACCGTTCTTTTAGCTCATATCAGAATCAAGTAAAAAAGTCATCATCATGTTCATGCTTATGAAAAGCTAACCTTTTTTTTGAACAATAATTATATACTGCCCAAATTGCATTATCTATATTAAGTTTCTCAAAGTGAAAGGACAAAAAGCACTTGCACAACCATTGAAGCAAACAAAATATTTAAGGAAAAAAGAGGTGGAGAAAATAAAAGTAAACGGAGAAGAACCCTAAGCACCCAGCAACACTTGTCGACCCTCACAGCCCCATCTTCACCATGTAAGAATAGAGCTGCAATATGCTCTGATCAACCAGTCTCAACTTCTACTGGCTCAGCAGCACAGTCAGCCTTCGTACCCGCATCTTCTGCCTTGTCACCATAAACCTTTTCAATCTCTTTCCTGTATGGATCCCAAAAATCAGCAGGAAATGCCTCCAACGCAGGGAAATCTCAGCAGGACTGCCATCCTTCACACCCACGTCTTCTGTGGTTTCGCCATGAAACTTTTCAAAGGCTTTTCTGTACAGATCACAATCGTTCAGTAGATAAGGAAGTAACGGTTTAAGTTTAAACGCTTTAAAGATACAAGTTAGAGTGCACGTGCTTTGCACGTTGGCAGTCAACAGTCTCTTCCATATGTTTTTTGTATTTTCAAATTCCACAATCTGAAACATAGGCATGAAACGAAAGAACAGTTTTAGAGAATTTCATCAAACATGTTCTGTGCACAAAACTTTGTCACACAGTCGAGCTATTCTCCAAAAAAAAATGAAGCAATTTAACTTTCTCAAAATCGAACACTAATCTGATCAATATGTTTATGAATTAATTAACGGAAACTGGACCTCGATTTGGGAGGTGATCAAAATCATCAATTGACTTGTTGATTTCCTAGAATAAGTTTGGGGAGAAAACAAAATTATTTGGGAACTGGATTTGGGGGAAAAGATGAAATCAATCGATATCATAGTTGAATACTCTATTGTTGTTTGGAGAAGGAAGATAAGAAAAAACAGGGGAAGAAGCACTCGGTACGTCGATAGTCTGTCTCGTAGAGATCAAGAGAAAGACGGTAGATCTAACGGATGAAAGTGATTTTAAACTAACAGCTACGATTGAATGTGCGGACGTTGATGGTGAACGAAAAGTTTGTTAAGGATTTGGTTCATCCCTTGCTGTCATTAAAAGGGGGGAGATTGTAATTCTGCGTTTCTCGAGTCTCAGAAACCAGTGTCTTTTCCTTGATATCATACAAATGATAAACAATATTCTTCTTTCTTCCCTTCTTCTCTTTGGAGATTCTCTTCTTATAACCGCGGCCCATGGTGGTTGTGTGTTGATGAGGTTGTTGCAGTGAGAATAGAGGTTTCAAAGTTAAAAAGCTAACCTAGAAATTCCTCTTATCAAATATCACAGCCAAACCCACCGATCCAGCCAACACTTCAGTAAACCTAAGTTGACGGACAAAGTCGTTTGTCCTTGTGTGATTGAGCAAGTATACTATTTATCTTCCAAGTTAACCCCTCCAGTCCACCCTAGTTAGTTAAGCAAACGTAGTTAGTCTTTGTTTTTGGGTACAGATTATGGTTTGTTATACCCGAATTGAAGATTTTAGGGGTAATTTGTGTTGCCTCCCCTGTAAATATTGGTAATTTGCATTACCTCCCTACATAAATAAAATCATCAAAACCTCCTCTCGTCAATAATTCCGTCATTTCAAGTTAGCCGACTCAGCACTAACTTACACGTGGTTTTTTGTAGGGGAGGTAATGCGAATTACCAATCTTAACAGGGGAGGTAACACAAATCACCCCCAAAATAAAAACCACGTGTAAGTTAGTGCTGAGTCAGCTAACTTGGAATAGACAGAATTATTGACGAAAGGAGGTTTCGCTAATTTTTATTTCTGTAGGGGAGGTAACGCAAATTACCCCAAGATTTTAAGTTTTTTTCTCTAAATCGAGCTAGGTGCGGGCCACTCTATCATGCCTTGGTCCCATTCGACTCTCAAAAGATGAACATAGAGAAATTTGTATGGTGAGACATACAACATCGACATCTTTGAAGTTCTAAAACAAGCTCATCCTGATATTGGTATATCAAGTAAAGAAGCCTATTGTAGGGGCTCCAATCAAATGGTTTTGAGGGCTCACAAAATAACAAAATCGGGTCATGAAATAGTAATCTCCAAAATTCCTAATTCTATTATTTTTGTTAAAGGCTAGAATGCCCTCGGTTGTTGATGTTAAAAATTGGATTAGCTAAACTAAATTAGATTAACGATTTGATTAGACAAATGATTAAGTGATTAGCGTTAGAAGATCAAAAATCAAAAATCAAAATGAAAATAAAAAAATAATCATGATCATGATCATTAGAAAAAATGATAATCATGATGGTAATAATTAAGCACCAACTACGGTTTGAAAACCAAACCGTAAAAAGCATCTACGGTATGAAAACCAAGCCGTAAGTATAGTTTACGGTGGAAAATCAAATTGTAAACTAAATATACGGTGGGGAACTCGAAACCGTAGCCAAATCCAGGGGCGTCTACGGTTGAGAACTAAGCACCTACGGGGGGAAAATGGGTTTGATTTTTACCTGAAAATTTTATCTATTATTTGGAAATTTCAAAACGTAAAATAAATTTACGGTTAGATAGTAAGAACTCCAAACCGTAGAAATGTAGTGTATGACAAGGAGAGGAAAGCAATACGGAGATTGATGGAGATATGAAGAGACTGAAAGAGACACGAATTAGACGATATCAAAAATGAAGAATAAGAGAATAAAGAGAGTTGATAAGCTAGATAATAATGTTTACTGATAATAATCGAAGATGTTCTTAAATAAGAAGACTTAGCCTTTATATATGCGTACATGACCTGACTAGTTAAAGAAAAGGAAAACTAACTACATTAGGAAGGCAACTATTTGAAAGACTAATAATACTTGAATAAGAGTTTGAGAAACAGAGTAATAGGAAAGATGTACTACATCAGTGTTAGAGCATATCTCAGTTGAACTCACCGAGCGTTGGTATGTCAAGTTTGGTTGTCATATTTTAGTATCAAAACTCATCTAGACTCGCTTGATTAAATACTAGAGTCAACTTCGTTTAGGTTAGACTAGAACGTCTAGGAGTGTTGTGACATACAAGTATTACTCCGAAGACCTGAAGAATATGAAGAAGTAGCGAACTACAACGAAGACATCATCCTTCCACTTGAGGTTAGTAATATTGACTTGAACCGTTTCATTCCTAACGTATCTTTCAAGTCGTGCTATAGTAAAAACATAACTATGAAGTTGAATCATTTTTTATGTTGGGGCTGACGTTCCTGGACTAATATTAGCTGCTGGCTTTGGAGTGTCAATATACTTGTTGACGAAAAAAAATAACAACCCAAGTACGAAACCATTTTTCTGACGCCTATTGCATACTTTCATGGATTTATCTACTTAAAAAGACTTCAGTCGCTCTTAATAGAAGCTAGTTTATCTACCCCTCATCTTCTTCATTTTTGTTCTCCTTTTCATGTTTAAAGTTCTGCTAAATTTAGAAACAGTAATAGTACTTTTCACCTCTAGTACTTGTTAAAGATCATTCCGAAGGTTTTTAACCCATGTCACTAAGATTTTGTTGATTTGTGTCCACCAGTAGTATCTTTGTCAGCACTGTCATGTTTCCTTTACTGGAACTTAATGAAAGTATCTAATAGTGTGATTTGGTCATTGCAGGAATGTCTACGGTCATAAATATTGGGGGACTTGTGGTGGGTGATCAGCTGTAGATAGGGGTGTTCATGGTTACTGGTTAACCGAGAAACCGAACCGATTAGGGGGAAACCGAACCGAACCATTAACTAATGGTTGGTTTTGGTTTAGAAAAGATGAAAACCGAAATTAATGGTTTGGTTTTGGTATGATAGAGAAACCGAACCAATAACCAATGGTTAACCGAATATTGATAAAAAAAAAAAAATCATTGATTAAATTTTCATTAGAGATGTCACTGCCATTAGTTAAATCTTCTTTTGATCTCTAGATTTAGAGTAATCTTTAACTACTCTTGATATTCTTTTTATTTATTTTTTGTCTTGAAATTTTTGTAAACCAATACTATTTTTTTCTGTAAATTAGTGTAATTTTTTTTTGGTTTGACATAATTATTGGTTAACCAAAAACCACTGGGAAAAACCGAAACCGGCTGGAACCATTTGGAAACCTAACCAATGGTTAATGGATTGGTTTGGTTTCAATTTTTAGAAACCGATAGTACTGGTTTCGGTTTTGGTTTGGCGTGAAACCGAACCAAAACCGATCATGAACACCCCTAGCTGTAGAGGACTGGTTGCAAGTGGATATCATTCCATTTTAAGGGATACATTCCCCTGCTGTGGTAGTAAGTGAATTTATACTCTTTTCCCAGTTCTTGGTGTCATTGTATGTAAAATAAGAATTTTCTGTGAAACAAGATCCCCCTGTAACCTTCCAAACATAGACTAACTGTAAATATGTAACTTGAACTTATTAATGATGCAATATGTTTCACAATCTGTTGAATCTATTTACGTTCTCTGAATATCAGTACTACGTTACGAACATTTTTGTCACCAGTTCGACGTAGAACTGAATGCTTGCTGATTGTTATCTCTCCAAACTTTTGTATTTCGGTAAGTGGTGATTATTAAAACTGATTTACTGTATCGAAGATTCAAGATCATCGAGAACAGCCATAATGATTAACTTAACCAAAAACCAGAATGATCATCCTAGTTCATGTCAGAAGACATTCGTGGTGGGTTTGTTTGCAGAATTCACCGTTTCTAAGAATTTATAATCCGATGGGATTAGAAATTATGGGATTCATGTAAATATTTTGTGTGTTTGGTAACTCAGTTAAAATTGGATTCATAAAAGTCTTTTGTTTTAAAGTCCATGTACCGTTTGTCACTACCCTCAAATCTTAAAATTGCGTATATACGAGATTTAGAGTTAAAAAAAAGTGGGTCCATAAATCCCTCGATTAAGTTTCCTAGAAAATTTTAGGGGGAAGGGTCGGACTCCATATGAAGGATTTGGTGGAAAAGTGATTCCAGCAGAAAATGTGATTCTAGGGATTTAGGCAACCAAATGTACTGAGGGAAACGTAATTCCACCGAATCCCCTGGACCCGTAAATCCCACTTTTACCATTGGGGTTTTTCAACCCTCCCAAGTCATTCCTGGTGTAAGATAAACCAAAAATAGTCACTACGGCACTCGGTTGATTTGATATAGGAAGCCCAAGGAAATTGATACATAATCTGTGACTGAGGTACCCAAAGAGGAAACCCGGTTGTTTTAATAACATTTGCTTGAAAATAACTATTTTGCCCTTCACACAATTCAGATGATTTCTTCTTCATCCAGTGTCTGACTAATACGTTCAAGTAGTCTATTTCACGTAACTTTTCGAGATCTATTCAATGGTACTAGTTCCATGTTCAAATTATTATTTGACTAATTTATATTAATTAATATTCATGTTTAGCTAATCAAGTCATTAGAGGCTAATTCGTCTCTTGACCAGTCAAGTAGCGTTGACGAGCTTAAACATAATTACGACAAATACATTCATTTCTATGATGTTGATTTTTGCACCCCAAAATCGGGCGAGTTGAGGTGATAGAGTGTCTGTAAATCGGGCGATTGACTCACCCCCCAAAATTTATTTGGTTTCTTGAATTCGGTGTTTGTTCTTCATTAATTCGCTAGTATTCTTGAGTTTGAGCAATGATTGGTGTTTAATATGTCTGAAATCTAGTATTCAATGATAGTAAACATGTCATAAAAATCCATTTCTCGGTTTGAATCTGAAGAAAAAAAATCATATCTGAATCCAATTTTGTTTGAAATGGTTCTAATGCATCAATATACATTCTTGATGATGTTATTGATGATAGTTTAAATGAGTGGAGATTTAGTTTGATTGGCTGGTTGGATATTGTGAAAATGAAGATGAAAGTTGTTAAATCGTGTTTGTGGAATCAATGGAATCTTAAAGGTAATTGTCAATTTATCCTTATTAGTAAGGTTTCTTTATTATAAAATTAAAGAATCAGGATAATATGAAGTTTGTGTACAAAGGTTTTGGGGGAGTTGAATCTCAAAATTTAAAACTCAGATATTGGGAACGTGATTTTATACCAGAATCGCAAAAATCTTTTAGTGCTTTTATATGAGTTTTGTTTCCAAGTTTAAGCATTGAATATTGGAAGGAAAGTATAGTGATGTCAATGGGAAGAACTACCAATTCGTGTGGATGAAACTACTTTAAAGAAAGAGGTTGGTTATTATGCTTGTATTTTGGTTGAAATTGATTTAGCTAAATCTATTCCTGATAAGGTTTGAGTAGAATCGAAATAAGGTAGGTTTGAGAAAGTTGTTCAAATACCTAAACTCCCTAAGTTTTGTAATCACTACAAAGTAGTAGGACATCTGGTTGCTGAGTGCAGAATTAAAAGGAAGGAACAAGCACATAAGGAGGGTGAGCAGGTTATTCATAAGGAAAACCCTAAATAAAAGTGGAGGTATAACCCTAAAAAGTTTATACTTCCATCTCATGGTGATTTTGATATTTGTTTCATCCCCAAGGATCAAATTAGTTTACTTGAAGAACAAGTTGAACAACAATTATTGAGTGAATGAGAATTAGTTGATGTTATAATTCCACCTATACTTCATGGTGACTCTTCTGCAGGACATGGATTTCCATCTTTGCCTGTTGATAATGCTTTTACAGGTGTGTTGGAATCTTCTAATCCAGCTTTGTCTATTAAGAGAGTTATTGCAGTTGGTTCAACATTCCATCCTTCAATACAATGGTTAGTGTTCCAATGGCATTATCATCGTGTGATTCAAATGAGACGGTAACTGCTAAAGTTTTGTCTAATATTAATTATGGTACTGATAACATTGAAGGTTGGAAAGATGTAACAGGAAAGACAACAAAGCCCAGAAGAATTTATAGCATACAAGGAGATGGGGGTGCTACTAGTAAGAATATTGATTTTCCAAGTAAATTTCAAGCATTAATTGAGGTGGTGGAAAAACATGATTAAGTGTTTTATAAAGTTGTGGGTGAACCTGTTAAGGGTAGAGCTGCTAAAGGCATATCTATTATAACAACTATAAACCAAGCTAACAATTTAGGTAAAATAAATAAAGGTGTGGGAAGTCCTAATTCTTCTCGTACTTCTCAATCTCAATGAGAGTTCTCTACTGGAATGTCAGAGGTTTGAGGTGAATTCAAGCCAAAGACAAACTTAGAAGTTTAGTGAATCAATTTTGTATTTTCTTGCTTTGGATAGTTGAACCAAAAGTAAGAGTTTATGGTAGTTCTTTTAAAAATTTGAAGTTACCTGGTATGAGCCAGATGCTAATGATTCCTTGAAAGGTAATACTTGGTTGTTCTGGCATGCTTCTTTATCTAAACCTTCTGTGGTGTCTACTACAAGACATGCTACTACAGTGCAAGTCAGAGAGGTATTAGTAACTGGTGTTTATGCTGCTAGTATTACTATAGACATGAGATTTTTATGGGAGGAGTTGATGGAAATAAGTGAGATGAATCTCCCTTGGTTGGAAATATGTGACTTTAATGCTGTGTTAAATTATGAAGAAAAAATGGGAGTTAGAAGTCTTTTAAGGGTTTCAATGCAGGATTTTAGAGATTGCTTAGAGACTTGTAATTTATTACAAGCTCCAAGATCAAGGATTCAATATTCTTGGTGCAATAATAGGGTTGGAAAGAAAAGATCATTTGTGAATTTAGATAAATATTTCTATAATATCAAATGGTTAGAGATGTATGAGGGTTGGTGCTATAAAGTGGGAGATTAAAGGTACTTCGGATCATGGTGTTATGTTGGGTGCAGTGGTTATCCCTACAAAACCAGGTAATATTCCTTTTAGGTATCAATCTGTTTGGACTTCTCATCTTGATTTCTTAAATTTAATAAAAGAATCATGGGAGGAGGTTGACCGGTTGTCAGCCGACACAAAAATAAATTACACTTTCTTACTACTCAAAATATATAATGAAGCAAGGGCAAGAAAGGATCGTTCCCACAGAGAGGTCTAGGTTGTCAAATTGTTTCGGTATCTTATAAGTAACACGTGGGATTTTCTGATTGTGTAAATAAAAACAAACAAAAAGCAAAACAATAAAAAGTAAACATGCAAATCAAGAATGAGAAAGTATTGGTCATGGATTTCGTTTTCATTCACAAACATGTTTTCAACACAATAACTAGAATTGATATTTTAATCTCAACTTTTATCAAAGGCCCTAGAATACTTTGATCGCAAGAATATCCCGCTAATCTCCTCTTGTCATCAACAAACACATTAAAAGATGAGAATATGAATTCTATCTAAAGGAACAACCTAACGTGTAAAATCACTAATCAAGTTTAATTCCCTAGATGCGTTAAGTACTATGAAATCAGGCCAATCAAAGCAATCGAACGTGTAAAAGCACTAATCCGATTTAACAAAGGTTATGGTTCACATAAGATCATAAGAATATATCACTACAAACTATAATCTTATTTACGCTACTCATGATCGGGAATTATCACTTTTTCGTATAACAACCCTAATCTAGCAATAAAGATGAAAGCAAACTCAATCGATTCGCGACTAGGACTAAACACGCATTCAAATCATGTAACAATATTAATAGTGAATCATAAATGATAATATGAGAGAAAACTAATTTATTGCACAAAAACTCATGTTTGGAAATCCAACTAATCCATAACCAAAAGAAAACTCTAGCTCATATTCATGGAGTTCATAACAAGAAAAAAGAGAAAAGATTTCATGTTGTAAACCCTAAAGAACAAAGTAGAGGCAAAAGATATGATATAAGATATATGATCTCCCATAATAGATAAAAGTCTTCTCTTTTTATATGTTTCTCAATTTCCATAAAGGATACTCCTTCCAATATTAGGTCTTCTCAAAACCCATCTCCAAGTGGTCCACCAAGCCCATGTGTGAGAAAAAACCCATGTAAAATTATGTCCAAAATTCGTTGCCGGAGAACTGGGATTATGGCCGGAAATTGGCCGGAAAAAGTCGCCGACAGACATCTCAGGTGACCGGCAAAGTCTGCCCGGTCACCGGTCAACTCGGTCAAGGTCAGACCGAGTCAAACCGACCGAGTCAGGTGAGTCAGGGTCTGGATCATCTATCTGACTCGGTTAAGTTGGCTAGGCCAGGCCATTGCACAGGCCATATCTTCTGCTGCACTATCATTGTGCTTCACCAGCTCAGATCCAGCCATGATGGCTTGCACACTTCTCTGTCACTTCCACACATCAGCTGCATCAACACAAGGCCTTCTGCAACGCCAACAATGACTCGCGCACATCGTCCAGCCTCAACATTCTCCAATCCAATAACACATTCACTAGCAGCAGCTTCATATCTCAATTTCCAACAGCAGCATAAGCCAATACCCTGTCCAATTCCATGCAACACAGCCCATCAATGCAACACCAGGACCCCTGCCACAGCATCAACACAAGCCACAAGCACCAGCCATTACCAATTGCTTCACCTGAACTCCCAACAGCTCAGTTCCAACTCCCGCCATGCTACAACTCTCATAGTCCCTTCCATTTCTTGTTCTCCTCTTCAGTTCAGCCGCAATCTGCATCTTCTGCCATAACAAACTGCATCATTATCTTGATATTTCAAGCCACAGCCTTGACCACTTCAAACACCAACATCTCTGCCATCCTTTTCGACTTCACTCAACAAAGACATTCCCACTTACTAGTCTATCCACAGCTACACATTGTCACAGCTATTCCATCAACCCATCTGTAGCTCCTTGCATTAGCACCTGCACTTCCTGCCTCTCCATTTCTATCCCATTACAGCTCCACCAAACTCTAGCACCAGCAAACTCAGCCATCAATACATACCGCACCTGTTGCAATTCCAATACCTCCACTCTATAGCCATCAGGACCTGTATCTAGTTCCACCTCAGTTCAGGCCATCTAGCTTAACACTTCATCTTCCCTGACAATAACCAATGCCACAAACAACACCTGAATTGCATATGTACCTTCACATGTCCTAGCATACATCTATAACGGCTGTATCTCAGACCTTGGAATTATCCACCTTCTAACCTAGCCATTTCTGCCTAGCACCAACCCTGCTTCAACCACTTCTTACAATCACAAACAAGCCACCAAATCAACAAAGAAAGAGCAATTCTTCATTCCTTCATCAACTCATCGATCTTTGCTTCCTGTAATTCCAAAGAACGAGCCATATGCAAGTTCATCTCAATCAACATCATTCTTATTATCTCTTGGTTCAAATCCAACTCAAACCCATGACAATCATCATCTTCTTCACTCTGACAATCTTGCCTGAGATCTAATTCAGCAGCGCCAATACCCCTTCGACCATTCAATCTTCCATGGATCTGTTCTTCACCATTTCAATTTCATAAACCTCCTCCATGTATCTTTACCAGCCTGCAATCTCTGAATCAAAGCCCTCTCGGAACTGTCACATAAATCAATTCACACCCGCACCTGCACTGAATAGCAACATCAGAATCATCTCAATCTACTAATTCCTTCTCGATCTCGGACCACCAACTTCACTGCCACTTTCGTCTCTCCTAACCCTCTCTAATCAAAGACCTCGGCTGTTAGATCTTGACATCGAACCCATCATCTAACAAACCCTAGCTTCAGATTCATAATCTCCATTTCTGCTCAATCGATTCACCAATAACTCCATCTCTGCATCACTCCATGATAATCTCTGCCAGCATCAATCCCACGAGCTCAACCAGACTTCTGTGACGACCCATCAGCATCAATTGGTCTTTCCTTCCCCCCTGCTCATCCATTTCTCTTCTTCTTCATTCTCGAGTTTTAGACGAAAGATAAGTGAGGGAATTGTTTCATCTGAATTTTAGGTTTTGTGTAGGAATGGAATTGGATATATCCACTCAGGTGAATTCTATAAGGGGTACCCTGGATGATTCTAGGCACCCACTCCTTAGATAAGGACCACCAAAGATGTCCCCCTATCGCTTCTCTAGACTAAGCTGCAATGGGTGCTTGGTCCGGCTCTCTGCTCCCAATAGCAATTGCGCATGAAATGACGCTTTTCCCATTTTCGCTCCAAATCAATGAATTTTTCTTCTTTTGCTCCTAATGGCTCCAAAGTACCTGATGAACTCAAAGCAAACATAAGATACATAATTTACAAGAAAAGTAGCAAAGAAAGCATAAACAATAGATATAAAATTAGGTGTTTTAGACACCTATCAAATTCCCCCACACTTAGACTTTGCTAGTCCTCTAGCAAATCAAACAAAACAATTTTAAAACATACATACAACTCCGTGTCGTCGAGGCTACGGTCACTTTTAGCATAAATAACAAGCCTTTAAACCCCTAGGTGTCCCTAGTGGATGAGTTATAGTCTCGTGAGGGTTTACTAGAGATATACCCACAAAACCTACTTTTCCAACTTACTAGTTCTCCGAAATGATAGTATCCAAGCGCTAAGAAGACATAGAGATTCTGCACACTAGTCATAAGAAGTTAGACACATAAATGAACACAATCTCATCCTTAAAAGTTGAGAGAGAAATAACCATCCCTTCTCGAAAGAAATTCGGGTTCGGAGTGATCGAAAGTCTCGACTCTGCCTCACAAGAAAGGGTTTTATGATATTGCTTTCAATAATAAACAGCTTTTTATGGGTCACACATGTGTCCAGGTAGGAATGAAGAGAGAAATCCTGCGACACGTTGAATGGTAGGAAGGTAAAAACCCTCCGAATTGTTTTGAAAATCTACATCTTTTATCATTTTTGAAAACCCATTTTTTCTGACGATCTCTAAGAAAGGAAATCAACCACTTAACGAAGGTGGGAATATGCTTACTTACCTCGTTATCCGTTCGGCGTGCATCTAGCACCACTCTCACAGCATCCATAGAAACGTCTTCGGTCTTCTATCGGTGTCTTCATCTTCGTCTTCGGTCTTCAACTCTTGATGATAACTCTTGAACTTCGTAGAATCTTGACAATATAACTCTTTTCCTCAAATTCCTTATTGCTTGAAACTTCTTTGTAGATATTCCTTCTTCCATTGGCTTTATTGAAAGAATACAAAACTAAAAACGAACTATATAAACCCAAAATATAATTATTTTTTTTCTTTTTCTGTTTTTTTTTAAAAATTTTTTAAATTTTTTTTTTTTGAGACATAAAAAATAAAAAAAATACAAAATAAAAAACGAAATAAAACAATAAAACTAGTAATGAACCTAAAGAAATTTTCTCTTGTCTTTTTTTTTTCCTTTTTTTTTTTTTTTTTAATTCATTTTTTTTTTTTGAGACAAGAGAAAGTAAAATACAAATAAAATAAAAAATGTAAGTACAAGGCCATGGTGTAAGTACTTTACCGCTTGATTCTTCACAACTTATATGTCTTGATATCATAAACTTCTCGAACTCTCGTCTTGATAATCTTCACTCTTGTACAATAGTCTTCAACTTATAAAAATTCTGCTCCTTGTTTTGTTGCTTTACTTGAATCTGAAATCTTCTCATTTCTGTAATGTTGCTTGTAAACCTTGAACGTCTTCAACTTTCCTTCAAATTTGTGATACTCCTCTTGTTGATGATGATGGTGTTTCTATGGACCTGTTGGTGCAGAGAGATAAAGTGGATGGTGCTAACTGCGAACAAGATTACAAGTGGTATGTAAGTTAGCAATTCGATGTCACCATCATGATTGATAAAAATAGCACTCAAGAGATCAAAATAGTGCTTCTATGGTGGGAGGTTGGACAGCTCACCATTCTCTGCCCCTAATTTACGTATGGTGACACACACTCTAAAAGCACAAATTTAGACAGTACAAAGAATTGAAGGTCGGTGCCTCATATTATGTAACATGGGTAGTCTCCACTATAGGGGATCACTACTCTAATACCGAATTCGATCTGCACCTTATTTGCCATTGGCATGGTTAAATCCAACTTTAACTCTCATATAATTAAGAAACCCGATCATGTTCTCTGTCATCTCTAAGTTCAGTCACTATTATGAGATTCTCGATGTAATCTTAGCGACATGTATACTATGTGACTCTAAACTAACCATAAGTTGGAGTTTTCTTATTCACTATTTTACACAAAAGTTGAAAAATTTGAAAAATTTACAACGCAAATGCTTAACCACTCCCCCACACTTAAACTTTACATTGTCCTCAATGTAAATTGAATCGTCCAAAGAAAGTCAAGGTGGGAAATCTTATAACAATTTGCGACAAGAAAAAAACTAAAAACAAGAAAAGAAAAATTAAAAGATAAGAGATACAAAACCTATGGGTTGCCTCCCATGTAGCGCTTGGTTTAAAGTCGTCAGCCCGACTATATCCTTGCAAGATTCATTCCCCATATACCAACAATCTGAAAAGTTGGGGATCCTTCCATAGAACCTGTTTTGCAAACACTAGCTTCACACAAATATTAGTACAATAAAGCAAAAGTGAAGCTATGAACCGATAAAAGCTTCCCCCACACTTATTCTTGTCCACACTTGGGAGTGTATAAAGAATATAGAAGTCGGGTACTTCCACGGTTTCTTGTTCCATAACCTGCATTGTAGTTGCAGGAAATCCCACACTACACCCCTCACTCGAATTTGCTTAATTAATCCATTTGAAGATGAGTAACAATATATTTTATTGACTGTTTTCTTGAAAGGTTTACAAAGAAATGTAGAACAGAGCTAAAGAAATTACAATCACTCTTAATTTTCTCTCTCCTAATGACTTGCTCCACAATTCAAAAGAATCCCCCTACAACAGACTAATTCAACCCTTTATATAGGGTAATACACAGTGGATGACAGCTAAGCTGTCCTTTATTTTCGGGAATAACTCGCGAAGTGTCGCGAGTGTTATAAACATTTTTCCTTGCGACACTCCTAAATTTCGCCAAGTCTTCACACTTTTCTCACGTTATGACTTTCGTCATCTAATGCGTCATTTAAATCACTTCCTTGCGACGCCTTCGCAACGTAGTTGTTTATTACTCTCTCAAAATACTGATGTCGCGATATTCTGCTCCTACATCTTGCCTCTTCTCATGTCTTCTCTGCGAAGAAGATAATGTCATGAGAACCAATATTTTAAAGTGCCGCAACTGCTCATCTTTATCTCGCGATTGTTCATTTTTACTTGTTTTATTTATGTACGGAATTTATTACAGGTGTTTCTTCTTCCACTCTTTTCTTGACACGTCTCTTTCAACCGTTTATTCTTGACCATTCACGTCCCATCTCGCATTAAATGCATTTGTTTTCTCAAGGATTCTCTTCTCTATATATAGCTTTCTTACCTTTCTCTTTTTCTCTTTTATTTTCCCTCTGCAATTTTCCTTTAACTTTCTTCCTCCGCAACTTGCGCTTCTGCTACTGTAATCTTCCCCTTCAATTCTCTCAATCTTCCATTCTCCATTCATTCCCATACTATATCAATGGCTTCACTGGGTCGTACATATAAACCCCTTTTTGAAGATACTCAAAAGAAATTACAAGAGAAAGGTTTCATCTTATCAACCATTCCTGATCAAGAATCTTCATCTATTCTCTCTGCAAAACTATTTTCTGATCATCAATGTGATGATCATAGAATCATAGTCTCGCTAGGTCAACTCCTCGCAGGACTTCCCATTCCTCTATATAATCCCGAGATACCATTATTCTATGAAATCCTTGCTCATGAAAAGTTCTCGCGAGCTGTTTATCAATTGAGTGGCGACTGCATCCGTTTGATGCTCGAATTCGCACACCACGGCGCTGGCAAAGGATCTTTATATCCTGTTAATGTTAGAGATCCTAAATTCGCAAATTTGGAGATAGTCACCGAGAAGTATATCAGAAAATTTCTTTGCGAATTATTCAGTAATAAACATGAGAAATGATAAATCCCGCTGGGGTGCTCGACTGAAAAGAATAGATAATATTTCCGATGACAAGCTGCTTATGCAAGATATTGATTGGCATTCGGGCAACAATAGCACTCCCCGTCATTCCAAAGATGATAAATGGTGGGTTGTTCCTTTGTTATTGAGTGGACCTTACATCGCAGGTTCATATGTTCTCCCTGCACACCTTGCGAATTATCATCCTTGGGAGTTTAAGTGGCCTGAGGAGACGAAAGAGGTATATTTCCTTTTTTCAATTTCGCCTTGCGACATTTTCTTCCTCTTTTATTTATTAACTTTCAAAAAAATTTAGATCGCCAGAATGAGAAAGAAGTATAAAGAAGATCCAAAGCCGAGTACCACAGCGATACTCCGATCGCTCACGGATGAAGTAAGAAACATTTTCTTTTGTTATTTTAAACAATATTGTTGCCTCTGTTTCTTATCTTCATGCGTATGCGAAGGTTGACATTGAAGAGGCTATAGCTGCGAAGGTTAAAAGCAAAGACAAAATTACTTTTCGCAAGGACAAGTCTTCTGCTCCGCTTTCTAAAAAACGGAAAACCCATCTCTCTTCTCAAGCCAGTGAAAATTCTGATGAGGGTGAAAATGAGGTTGGTTCCTCCTCCGCGAAAGAGAATCACTTGACTACTTCTGTTATGGCGCAATTGTCCAGTGTCTTCTCCGATTCTATGCAAGGATTAGGAGATGATCATCTAACTGCTACTTGCGGAGCTCTCGCAAAAATTTGCGATGCCCCACTATTAGAGGATAATGAATCTTTTCGCGGAGTCTCCCGAACGTTGACCTCCAGTCACTTAAATGCTCTCACTGCTTTGGTATGTTCATATTCCTTTGTTTCTCTGTAATTTCGATTACAAGCTTTATCTTAACAATTTCTTTTTTCCTTTATAGTCTGGGAGAACTTCCTTTGTTGTTGCCTCAGATCTCGAGAGAAGATGCGACAACTTTCGCAAGAAAAATCTCCAACTTAAAGAAAAGATCCGAGAATTAGAGGTTGAAGCTGCGACATCTCGCAAGAAAGATGAAAGAATTAAACAGCTGGAGGCTGAGCTTACTTCTCAACAGAATAGAGTATCTACTCTTCAAAGTGCAAATCAGCAGCTTTATGGTATAACAATCTTTACTCCTCAAATCCTTTTTATTTTATCATTTGCTTTCCTTTGCCTGACTTACTATTTTCGCAGACATATATAATCTCTCTGAAGAAGCCATTCTTCTCCATTCATTTCCCGAGCCCATGGATGATGATGTCCTTCTTACTCATCTCAATGAAACTCTAAGTAGTTCCTAAAATAAAACTAACCTCCTTCCATTAAAGGATCTTCAATCCAAATGTCATCTCTTAGAGATCGAGCATAGAGCTAGTTTAAGTTTAACTAATCAATTTAAACTAATGTACCTTAATTCCCATAAGAAAACCAAAACCTTAAGGAAGAAAATTAGTAATCTCATAGATGAGAAAGATCGCATTACTAACAGAGGTGCACAGGCATTAGCAAAATTTCAAAAATCTCTTCTCGAAGTACAAATTGAACTAGATGAATCTCTTCGTCAGAATGCCATACTTAGTGAGCGAGAAGATCAAATTCGTTCGCTTCTTGTCATAAATAATGACGATGAATTCGCCTGGGCTGCGAAGGTTCTAGATAATGCCAGAAATAATTTAGGTATTGAAGTTAGCCTTCATGCCGAGCACACTGCCTTGGTTAAGGATATGATATCTGATAGAGAAGGTTGTTTATTATACTTTACTGTTTCTTATTTCCGTAACATTGCTATTAAATTGTTAATGTATTGTCATATGTTCTGCGAGAATCCGAGAAAAGACTCCAAACAAGGATTGAAGAACTTGAGTCTCAAAAGGACAACTCACACAAGACTTTTCTCTTCGCAACAACAAATATTCTAAGTCAAGAAACAACAACTTACAAGCTACGGTGGCGAACTTTAATAATTATGCGATTCGTTTTACATAATCAAACTATTGAGACAGTTTGCAATGATCACAAGATTCCTCTTAGTTCATATCCTTGTCTTCGCGAGGATATTCCTGAAGATACACTTTTTTCGGATGTCTCCGATAGTGAAGCTAGTGAAGAAGAAGAATCTTCTTTTCTTCTTTCCTTTCTTTGTAGCGAGAAAAATGATGAAATCGAAGAATCTCTTTTTTACTTTCTCTCTCCTATTGATAAAGGAGAAGAATCTTCCAAGAAATAACTTCTTTTTCTTCTTTCCTTTCTTGTAATATATCTGTATACATATCCTTTTAATCTTCCTTCAATGTGAATCTCTTGGATTACTAAATATGAATTCAACTCTTATTTTCAACTTTTGTAAATTTATCCTTTATGCATAAATCTATCATATGAATAACAAAATTTCTTCACATGCATTCCCATACTTGCCTCTGTTATTTATTTGGGCGGATGAGAGATTTATTTTGAAACTTATCATTGCGACAAGATCGCAGGATATCCTCATAAATGAAGAAATCTATTGATCTTGCCTTAACATTTCTTGTGTGGTCTTATTTTGCCTTCCTAATTAAAGGTCTTATTTTGCCACCCCTCATTGCGACAAAGTCGCAGGACGTCTTTACATTTTCATGCAATGAACCATTGACCTTGTCTTATCATTTCGTAAGTATTTTTGCCTCTCGGCAGATATTTTACTTCTATGACAATATGACAGTTTAAATATTCTTGCGAATATAAAATCCCATGATATTGTCGTCTTTGCGACGTGATCGCAGGACGTTTTTACACTTTCATGTAAAAACCCATTGATCTCGCCTTACCTTCATGTTAGTATTTTTGCCTCTTCAGGATCATTGCACAAATATGATAAGTCTAAATTTCCTTGCGAAAATAAAGCCTCATGACATTTGCGTCTTTTGACACTTATCAGCTCCCTAATGGAGGGTGCCGCCCTTATCTTCTCCTCGGTTGCCCCTTCAAGGAGGCGTACATCGGCCATACAAGACTAGCTCCTCCCATCCTGGTCTTAACAACAACCGATTGTTTTCGCAGCCTCTTATCCCTTACACCTATATGGTTTATGGTTACGAGATCTGCACCCTAAGTGGAGTTTTCTTCGGGCCGAGTGCAGCGTATACCAAGACTTGCCAAGAATGGCCGAGACACTTCAAATGCCCCAGGCACTCTTGGCTCAACCGTGTACCTCGGCGCCTTGAGCATACACTGACTCCTTGGAAGAGATCCTCGGGTGTCCAACCAGGGTATAACCTTATATATAGTTGGAAATCCAAGGTATCTCTCCCGGATAGGCTTTTATGGGCCCCAAATTCCCATGACTCAGGCTTCAGGAGCGGTGTAACCTTCCCCCTGAGCCATGTCAAGAGATACCCCCTTATATGACGTACTTTAGGTCTTACATTTGCCTCTTGCGAAGTATCATTCGCGAACTAGGGTGTACGCCATAAAGGTTCGTCCCATTCACTCACTCATTCATTTTTGTTAATTCAATTAATCATTCATTCTTGATAATCTCATGTTATTTTGCTTGCGATGATATCGCATAATTTTGCTTTGTTTGCAACATTTTCTTTTCAACTCTTCAATCGGATTTTCATACATTCTTGATCGCGAGATTCTCGTACATTTCTTCTTCAATTATTATTTCTTCCTCCTACTTTTGATATGCCTCTGTCACTTAATTTTGATAACAACAACTATTCACTTCTTATACCTTTGATCCTACTATTTTCATTTCTGCACCATTCAAATCTCTTAACGTTTCCTTTCCATCACAATTTTTCAACTTCCTTCATGCATTCACTTCGCAAAGTGTCTTCAACTACCTTTTATTCTTCTTGTCCTTGACGTGCCTTCGCCACTTAATCTTTGTCACTTCTAATTATTCACTTCTTGCACCTTTTACTCCCGCTTCCTCTCGCCTTGTATCATTAAAACCTCTTAAATAATTCTTTTCCAGCATGACTTTCAACTGCCTTCATATCTTCACCTCGCAATGTGTCTTCTCTTCTTATATTTATGCTATCTACCATCAATCTTTCTTTTCTTTGTTCCTCTTTTATATTCTTCTTCCATCCCTTCTTTTTTGCGGCTCTCTCTTCTGACTCTCCACATCGATCTCATAACATTTTTCCCCTTCTATCCAATCTCCCTTTATAATTCCAACACCATTAGGATGGGGAAACTTTATACACTGATGATACGTTGACGCCACACCCAGAATTTCATGCAACCACGGCCTTCCGATCAATGCATTATAAGGGGACTCCCATCGACCACACAAAACAAAATATCAGTTGACAATCCTTGCAAAGGTATTCTCATGTGTACTTCTCCTTTGGGCTTGTTCGCGGTACCATTGAAACCATATATTTTGTATGTCGAAGGGATCAAATCTTCATCCTTTCCTCCCATAGTCTTGTAAGTATGGTAAAAAGAATGTTGATTTGAGCTCCCAAGATCGATTAATATTCTATTTATCGCCTGACAATTTTCTCGCTTCATCATCTTCCCCATCAACGGGTTTTGGATTAATATCCAGTTTTACCACCAACGGGTTATCATGTATTTCTCTACCTTTGGGTATTTCTTCTCGCGAGAAAGAGATAATTTGCAATTGCCACTCTTTTAATCACGATTTCCTCGCGATGTTCATTACCTCCTTATTATTAACATCCCTCGCAAAAACGCCATCAGTACGTTATCATGAAAATCTTCAATGGTGCGATATGAATGAACAATGGAGTTGCAAAACAAATTTTTATCTTTCGCCCCAACTTCTATCATGAACGTTTCTTTTTCCTTTGATGGTGGCGGTAAATGTTGAACTTTCTCTTCGCTTTTAAAAAGTGATTCAGCTTCCCTTGATCAATCATTCTAAGGATAATTCTTTTGATGTTTCGACAGTCATTTGTCAGATGTCCATGAAAACGATGGTAAGAACAGACTCGTGACTTCTATCACCTGGTGGCGGTTCACTCCCATGTTCCATGGTGCAAGTATATTCTCCATCAAGAGTATAGCTTCCCATATCTTCTCCACACTAGTATTTAGTGGTGGAATCTTGATTTCTTCCCATACTACTCTATGACGTTGTTGCCCTCCATGATAATTCTGTTTTTGACTTCCATAGGTTTCTTGCGGGTGATCAAGTCTCTGAATTTTGTTCGGGCCGCCACGATTGTAGTAGTTTCTTTCTCTTTCAAATTCTTCTTGATCTCGGCTTCCCATCGCTACTAATTTTGGTTGTCTATCATCTACCACTTTTTCTTGTTGCCCTTGCGAGGTACTCGCCACTGTTTGTATTAATCTGGGTAACAAACTTGCATTCGCAGCACTTGAACTTGTATTCGCGACTGGGTACGATTCTACTTCATTTTGTCTTTCCTCCAAAGCAATATATTCCTCTTGCAATTCTCTCAATTCGGTCATCGTGATTGTATTCTTGACTCTGAAAACTTGAACATATAATAAGTTGGTTGCGAACATAGCATTTATGAATGATAATATGAGGTATCTTTCATCCACCCATCCAGCTATTTCTCTACACATTGTCTTCCATCTTACAGTCAGATGTCTCAAGCTCTCGCCAACTCTTTGTTTTAGCCCAAATACATCTTCAATGCCAGGTCGCGAAGAGTTGTTACTTATATACGCCCTAAAAATATAGCTTGTAAATGATTGAATGACGTGATTGTATTCCTTGGTAGACCCTCAAACCATTTCAACGCTTCTCCCGTTAAACTCGACGCAAAGTATTTGCACAATATAGCATCATGGTTTTCCCACTGTAGCATACATCTCACGTAGGCCTTGATGTGTTGTAATGCACAAGTTGACCCATCAAAAATGCTAGTTAATGCTGGTAAGTTGCACTTTGGGGGTATTCCTCCTAGCTGCACTTCTAATGTAAAAGGATTTTTCGTAGCCTCTGCGATAGCTTCATCTAACCTGTCTTCTCCTCCTTCTCTTCTCATTGCTCAATATTCCTCTCATCTCTCGCCAATTCTCGCAGAATTTGTTCATTTGCCTCGAGAATTTGAATTTATCGGTCTCTTTAATTCTCGCTTCCCCTCCTTCTTCGTTCGTGTCTACTTATATTTTCTCTCGGTTCATTGCTCTCTTCTCTTCTTTCTCTCATGAGTTTCTCCCTCATCTCCTTCACAAATTCTCACACCATTATATCTGTCATTTTCTCTTCTTGGCTGTCTATCAATTCTTTTTTGTATTCTTTCATATTCTTCGTTGATATCTCCATTGTTGCGATTTCGCTCGCGCCTTGTTTCTCGATTGTCATGATTTAACTGCCGAATCGCCTCTTCCAATTCCCGATTTTCCATTTCTGCTCTCAATCTTTCTCTCTCGCGAGCTAAACGCGCTTGTTCAGTATAATGCTTTTCAATGTCATCTTCAATTTCCTTTTGTTTCCTTTGTGTTTCTATCCCATGTAGTATTCTCCTTCCTTCTTCCTGATTTTCTTCATTAATCAAGTTATTCTCGTCCTTGAGGCTGCCTATCTTCTTGATTTCCATCATTTTGATCATTCACCAAAATATAACGATTCTCTACTAATTCTCTCTCTTCGCGACCTCCTTCACCAAAATTTAACTCTCTTTCCAAATTTTCTTCATTAACGTTTTCTGCAGGTAATGTTCTTCTCACGTTTTCTCTAATCGATCCTGATCTCGATCTGTTATTACTTCTTGATCTTCTATTTTGCAACCTCCTATTCTCCATCCTTAATTCGTGGTTTTGCCTTGTTAAATTTGCGCGTTCTTCTGCTTCTAACCGCCTTTCTTCATGTATTGTCTGTCTCAACGCTTCTAATGCTGCAATTTCTTCATTTCCACGAATTGTTTCTCTCATCTCTTCTCGATTTCTCTCTTCTTGTCCACTATTCATCAATTGTTGCACTTCTTCTCTTTCTTCCATAGAATCTGATCTCCATGTATGCACGCTCACTCTATCATAATCGATTACTCTGTTTAGCGCTGGTTGAATTGGTGGTTGAATTGGTGGTTGAATTGATGGTTGAATTGGTGGTTGAATTCGACCTTCTTCTCCATTTCTTACATTTATCCTTGATGGTTCACCTACTTCATTTCTCCTTTCTCCAACTAATCTTCCACTTCTCCTTACGATCGTTGGTTGTTCTGATGCATTCTTTCTTCTAGCCATTTCTCAATTTTAGTAACTTGTTAAAAACTATTCGAGATTTCTTTCTTGTTACACCTGATTCTTCCAATTCACAAGGTTGATCTTCTACTCATCCCTGTTTCTAGCGCATATGTAGTTGCGGAAATCCCACACTACACCCCTCGCTCGAATTTGCTTAATTAATCCATTTGAAGACGAGTAACAATATATTTTATTGATTTTTTTCTTGAAAGGTTTACAAAGAAATGTAGAACAGAGCTAAAGAAATTACAATCACTCTTAATTTTCTCTCTCCTAATGACTTGCTCCACAATTCAAAAGAATCCCCTACAACAGACTAATTCAACCCTTTATATAGGGTAATACATGTGGATGACAAATAAGCTTTCCTTTATTTTCGGGAATAACTCGCGAAGTGTCGCGAGTGTTATAAACATTTTTCCTTGCGACACTCCTAAATTTCGCCAAGTCTTCACACTTTTCTCACGTTCTGACTTTCGTCATCTAATGCGTCATTTAAATCACTTCCTTACGACGCCTTCGCAACGTAGTTGTTTATTACTCTCTCAAAATACTGATGTCGCGATATTCTGCTCCTACATGCATAGTATGAGAATCAAGTATCACTAATGGCGAAAAACGAGAAACAAAGTCATTCAACAATATTCTCGAAGCACATACATTCAAACCAATAAGAGGTAAAGTAGAAGAAAAAATAGGCAAATGGTTAGATAAACCTTGCAAAATCTCTTGTATCACGGAATCCTCTTCATCCTTGAAAAAACTCAAGTGAATAATTCACCTCTTTTATATCATGGTCCTCTATCAAACCTTGCAACCATTCTTCGTCCGTTTCTGCCTTAACCAAAGTATTGACATTAACATCATCATTACAATCATATGCAAGCTCAATTGGGTCTTCCACAATAGTGGTCATAACGATCTCCTTCTCAACATACTCCTCTTCATTAGATTCAAACTTTGTTGCAAAAGACTTTTGTAACACACTAGTTTCATCATACTCATGTACCTTTTGAATAGGTATTTGATCATTATAAAGATCAAGAGTTGAGTCGACTACGCTAATGTCATCAAATATTTCCAAAGGTTGGTCCATTTTAACACAATCAACTAAACCGCAAAAAGACTCCATTGTACACTCCTCGGGGTTGCCACCATAAATTGGTTCAAACGATGTATTTTCATAATAATCATCATCACTATCATAGTCAACATAAGATTGGCTACCACTTCCCAAAGATTGGTCTTTCGCAGAATTTTGCATGTCCTCTTTGTATTCTTCAATGCCTTGTCTTAAAGTGGAAACACCTTTTTGAAGCTCTTGGAGTGATCCATCCAAATTTTGAAAATAGTGTTCCATTTGTTGGTAAAGCTCATTCGACAAAGAAAAAGTAGAATTACTTACTTCAGTATTGCTAGGCCAATTATATTCCCTTTGAATGGGTGGATGATCATAACTACGATCAGAAATTGGGCCAAACATACTATGAGCACATTCGATCGATGAAATTGGTTCCACGCTGGGTTGTCCACAAACTGACTCCATGCTATCCATAAATTGTTGCATTTCATCTACCAAACTAGAGGAAAAATTAATAGGAGTACAACTAGTCTCCCCTCCTTGTGGTTGCTCACTTACATACCCACCGTAAGAAGGTTGAAATGTATGAGAACAACTAAAAGGGTACGTGAAATATTGACCATAACCAAAGGATTGGTTTTGATTGTATTCCCCATAAGGGTGATAGTTTTCATGTTGTTGAGGTTGAAAGCCGTATTGATTGCTCCAGTATGCTCCGTCCATAGAAATTGGTACCTGAAACGAGATTCTCAAAACTCGAATAAGAACCAAAGAATAAGAAAAAGTAAAACAAAACTAAATACAAAAATAAGAAACGAAAAACAATTAACAACCGCTGCCTCCCCGGCAACGGCGCCAAAATTTGACCGGTTGTCAGCCGACACAAAAATAAATTACACTTTCTTACTACTCAAAATATATAATGAAGCAAGGGCAAGAAAGGATCGTTCCCACAGAGAGGTCTAGGTTGTCAAATTGTTTCGGTATCTTATAAGTAACACGGGGGATTTTCTGATTGTGTAAATAAAAACAAACAAAAAGCAAAACAATAAAAAGTAAACACGCAAATCAAGAATGAGAAAGTATTGGTCATGGATTTCGTTTTCATTCACAAACATGTTTTCAACACAATAACTAGAATTGATATTTTAATCTCAACTTTTATCAAAGGCCCTAGAATACCTTGATCGCAAGAATATCCCGCTAATCTCCTCTTGTCATCAACAAACACATTAAAAGATGCGAATATGAATTCTATCTAAAGGAACAACCTAACGTGTAAAAGCACTAATCAAGTTTAATTCCCTAGATGCGTTAAGTACTATGAAATCAGGCCAATCAAAGCAATCGAACGTGTAAAAGCACTAATCCGATTTAACAAAGGTTATGGTTCACATAAGATCATAAGAATATATCACTACAAACTATAATCTTATTTACGCTACTTGCAATCAGGAATTATCACTTTTTCGTATAACAACCCTAATCTAGCAATAAAGATGAAAGCAAACTCAATCGATTCGCGACTCGACTAAACACGCATTCAAATCATGTAACAATATTAATAGTGAATCATAAATGATAATATGAGAGAAAACTAATTTATTGCACAAAAACTCATGTTTGGAAATCCAACTAATCCATAACCAAAAGAAAACTCTAGCTCATATTCATGGAGTTCATAACAAGAAGAAAGAGAAAAGATTTCATGTTGTAAACCCTAGAGAACAAAGTAGAGGCAAAAGATATGATATAAGATATATGATCTCCCATAATAGATAAAAGTCTTCTCTTTTATATGTTTCTCAATTTCCATAAAGGATACTCCTTCCAATATTAGGTCTTCTCAAAACCCATCTCCAAGTGGTCCACCAAGCCCATGTGTGAGAAAAAACCCATGTAAAATTATGTTCAAAACTCGTCGCCGGAGAACTGGGATTATGGCCGGAAATTGGCCGGAAAAAGTCGCCGACAGACATCTCAGGTGACCGGCAAAGTCTGCCCGGTCACCGGTCAACTGGGTCAACTCGGTCAAGGTCAGACCGAGTCAAACCGACCGAGTCAGGTGAGTCAGGGTCTGGATCATCTATCTGACTCGGTTAAGTTGGCTAGGCCAGGCCATTGCACAGGCCATATCTTCTGCTGCACTATCATTGTGCTTCACCAGCTCAGATCCAGCCATGATGGCTTGCACACTTCTCTGTCACTTCCACACATCAGCTGCATCAACACAAGGCCTTCTGCAACGCCAACAATGACTCGCGCACATCTTCCAGCCTCAACATTCTCCAATCCAATAACACATTCACTAGCAGCAGCTTCATATCTCAATTTCCAACAGCAGCATAAGCCAATACCCTGTCCAATTCCATGCAACACAGCCCATCAATGCAACACCAGGACCCCTGCCATAGCATCAACACAAGCCACAAGCACCATCCATTACCAATTGCTTCACCTGAACTCCCAACAGCTCAGTTCCAACTCCCGCCATGCTACAACTCTCATAGTCCCTTCCATTTCTTGTTCTCCTCTTCAGTTCAGCCGCAATCTGCATCTTCTGCCATAACAAACTGCATCATTATCTCGATATTTCAAGCCACAGCCTTGACCACTTCAAACACCAACATCTCTGCCATCCTTTTCAGCTTCAGCTCAACAGCACATTCCCACTTACCGTCTATCCACAACTACACATTGTCACAGCTATTCCATCAACCCATCTGTAGCTCCTTGCATTAGCACCTGCACTTCCTGCCTCTCCATTTCTAGCCCATTGCAGCTCCACCAAACTCTAGCACCAGCAAACTCAGCCATCAATACATACCGCACCTGTTGCAATTCCAATACCTCCACTCTATAGCCATCGGACCTGTATCTAGTTCCACCTCGCCTCGGGCCATCTAGCTTAACACTTCATCTTCCCCGACAATAACCAATGCCATAAACAACACCTGAATTGCATATGTACCTTCACATGTCCTAGCATACATCTATAACGGCTGTATATCAGACCTTGGAATTCTCCAGCTTCTAACCTAGCCATTTCTGCCTAGCACCAACCCTGCTTCAACCACTTCTTACAATCACAGCAAGCCACCAGTCAACAGCAAAGAGCAATTCTTCATTCCTGCATCAACTCATCAGTACTGCTTCCCTGTAATTCCAGCAACGAGCCATATGCAAGTTCATCTCAATCAACAGCATTCTTATTATCTCTTGGTTCAAATCCAACTCAAACCCATGACAATCATCATCTTCTTCACTCTGACAATCTTGCCTGAGATCTAATTCAGCAACGCCAATACCCCTTCGACCATTCAATCTTCCATGGATCTGCTTCACCATTTCAATTTCATAAACCTCCTCCCTGTATCTTTACCAGCCTGCAATCTCTGAATCAAACCCCTCTCGAATCACATAAATCAATTCACACCCGCACCTGCACTGAATAACAGCATCAGAATCATCTCAATCTACTAATTCCTTCTCGATCTCGGACCACCAACTTCACTGCCACTTTCGTCTCTCCTTACCATCTCTAATCAAAGACCTCGTCTGTTAGATCTTGACATCGAACCCATCATCTAACAAACCCTAGATTCAGATTCATAATCTCCATTTCTGCTCAATCGATTCACCAATAAATCCTTCTCTGCATCACTCCATGATAATATCTGCCAGCATCAATCCCACGAGCTCAACCAGACTTCTGTGATGACCCATCAACATCAATTGCTCTTTCCTTCCCCCTGCTCATCCATTTCTCTTCTTCTTCATTCTCGAGTTTTAGACGAAAGATAAGTGAGAGAATTGTTTCATCTGAGTTTTAGGTTTTGTGTAGGAATGGAATTGGATATATCCACTCAGGTGAATTCTATAAGGGGTACCCTGGATGATTCTAGGCACACACTCCTTAGATAAGGACCACCAAAGATGTCCCCCTATCGTTTCTCTAGACTAAGCTACAATGGCTGTGCTTGGTCCGGCTTTGCTCCCAATAGCAATTGCGCATGAAATGACGCTTTTCCCATTTTCGCTCCAAATCAATGAATTTTTCTTCTTTTGCTCCTAATGGCTCCAAAGTACCTGATGAACTCAAAGCAAACATAAGATACATAATTTACAAGAAAAGTAGCAAAGAAAGCATAAACAATAGATATAAAATTAGGTGTTTTAGACACCTATCAAATTCCCCCACACTTAGACTTTGCTAGTCCTCGAGCAAATCAAACAAAACAATTTTAAAACATACATACAACTCCGTGTCGTCGAGGCTACGATCACTTTTAGCATAAATAACAAGCCTTTAAACCCCTAGGTGTCCCTAGTGGACGAGTTATAGTCTCGTGAGGGTTTACTAGAGATATACCCACAAAACCTACTTTTCCAACTTACTAGTTCTCCGAAATGATAGTATCCAAGCGCTAAGAAGACATAGAGATTCTGCACACTAGTCATAAGAAGTTAGACACATAAATGAACACAATCTCATCCTTAAAAGTTGAGAGAGAAATAACCATCCCTTCTCGGAAGAAATTCGGGTTCGGAGTGATTGAAAGTCTCGACTCTACCTCACAAGAAAGGGTTTTATGATATTGCTCTCAATAATAAATAGCTTTTTATGGGTCACACATGTGTCCAGGTAGGAATGAAGAGAGAAATCCTGCGACACGTTGAATGGTAGGAAGGTAAAAACCCTCCGAATTGTTTTGAAAACCCACATCTTTTATCATTTTTGAAAACCCATTTTTTCTGACGATCTCTAAGAAAGGAAATCAACCACTTAACGAAGGTGGGAATATGCTTACTTACCTCGTTATCCGTTCGGCGTGTAGCTAGCACCACTCTCACAGCATCCATAGAAACGTCTTCGGTCTTCTATCGGTGTCTTCATCTTCGTCTTCGGTCTTCAACTCTTGATGATAACTCTTGAACTTCGTAGAATCTTGACAATATAACTCTTTTCCTCAAATTCCTTATTGCTTGAAACTTCTTTGTAGATATTCCTTCTTCCATTGGCTTTATTGAAAGATTACAAAACTAAAAACGAACTATATAAACCCAAAATATAATTTTTTTTTTCTTTTTCTGTTTTTTTTTTAAAAAATTTTTTAAATTTTTTTTTTCATTTTTTTTTTTGAGACATAAAAAATAAAACAAATACAAAATAAAAACGAAATAAAACAATAAAACTAGTAATGAACCTAAAGAAATTTTCTCTTGTCTTATTTTTTCTTATTTTTTTTTTAAATTTTTTTAATTTTTTTTTTTTTGAGACAAGAGAAAGTAAAATACAAATAAAATAAAAATGTAAGTACAAGGCCATGGTGTAAGTACTTTACCGCTTGATTCTTCACAACTTATATGTCTTGATATCATAAACTTCTCGAACTCTCGTCTTGATAATCTTCACTCTTGTACAATAGTCTTCAACTTATAAAAATTCTGCTCCTTGTTTTGTTGCTTTACTTGAATCTGAAATTTGCTCATTTCTGTAATGTTGCTTGTAAACCTTGAACGTCTTCAACTTTCCTTCAAATTTGTGATACTCCTCTTGTTGATGATGATGGTGTTTCTATGGACCTGTTGGTGTAGAGAGATAAAGTGGATGGTGCTAACTGCGAACAAGATTACAAGTGGTATGTAAGTTAGCAATTCGATGTCACCATCATGATTGATAAAAATAGCACTCAAGAGATCAAAATTGTGCTTCTATGGTGGGAGGTTGGACAGCTCACCATTCTGCCCGGAATTTACGTATGGTGACACACACTCTAAAAGCACAAATTTGGACAGGTACAAAGAATTGAAGGTCGGTGCCTCATATTATGTAACATGGGTAGTCTCCACTATAGGGGATCACTACTCTAATACCGAATTCAGTCTGCACCTTATTTGCCACTGGCATGGTTAAATCCAACTTTAACTCTCATATAATTAAGAAACCCGATCATGTTCTCTGTCATCTCTAAGTTCAGTCACTATTATGAGATTCTCGATGTAATCTTAGCGACATGTATACTATGTGACTCTAAACTAACCACAAGTTGGAGTTTTCTTATTCACTATTTACACAAAAGTTGAAAATTTTGAAAAATTTACAACGCAAATGCTTAACCACTCCCCCACACTTAAACTTTACATTGTCCTCAATGTAAATTGAATCGTCCAAAGAAAGTCAAGGTGGGAAATCTTATAACAATTTGCGACAAGAAAAAACTAAAAACAAGAAAAGAAAAATTAAAAGATAAGAGATACAAAACCTATGGGTTGCCTCCCATGTAGCGCTTGGTTTAAAGTCGTCAGCCCGACTATATCCTTGCAAGATTCATTCCCCATATACCAACAATCTGAAAAGTTGGGGATCCTTCCATAGAACATGTTTTGCAAACACTAGCTTCACACAAATATTAGTACAATAAAGCAAAAGTGAAGCTATGAACCGATAAAAGCTTCCCCCACACTTATTCTTGTCCACACTTGGGAGTGTATAAAGAATATAGAAGTCGGGTACTTCCACGGTTTCTTGTTCCATAACCTGCATAGTATGAGAATCAAGTATCTCTAATGGCGAAAAACGAGAAACAAAGTCATTCAACAATATTCTCGAAGCACATACATTCAAACCAATAAGAGGTAAAGTAGAAGAAACAATAGGCAAAGGGTTAGATAAACCTTGCAAAATCTCTTGTATCACGGAATCCTCTTCATCCTTGAAAAACTCAAGTGAATAATTCACCTCTTTTATATTATGGTCCTCTATCAAACCTTGCAACCATTCTTCGTCCGTTTCTGCCTTAACCAAAGTATTGACATTAACATCATCATTACAATCATATGCAAGCTCAATTGGGTCTTCCACAATAGTTGTCATAACGATCTCCTTCTCAACATACTCCTCTTCATTAGACTCAAACCTTATTGCAAAAGACTTTTGTAACACACTAGTTTCATCATACTCATGTACCTTTTGAATAGGTATTTGATCATTATAAAGATCAAGAGTTGAGTCGACTACGCTAATGTCATCAAATATTTCCAAAGGTTGGTCCATTTTAACACAATCAACTAAACCGCAAAAAGACTCCATTGTACACTCCTCGGGGTTGCCACCATAAATTGGTTCAAACGATGTATTTTCATAATAATCATCATCACTATCATAGTCAACATAAGATTTGCTACCACTTCCCAAAGATTGGTCTTTCGCAGAATTTTGCATGTCCTCTTTGTATTCTTCAATGCCTTGTCTTAAAGTGGAAACACCTTTTTGAAGCTCTTGGAGTGATCCATCCAAATTTTGAAAATAGTGTTCCATTTGTTGGTAAAGCTCATTCGACAAAGAAAAAGTAGAATTACTTACTTCAGACAAGTAGGCCAATTATATTCCCTTTGAATGGGTGGATGATCATAACTACGATCGAAAATTGGGCCAAACATACTATGAGCACATTCGATCGATGAAATTGGTTCCACGCTGGGTTGTCCACAAACTGACTCCATGCTGTCCATAAATTGTTGCATTTCATCTACCAAACTAGAGGAAAAATTAATAGGAGTACAACTAGTCTCCCCTCCTTGTGGTTGCTCACTTACATACCCACCGTAAGAAGGTTGAAATGTATGAGAACAACTAAAAGGGCACGTGGAATATTGACCATAACCAAAGGATTGGTTTTGATTGTATTCCCCATAAGGGTGATAGTTTTCATGTTGTTGAGGTTGAAAGCCGTATTGATTGCTCCAAAGATGCTCCGTCCATAGAAATTGGTACTCAAACGAGATTCTCAAAACTCGAATAAGAACCAAAGAATAAGAAAAAGTAAAACAAAACTAAATACAAAAATAAGAAACGAAAAACAATTAACAACCATTGCCTCCCGGCAACGGCGCCAAAATTTGACCGGTTGTCAGCCGACACAAAAATAAATTACACTTTCTTACTACTCAAAATATATAATGAAGCAAGGGCAAGAAAGGATCGTTCCCACAGAGAGGTCTAGGTCGTCAAATTGTTTCGGTATCTTATAAGTAACACGGGGGATTTTCTGATTGTGTATATAAAAATAAACAAAAAGCAAAACAATAAAAAGTAAACACGCAAATCAAGAATGAGAAAGTATTGGTCATGGATTTCGTTTTCATTCACAAACATGTTTTCAACACAATAACTAGAATTGATATTTTAATCTCAACTTTTATCAAAGGCCCTAGAATACGTTGATCGCAAGAATATCCCGCTAATTTCCTCTTGTCATCAACAAACACATTAAAAGATGCGAATATGAATTCTATCTAAAGGAACAACCTAACGTGTAAAAGCACTAATCAAGTTTAATTCCCTAGATGCGTTAAGTACTATGAAATCAGGCCAATCAAAGCAATCGAACGTGTAAAAGCACTAATCCGATTTAACAAAGGTTATGGTTCACATAAGATCATAAGAATATATCACTACAAACTATAATCTTATTTACGCTACTTGCAATCAGGAATTATCACTTTTTCGTATAACAAACCTAATCTAGCAATAAAGATGAAAGCAAACTCAATCAATTCGCGACTCGACTAAACACGCATTCAAATCATGTAACAATATTAATAGTGAATCATAAACGATAATATGAGAGAAAACTAATTTATTGCACAAAAACTCATGTTTGGAAATCCAACTAATCCATAACCAAAAGAAAACTCTAGCTCATATTCATGGAGTTCATAACAAGAAGAAAGAGAAAAGATTTCATGTTGTAAACCCTAGAGAACAAAGTAGAGGCAAAAGATATGATATAAGATATATGATCTCCCATA
The DNA here is from genome assembly GCA_023531295.1 of Papaver armeniacum. Taxonomy (NCBI): domain Eukaryota; kingdom Viridiplantae; phylum Streptophyta; class Magnoliopsida; order Ranunculales; family Papaveraceae; genus Papaver; species Papaver armeniacum. The sequence goes on along the minus strand of JAJJWW010001169.1, from coordinate 253,287 downwards.
ATAGATAAAAGTCTTCTCTTTTTATATGTTTCTCAATTTCCATAAAGGATACTCCTTCCAATATTAGGTCTTCTCAAAACCCATCTCCAAGTGGTCCACCAAGCCCATGTGTGAGAAAAAAACCCATGTAAAATTATGTCCAAAATTCGTTCGCCGGAGAACTCGGGATTATGGCCGGAAATTGGCGGAAAAAAGTCGCCAGACAGACATCTCAGTGACCGGCAAAGTCTGCTCGGTCACCGGTCAATCAATCAACTCGGTCAAGGTCGACCAGAGTCAAACCGACCGAGTCGGGTGAGTCATGGTCCGGATCATCTATCCGACTCGGTTAAGTTAGGCCGGGCCATTGCACAGCCATATCTTCTCGCCGCATTATCATTGTGCTTCACCGGCTCGAGATCCAAAATGCATGATGGCTTGCACACTTCTCTGTCACTTCCACACATCAGCTGCATCAACACAAGGCCTTCTGCAACGCCAACAATGACTCGCGCACATCTTCCAGCCTCAACATTCTCCAATCCAATAACACATTCACTAGCAGCAGCTTCATATCTCAATTTCCAACAGCAGCATAAGCAAATACCCTGTCCAATTCCATGCAACACAGCCCATCAATGCAACACCAGGACCCCTGCCACAGCATCAACACAAGCCACAAGCACCAGCCATTACCAATTGCTTCACCTGAACTCCCAACAGCTCAGTTCCAACTCCCGCCATGCTACAACTCTCATAGTCCCTTCCATTTCTTGTTCTCCTCTTCAGTTCAGCCGCAATCTGCATCTTCTGCCATAACAAACTGTATCATTATCTTGATATTTCAAGCCACAGCCTTGACCACTTCAAACACCAACAGCTCTGCCATCCTTTTCAGCTTCAGCTCAACAGCACATTCCCACTTACCGTCTATCCACAGCTACACATTGTCACAGCTATTCCATCAACCCATCTGTAGCTCCTTGCATTAGCACCTGCACTTCGTGCCTCTCCATTTCTAGCCCATTGCAGCTCCACCAAACTCTAGCACCAGCAAACTCAGCCATCAATACATACCGCACCTGTTGCAATTCCAATACCTCCACTCTATAGCCATTAGGGACTCGTATCTAGTTCCACCTCGCCTCGTGCCATCTAGCTTAACACTTCATCTTCCCTGACAATAACCAATGCCACAAACAACACCTGAATTGCATATGTACCTTCACATGTCCTAGCATACATCTATAACGGCTGCATCTCAGACCTTGGAATTCTCCAGCTTCTAACCTAGCCATTTCTGCCTAGCACCAACCCCCGCTTCAACCACTTCTTACAATCACAAAGAAGCCACCGATCCAATAACAAAGAGCAATTCTTCATTCCTGCATCAACTCATCAGTACTGCTTCCCTGTAATTCCAGCAACGAGCCATATGCAAGTTCATCTCAATCAACATCATTCTTATTATCTCTTGGTTCAAATCCAACTCAAACCCATGACAATCATCATCTTCTTCACTCTGACAATCTTGCCTGAGATCTAATTCAGCAGCGCCAATACCCCTTCGACCATTCAATCTTCCATGGATCTGTTCTTCACCATTTCAATTTCATAAACCTCCTCCATGTATCTTTACCAGCCTGCAATCTCTGAATCAAACCCCTCTCGGAACTGTCACATAAATCAATTCACACCCGCACCTGCACTGAATAGCAACATCAGAATCATCTCAATCTACTAATTCCTTCTCGATCTCGGACCACCAACTTCACTGCCACTTTCGTCTCTCCTAACCCTCTCTAATCAAAGACCTCAGCTGTTAGATCTTGACATCGAACCCATCATATAACAAACCCTAGCTTCAGATTCATAATCTCCATTTCTGCTCAATCGATTCACCAATAACTCCATCTCTGCATCACTCCATGATAATCTCTGCCAGCATCAATCCCACGAGCTCAACCAGACTTCTGTGATGACCCATCAACATCAATTGCTCTTTCCTTCCCCTCGCTCATCCATTTCTCTTCTTCTTCATTCTCGAGTTTTAGACGAAAGATAAGTGAGAGAATTGTTTCATCTGAGTTTTAGGTTTTGTGTAGGAATGGAATTGGATATATCCACTCAGGTGAATTCTATAAGGGGTACCCTGGATGATTCTAGGCACCCACTCCTTAGATAAGGACCACCAAAGATGTCCCCCTATCGCTTCTCTAGACTAAGCTACAATGGTTGTGCTTGGTCCGGCTCTGCTCCCAATAGCAATTGCGCATGAAATGACGCTTTTCCCATTTTCGCTCCAAATCAATGAATTTTTCTTCTTTTGCTCCTAATGGCTCCAAAGTACCTGATGAACTCAAACAAACATAAGATACATAATTTACAAGAAAAGTAGCAAAGAAAGCATAAACAATAGATATAAAATTAGGTGTTTTAGACACCTATCAGAGGTATGTGATGGTAATCCTCCATTTATGTTTCTTAATAAACTGAAAAAATTGAAAAATGTGGTCAAGAAATGGAATTGGGAGGTTTTTGGTGACTTAAGAGTTAAGGTGAAAAAGGAGAAGGTGAGGTTGCTTCATTGATATCTGATGCTGATCATGAGAATATGGAATTGCTTAACAAATTGTTGACTGCAAGAGGAAGAAATGAAGTGGTATCTCAACAGTATAATTAATGAGTTGATGAGAGCAAAATCTAGAGTCAAGTGGGTTAAGAAAGGTGGTGCTAATACACTTTTTTCCATACAAGTATGAGAATTGGAAAATCACTGAATAATATTTCAGAATTGGAGAATATGGAAGGTAATTTGGTGACTAAACATAATCAAATAACAGATATCCTGGTTACTCACTATGAAAAGAAATTTGAAGCCAAAAATGTAGAATTTACAGAAGAGTTATTTGATGCAATTCCAAAAGTGTTAAATGAGGAGGATAATGTATTTTTGGATGATATTCCTTCTCAATTGGAAATTAAGGATGCAGTTTTTGGAATGGATGCAAATAGTGTTCCAGGTCCAGATGGGTTTCCAGGTAGCTTTTACAGATTTGCATGAGATGTGGTGGGAGCTGAATTGGTAGATGCTATACAATACTGTTTGAGGTGCAGATTCATTCCCAAAGGTCAAAATTCCAATTATTTGTTTCTCCTTCCTAAGATTCAGGGTGCTGACAAAGCTGACCAGTTTAGACCCATTGGATTAGCAAATTTTAACTTCAAAATCCTCACAAGAATTATCACTACCAAAATTAGTATTGTGATCGGATGAATGATTTCTATTCAGCAAGGTGCCTTTATCAAAGGGAGAAATATACATGATAATATTGTTTTAGCTTCAGAGTTGGTGAATGAATTGTATATAAACAGAAGAGGGGGGAAATAAGGGTCTGAAGATTTGTTTGAAGTGCTTAGAAGATTTGTTTTCTCTGAAACATGGATTAACTGGTTAAGAAAAATATTTGAGTCAGTTAATGGGGGTCCATGTGGATTTTTTGGTGTTGGAAGGGTCCTTAGACAAGGTGACCCTTTGTCACCAATTTTATTTTTTTGGCTGAGGAAGTGTTGATCAAAAATATATCTTAAATGATGCATGAGGGTAAAATACAAGCTATGGTGAACAAAGGAGGTTGTCAACCAACTCACCTGATGTTTGCAGATGGTATCTTCATTTTATGCAATGGACATAAAAGAACATTGAACAATTTGATGAGTTTGTTATTGCAGTATCAAAACTCATCTAGTCAAATGGTGAATAGAGTTAAGAATAAATGTTTTGTTGGGGTGTATCTGACATAAGAAGAAATGTGATTGCTGAATTTTTACAAATGGAGTTGTCAGAGCTACCTGATAGGTATTATGGGGTAATTGTCAATCCAGGAATAATGAAAGCACATCAGGTTTGGGGAATGGTGGAAATGATGTAGAAAATGTTGGTTGGATGGATGGGAAAGTTTAGGCCTGTCAATATATGTCCGATATCCGGAATCCGTTTCTGAGTATTCGAGATCCTATAGGATTTTATCCGTTTTATCGGATTTCAGATCGGATATTCTATCAGATATTTCTTCCTTAATATATCGGAATCGGATTAGGCTCCATCCGAATTTTTAATATCCGATAGAACATGGATTTATTTATTTGTGATTTACCCTAACCACATTTGTGATTTATTTGTGATTTACCCTGATATCCGATATCCGATATGAAATGTTTGAGAAATTGAACTTAAATTTCAATTATGAACATGTTTTAAAGGGTTTTTAACATTTTTTTTTATCATAACCGGATATTATCGGATAAATATTCGATATCCGATAGCTTAGCCTATCGGAATCGATATCTGATTTTTGATATCCTATAGGATATTATCGAATATCGAATATCCGATAGCGCTTAACCTATCGGATATAGATTTCTAAATATCCGACGAATATTTATCCATTGACACCCCTAGGGAAGTTACTAGCTTTTTCAGCCAGACTAACTCTAGTTAAATTTGAGTTATTTAGCATGCCTATGTATAATATGTCAGTTTATAAATGGCCAAAGTCTGTAATCAAGAAATATGAAAATATTATCAGAAATTTCTTGTGGTTTGGTGATCCAGCTGTGAAGAATTTGGTTACAATCCACTACACCATTTTAAGGTATTAACAACCTACCATAGTTGTTGCTGAACGGGGTCGCAACATGCTTTTGTCGTTGCTAAACACGGTGTCGCAATTTTTAGAAACGACATAAGCTATGTTGCTAATCACGGTCAGCAACGGCAATTCGCAACGGCGCTTGCCGTTGCTAAATTTTTTATTAGCAACAATGCATTTCTGTTGCTAATATATGTTGCTAATTTCAGGAATACCCCTACCCGGAACTAGATACTGTTGGTTCTGGTTCTAATTTATTGGTTCTGGTTCTAATTTAGCAACAAAGCACTGTCGTTGCTAATTTTTTGCAACCACAAAAAATAGGTCAAGTCTAAGTTTATTGACCTAGTCAATATTCATTTCCCCCCACATTTTCCCCCATGCAATTACCCAGTTCCCCATATTCAACATCCACACAGATATACAAACTACAATGGAGATACAAAATTTTATTGTTGAGAATCACCACTAAATAATATTATAAAAGAAAGGATTCTTCAATTGATACAAATGTAAACAAGTAAACTTACTGAACCCAAAATTTAGTGACTGACATACAATATTCGATCTATGCTGATGTTCATAAATGGATGGGTAACCTAGTTTGTGTCAACTGACAGAGGCATTGAAAAACAGGGAAAAAATGACTAAAATATCACCAGAAGTATCACGAAACTCCGCTTGCTTAACCAATTTCCTCAGCAAATCATACGTCGATTCAGCTGCTGCTAAAATATCACCAGAGTAATGCTTTTTTACTTAAGCCCAAATACCTGCATAATAACCAATTTGATGTTTCAGTACTAAGGTCACAAACAGAAGACTATACCCTAGATTTTGTATAATCTGCAGAGACAAGTCAAAACCATGTATAACAAATATCAACAAACTCTGTTATAAGTGAACTAAATGGAAATGTATGTAGAAGCAAATCCAAACAAAATATTTAAGAGAACATCATGTGAGAGGGCAAAGAGAACTCTTTCTCCCACTACTCTACTATAAGTGAACTGAAATTGAGTTGCATGCTCGTATGAGGCTTAAAACAAACTTTAAAGTTCTATTTCAATTTACTTATCAAAATGTAGTAATAATAACTAGGAGCCTTGATAATAAACCATCACCTGAATCTAAGGCCTCCCCTGCATTTAATCTTCTATGTCCCTGCATGAAAATCTTTATTAGTATATTGTGTGGGTATCATCAGATTCTAAGACATACACTGTCGTTACTGCTGTAGGAAATAAGAGATAATCCCATATAAAAGTAACATAGCAAAGGAAACATGTATATTTCATTGAAAATTTAACTGATGAGACGTATCAATTTGAGCACTGCTCGGGACCAATACAACACAGATAAATATCAAATAAAGCATCAGAATAAAATTAAGACTGTCGGGAGGCAGGATATCAGCAAATGTGTAGTATGTATAAGGGGTATTTTGCGTTTCCTCCCCTGAAAAGATCGTTAATTAGCGTTTCCTTCCCCAAAAGATTGAAATTAGTGTTTCCTCCCATCGTTAGGTATTCCATCCACTGCTCAGTTAGCTGAGTCATCATCTGTGCACGCGTGGATAAAATTGTACACGTAGTTTATGATCTTCCCAAAATACCCTCGACTCTATATCGTATCATAGCAACAACTTCATCACTGTTTTCTTCCCCTGATTCTCACAATTCATCATCAGTTTCACTCGGCAACATCTAAATTTTCAATCTAAGAAACAACCAAAACCACAGCTCCCTTTTTCCAGCATACACAACATCGAATACTATCCCTACCAAAACCAATTTGCTGCCAGATTCAGTCTTAAAAGCTCAACCATCTGCAGTAATCAACAACACGACCTTCATGATTCCAACCTCGTTTCTACATCTGCAAACCAATCGAGATAACACCAACAGACCCATCTTCTAATTCATTCAATCATCATCCTTCATCCATCATGTAACACCAAATCACGGCAGCAATAGAAGACCCCCTTCGATTCCATGGCATCATCATTCGAGTTTCTTCCAATCGAAATCCATTAATTCAACAGATGAGATCCCCTCTTTCTCTAATCAATTTCTTACAACTCATCTCAATGATTCTATACATACCATTTCCAAAATACAAACAAATTGAAATTTGAGAGGAACCCTAAATATTTGGGTTTTTTTTTTTTACTGATTTATGAAATTAAATTCCGATTGACGGAAGAAGTACGAAATTAGGATTTTTTTTTCGAGATTGAGATGTTTCAGTTCAACTAAAACCAGGTGCCGAGATTGAGATGCTGCCAAATTGAGATGTTTCAGTTCAAATTTGGTTTGTTGCCGAGATTGCATCTGAAATAACACAGAGATGCAGAGGGATTGTTGCGTAGAGAATTATGGGTTTGAATCGCTTAATTGCTTATGCCGATGCTCGAGTGAAGATTACAGAAAGATGAAGAAGTGAAATCTATGAAATTCAGAGGAAATAAGGAGCTCGAGAAGATGGAAGAAAGGGTTGATCTCTAATTTAATGGATGTTGTTGACAGTTAGATTTAGGTTTTACTGTGGCTCGATTGAAGATTCATGGTATAAGGATGAATGGGTTATCTGTGTAATTGAATGGTTAGCAATGATGGTAGTTGAGAAGTTAGGGTTTGATATGAATTTGAGATTGGTGACTGAGATGGGGGGTTTAGGTTTGATTGTATTGCCGCTGAAAATGGCTATTAAGATTGATTCAGGGACAAGAGAAGGAACTGATGGTGTTTCTGAGATGGAGAATGAGAGAACAAGATACTGAGAATGGAAGAAAGGTGCCGGTGATGTGAAAAGCAGATGAACTGAGATTTTGGTGTAATCACTCGAATATTGAGGGGTATTTTGGGTAATATATGCGACACGCGTACAATTTTATCCACGCGTGCACAGATGAAGACTCAACTAACTGAGTAGTGGATGGAATACCTAACGATGGGAGGAAATACTAATTTCAATCATTTTGGGGAGGAAACGCTAATTATCAATATTTTCAGGGGAGGAAACGCAAAATACCCCTATGTATAATGCTCGGAAATAAAATTGATATTGAGCTGCTACATCATCTGACACATAGCAGCGCCACTGCTACGAGTTTAGCATCTTTAGTAGCCATAATTTTGAAACTAACTCTTTCAAATAATGAAATACCTCATCCACTTTCTTGTAAGTAGGGAAATGAAATGCATTACCAATTTTAATGGTCAAGAGTAATGGTTTAATATTTGTGGATTAGTGTTAAGGGTCTAGGATTTTGTTTAATAGATTAGCGATTCAGACTCAAGCTTGGTTTATTGGGTGTTGAATCTGCACTTTTGGCTTAGGATTTAATGTTTAGAATTAAACTAGTGAGTGGCGAGATACCTTCTTTTACAAAAGAAAAACACACTGATCCAAGGACCGAGAACAAGGTTGTTTAGAGATGCCAAATACTTTAACTATAGTGCTGCTACCTCAAAATGACGCAGTAGCGCCATATATAATCATTACCAGAATTTAGGCAAGGCTTTAATGAGTGGTTGCAGATCATTAGGGTTCTACTGCTGCATTTGTAGCATTGTGGTTAGAGAAATATGATGAGTGCCAAATATTGCATATTTCTACACCTTTTTATTGGCATTTAACTCATCTTTTGTGCTCAGAAATCAGATATTATCCCAGATTCTGTATTTTCTTTGTTTTCAAGAATAAATATTTGTACTAATTAATTTTGTGTTTTTAGGTAATCAATAAAGTTCGAAGAAACTGAGGAGCCAAAAGAGCAAAGAATTGGAGACAAGCGTCTATGAAGCAGAAAGCCAAAGCCCGCGCGCGCAACAGTTGCAACCCAACAAGGAGCAACCCATCTACAAGACATGGGCCCAAGCTATCCAAGACCCGACCCACGACCCGGATCCAAGCCCGTCCTTTCCGAGCCGTTAGATTTGATCTAGTCTTCATCCAACGCTCGCTACAGCCTCCTCATCATCCCCTGCTGTACCCGCTCAACACCGAAGTTCCCTATACCTATACCCCTTCGACCTAACCATTTCTCTTCTTCCATTTCTCTTTCTTCTCCCACGACTTGAATCGGAAAACCCATCTCCTCACCCTTCCTTTACCCATACCATGGCAGAGCCACCACATCACCACCATCCCTTTCCCCTGACACCAACACAACCATAGACACCTTCTCCGCCACCCTAGTTCGACACATCTCTTTCTCAGCTTCTCCCTTACCCTAGAAGCTAAGTTAAAGATGGTTGGAACTAGGGTTTGTACAACAGCCCATGCATGGAGCTCTGAGACGAATTGAGAGAGGAGAGCACGATTCAGAGGGTATGGGCGAATGGGTTTGCTTTTAATTTTTGTTTTGAAGAGAATTAGGGTTTGGGTATTTGCTTGTATAAATATGTGGAGCTGTGTTTGTTAGAAATGATGCCTGGACTAGCCAGAGAACCAATTGTAGTTGATTTGTATTTTGTTTTACTATGTTCTAATTTAGTTTACCTGGGTGTTGATGAAACCCCTGATTTTCATGTCAAGCATATCTACATTAGGTTTTATTCTTGCTGTGTGATATTGTGAAGGATTAGTAGTTAACTAATTAAGCTTATGATCTGTGATGAGCCATATCTTGTAAGAAGACAGCTCATACTAGGGGTTAGTTAGCAAAACTAGTTAATAAACATCTAGTTTAGACTTTCATGGGAAAGCTCAAGAATATGGCTTAAGTTAGATTGCTCGCACATGAGATTAGAGGTGGATTCACCACCCCGGTGCTCTCCAACTTGTTATAATCTATTTTGCTTGCCTTAGTTTAGAGTCAAAATTCAACTCGATCGCATCGACAACAAACCAAACATTTGTGTTACTTCTTAGAAATCGATAGAGTAAAGCTTTAGATCAACATAACACTCCACAAGTCTCTGTGGGATCGACTCCGTGCTTGCCCTTGCCTCCAATAGGCCTGTGCACTTGCAGTAGACATAGTCGTAGGCATCTTTACTAGCCTACCAAGTTTTTGGCGCCGTTGCCGGGGATCTGGTAGTGCACTGTGTAGTTCCATAGTCTTTTCTTTACTTGATTTTTCATTCTAAGTTCTCGTATATATTTGTTAAAAGTCTTTTGTCTGTAATTTTCTTGCTAGTATAACTCGTTTAATTCTTGTAAACTGCATCTCAGAACTTAAGTATTGTTAGTATAATTATTGTTAACTCTGTATCCTTCAACCACATCTTGTAAGCTTTCAATTTCCACAACCCTGCAGCTTACTTTGCTGTTTTGTAGCACCACTGAACATTGTATCAGCTAATATCATCCTATGGCTCAATTACTGCCTTAGGTGTAGTGCCTCTTGCTTGAAAGTGTGAAGTATTGAGAACTGAAACTCTCTCTTGAGTAACAGGTGCTTGCTGTGCGGCTGTGCAACCATGGAAGAGGAGAAGACAAGGCAACTGAACTTGTGAGTGCCTAAACCCAGTTTAATACTGGTGGTATTGCTTTCTAACTCTACTCTGTGTGATGTATGTGTGATACACCCTGAATGCATGATAAACTAGAAACTTGAAAACCCTGAGCCTCTGCAATTGTTAGTATTCCATGATCTTTTGAATTACTCACATGCTATCTGAGAAGCCATAACAAGCATATTGTATTGCCCTATCACATGTGATTTTTGAAGTTAGCCTGTGAATAAGCTGTGATTGAACCTTGATATCTGCTAAACCTTGTATTGCCTGAGCATAACCTGTGGAAATTAAAACTTGTGCTCAACTCCAACCCCTGAAGCTGTTGAGTGTGAGATGAAGATTGGATAGCCACATCAACACCATAAGCCATGCATCTTGCAATCCTTATGGTCTGTTGACAAGTGTGAAAAATCTGATGCTATGTTTGTATAGCCATTTGAGCAACAACCCTGAGCTTACCACAAACCCTGTTAGCTGAGTCCCTTTATTGCATTAGTTTGCTGAGCTCTGCCCTGTAATCTGTGGTGCATAAAATTGTTAGCTTTGAGGTCAACTGACCTTGCTGACACCCTCTAAGCATGTTGTGAAGTGCTGGTGCTGTTCATTTGCTCCATCTGTGAAATCTATATCTTCATTGTGCTAATCTGTGATGAATTTATGAATGATATACCCTGATGTTGATACCTTGTGCTGTAAAAGGTTCATTTGTTGCATCTAACCCTTGCAACCTCTACAATTTGTGTGTGAACTTTTGATGTTTAAGTGAGTGTTGAGTAGCAGAATTAGGGATAGCTATTAGTTGTTTTTCAAACACACTACCTAGCACATGCTTCACCATTGAGTGAGCACATCCCTTCAACCTGTTGTTGATGGTGGATTTTCGTTCAAGGTTAAATTTGTAAAAAAACCAGAAAAATCATGCGCTGACATCTTGTAAAAGATAAAGCCATTTATAAGTGTTGGATACTCCCTCACTTAATTCACCAAGAATGGAGCATGTAGCAACAATCCCATTACGTGAATACATGAAATTCCTCCCGAGGTTGGAGCATGTGGCAACAATCCCTTCCCGTGAATTTCATATCAGCCTTGTATTTCCGGTACTCATTATCGATGTGGCATGACGACCGAGTGTTACTCTTACAGAGTAACACGAACCTCAAGCACTATAATGAAACCATGTACGAAATACCAAGTGTGGCGACTCTCGGTGTGTTATACTAGCCCGAGCCCCTCTCGGTGTGTTATACTAGCCCGATTGAGCCCCTCTCGGTGTGTTATACTAGCCGGTTGAGCATCCTGACTGACCGTATCGATCCGGATATGATCTGATTGCGTCATCCAACTCCATAAGCATGATTGGGTGACCCCGCATCAATTCCATCACCCCCAAGCGGTATGGTATACCCACGGCCGACCCCGCATGATCGGTCATTGGCCTAGCTCGCCAAGAAACCGTTCATACCAAGCATTATGGACTGGAAAACCTAAATTAGGGTTTGCGGCATATTACATGTGTCGCAAACAGTCTCAACCATCCATCTTCGCAGGGAATAGATGGAGGGTGTAGATGTAGACTCAAAGGGCCCGAGCATGTCGACACGATCACCGTGGGCCCGCCTACACACTTGACCAATCGGTCAAGACCAACAATGTTTGGCCGTGATAAAATCATCACCCAAACAAGAGATGACGCACGGCTTGAAAGCCAAAATTAGGGTTTCAAGTCATCACGCGCGTCCATCTTCTCCTACACGAATGGAGGGTCACGATTAGATTAAATAAGGGCCGGTCATACCAAAGATGACCACCGTGGCCCATCTACCTCCTCATGTGTTCGGCCAAGGCATATCATGCCTGGTCAATCCAAAACGTGCGTCCAAACTAGCATGGCCAGCGCCTCCCCAAACCACGAATCGATCTCGACCGCTCAACTTCACCTGATGATTTGAGTGGCTTAGATCACGTTTTCATGGGATAGTCAGGTATAGGTGTGAACACCAGCCTACCACCTACACGCTGGTATGATCGACCAAGACCGACCAAGATGTGTCGTCTTGAAACGCGTGCCCGAACTAGGGATGTCACGCCGGTTTCCAACCCTTTTGCGGCATCAATTTCCTGCTGCAAACCGATCTCAACCACTCAACTTTACCGGTTAAATTGAGTGGCCTAGATCGCGCCTTCATGGGACGGTGAGGTGTAGGCGTGCACACCGGCATGCCGTCTACACACATGCCCTGGTCGGCCCTCTCCAAATCTCTTTCCATGCTTGGTTTCGACCAAGCTAAAAGAGTGATGCTTGCGCACCTCTTCAAAAACCCTAATATCCATTAATCTGGTCCGCAGATGAGTGTCTCAAAGATCATCTCATCCGTTCAACTTCACCACTTGGTTATACAACCCCAGTCGGGAGTTATTTGGTTAAGTGAGGCGTCATTACCCATCACTTTACCACATCATAATGCGATACACTGCATAAAATACACACGATACTTCACAAATATCGACTTCTGAATAACACGGTTATTCAATTCAAAGATCACATGCTATCTTTCGTGGATCCACGATCCACACATTCCGAACATCAATCATGTCACAAATGGGGATACATACTTTGGGTATTGGTCCAGCGGTTTACAAAGTGCGGCGTGCAACGCGCCATCACAAGAACGTGTCGGAAGTCATGGACGGTTAGAGATGAACGGGAGAAGTGGGCAAGACTGGTCGTGAGGCATCGACGCACAACTCCACTACTCCATCACTCCACTTCCTCCACTTCCCACGAGAGACGTGAATGAGGCTCAATGACTTGTATAAATAGGTTCTCCGCCCTATTTCAAAAAAACAACAACACAAGTTCAGAAGAGACAAAAACCAAGTGTTAATACAAAAACGTATTCAAACACCCGTAGCTTGCTTGCATCAATCACAAGCCTGCTCACCTTTCGTTACAAGTCATAAGCAAGCCAACACCTTCACAATCTCAACACCTTCTTCGCTTCCCTCCTAAGATCAACCCCATCTCCTTCACTTTGTGACCGAAACAAGTCCTGGAACGTCCATTTCTTGGTTTAGGCCGGACTTGCAGTTTGATCTCTCGAATCTACAAGCACTCATCGCGCAGTGCATTTGTTTAAGGTTTAAATTCATTCCTCATCCACACCCCAAATTACCAAATTCTACGGAGTAGTTTTCACCCATAAACAATTGGCGACCACAGTGGGAGATTAATCTCTCGGTTGTAAAATCAATTTCTTCCAATCCGATTCAATTTTATCAATTTCATAAAGGGTAGATCTTAGAATCAATTCAATCAATAATTTTCAAGATGGTGGAATTAAGGTCCTGATCAAAGAATCAATTCGATGGGGCTAGTGTGGATAACAATCCCGGTGTCGAAATACACATCGGTGGAGCTATCGTAGCCAACACATCTCGAGGAGCCGTTACCTCTATCACCAACACTAGCGGAGCAGAGACATCCCCGTAGGTGTAACGCCTCCCATCACTGCAGCCCGAGCAGCGCAAATCCCGGCATCTCCTCAAGTGTAACACCTCCAGTGGTCACCAGAGCAACAACTTTCACTCCTCCATCAGGACGAGGAGCCGGAGGCACAAGAGGAGGACCACCGTCCATTACCGTTGCAGACTTGATGGAGAAACAGGAAGTTCTTGCTAAGACTCAAATGTATATGGCCGTAACTCGAAGGAGGTACTCGCTTTCCTCAAGACCTTGACCGAACGATTGCCGCAGATTCACGTCAATCTTTGGAGCCAATAAGAGATGCCTTCAATTCACCCGGAGCGTGCGTTTCCACCCTACGAAGCTCGTGTTGCTCCTGAATATTCAAGAGAAAGGGACCAGCCACCCAACTTCATCACACGTGAGGATCTAGAACGACTCCTTCAAAGCCGAGGCAAAGGAAATCTGACGGATGCACACCAACACCAACCTCCATACCCTCAAGATATGCAACGAATCCTCTTCCAAGAGGTTACACCTCTCCCCAGTTCTCCCTCTACGACGGTACTGGTAATGCTCGTGAACATGTCTCTCGGTTCTTGGAATCCTTGGGGGAACATGAATACAATCATGTTCTGCGCCTGAAAGAATTCTCGAAATCACTTACGGGGGGGCGTACACTGCATACAACAACATCGCGCCTAACAAAGATATCCAACTGGAGCGAGATGGTCGAGTGCTTTCTACGAAAATATTTCTTCGTGTCTGAACAAATCACCTTTTCGGATCTAGGAATAATTCTTCAGCGGAACAACGAGCATCCTAACGACTTCGTCAAAAGATTCAGAACTCAAGCGCTGGATTGTCATGACCCGAACGTCACCGAACGACAATTGGTAGAGTTGTGCATCAACGGGATGATACCCATATACCGCGCTCTGTTAGAGAATCTTGGCTTTCAAATGTTCTCTGAACTCCACGAAGTCGCCAAGCGTTCAAGAACAACTGCACCAAAGATTGCTAAAAAGAACCCGTAGTCGTCCAAAGTGAAGATTCACGTGAAAGTCGAGGAGCAGGCATCTCACGAACAAGCAATACAACACTGGGTCCTTCGTGAGTATAGTGGGCGGAGGAGAAAAAGGAAAGCTCCAGTGACGAAACAACAAACCAAGCGGACATCCCGGCACACAAGACTTCGTCTCGAAAAGGAGCAGACAAAACTCCCGCACAAAACACTAAAGACACGGGTTTTCCTTTTCCCATGGATGAAGTGATAGAGCTCTTGGAAGCGTGGATCCAAGATGACGCCGTAAAGCTGCCCCCTATCAGACGTCCTCCAACCGAGGAAGAAATGGCAGATCCCGTGATCTTGTTGCTACCACAGGTTCGTCCATCATCCAACCAAAGATTGCAACATGTTGAAACAAATATTCGGGAAAAGGTAGAGACAGGGGAACTCCGACTTGGAAACGAGGGTGTTCATAGAGACCCTCTACCTATCGGGAGCCTGCATGATTTATGGGGATTCTGTTCGCAAGACCGTACAATCTATGATGGAGCACATATGTGAAATCTTGTACTTCTCCAAAGGACAGCGTCAAGACATATTTGCGGCCCTCAACCACGTTGTGTCAGGAAGGCGTTTGCATCCAAAATGCAGTCCAGGAACCCCAGTCTTTCCTGAAAGACATGAGCAATGGAAACTGGGGACTCCTAACCGTCACTTGTTTGAGAAACGTTGAATTCGATAGCGTGTTGATTGATACGGCTTCCGAATTTAACATCATTATTGTCAAGACCTTGAGAGCGGCAAAGATTTCGAAGCAGGAAGCTACTCGTCACCCGACTGTGGTTAAAGATTCAACAGGAGAGCCCAGAGATGCATACGGATATATTGATCTGGAAGTCAAATTGGGTGATGCCTCGACACAAGCAAAGTTCTACATAGTCAAAGATCACCCCAACTACGACATGATCTTGGGACGCCCTTGGATGCACGAAAACAAAGCAATACTAGGAGTCTGTCCTCTGCCGGTTTTGATACCTGAAAGAATCTCCAACACGCCTTCTGGACCTCCTGATGGTTATCTATTGCCGCACCAAAGAACTTACCAATGTGACACAACTTCCCTGGAGAAAGCCTCACAAAGATACGTTGAAAAGTTCCGATCTCAAGTAAGTCTCACCGCGCAACCTTCTTTACAACCTACCGCCCCTCGTTCGACAAGTCCTGGGACCGACTCCAACCAACGAACCAACCCCGGCTAGGAGATGTGAATGGGAAGCCGGCCCTTTCAAACGTTTTATCAAGAGCGTAGAGGCTATCTTGGTCAAAGACGATAAGGCCAAGGTCCAAGTATCCCACGCCCAAGCCCATTTGGAATTGAAGATCCGGTTACGAAGACGACTACATTCAAGGTTGGGAGCATGACGGTGAAAATGATCACTCCACTTGACTCACCCACCGGAGAAGATGGACCATACAGGTAGCGGATGTTTATCCTAGGCGCTAGCTCATCAACGCCTGATAAACTAGAGGGCATAACAATTCACTCACCAAGTGGATATCCCATCAACGCTAGATCTAAACTTATTAATCATCTAAATTTCAAATATAAGTGCTAGAAATTTAAATAGACACATAAGATTTTTTACGTGGTTCGATCAATGTGATCTACATCCACTAATGATTGTTGAGGTTACATAAGAATTACATTGAGAATCTCCATTTAATGGATATTTTCTAGAACTAGATCTAATTATTTGGGAAGAAGATGATAAAATAAAAAATACTCTCTCTCTCTATAATTTTATGAAGTATTCTTTGAGAAGTATAAGAGACTAATCCTCTAAATATAAGAAGTATTGTGAATCCATCATGCGAAACTCGCTCCATGTTCTTTGCCTCATGCTACTGCTCTATTCTTCTTTGAATCCTTTGCGAAGTGGATAGAGAAATATTAATCTATGGAAGTCATTATTCCCTTTTTGGTGAGGATTCTTGTTGTTCATTGATAAACATCTTCTTTGGAAATGATTCTTGAGAAAATAAAGAACATAAGATGTTTTTTCATTCCATTGTCGCCTCTGTTCTTTATCTACGAAGGTAGAATCGTTGAAAGTGTTGAATGAATGAGTTATTTCTTCATTCTTATCTTTCCCTCTATCTCCTCGTTGTGCTCATGCAATAGTATAATCTCTTCATTTAGCTTTACGTTGAATTTTATCATTGCGCCTCGCAGGTATCTCCATGAATGGAGAAATCTACTTTTCTCGCTTATCATTTCGGTAGTCTTTATTTTATCTCTTCTTGCAGTTTTCATGCAATGGCCCATTGACCTTGCCTTATCATTTTTGTGTGGTCTTCCAAGTTAGACCTCCCTAAGTTAGGTCCTCCCCACCTTTCCGTCGCGACAAGGAAATCGCAGGACGTCTTTACACTTGCATGTAAAGACCCATTGATCTTGCCTTATCATTTTCCAAGTATTTTTTGCCTCTGCCTCAGGGATGTTTTAGTTGCAACAATACCAGGCCTAGATATCCTTGCGAACATGCCCCATGACATTGCCGTCTTGCGACGAAATCGCAGGATCGAACACCTGCAAAGACCCGGTGGATCTCGTCTTACCACACCTCGCGTTAGTATTTGCCTCTGGGGATCATCGTTTGTTTTGTGACCTCTTATCCCTTATACCTATAGGGTTTATGGTTACGAGACCGCACCCTATGGAGTTTTCTTATGCAACATATGCCAAGACTTGCCAAGAATGGCTTTTATCCTAATTTCATCATCATAAACTAGAGGGCATAACAATTCACTCACGATGGCTCAAACCCTAAACTTAAGATATTGTGCTATCACTTTCATCCTCCACTCTTTAAAACGCTGTTTTTTTCCAGGTTTCCTTTTACAATTTCATATCATATTTGTAATTCCTCCAGAAAATGATTGCAATACTTGCATTCATGGTTAGGGTTTCAATTTTCAACTTTCAATCGAAGCATTATTTTTATCCGAGAACCTCTTTACTCCTAAAAACACAAAGCCCTGAGTTGGCCTAAATCAACACACTAGAGCAAGAAGGGAAACCCTAAGCAAGTATCTCATGGGAAGAAGGAAACAAAACGTGTGCACAAAAAGGAAAACGATTTGAGCTATCTTCCCTTGCACAAAGCAATTTTCAACTTTCAATCGAAGCATTATTTTTATCCAGAACCTCTTTTACTCCTAAAAAGATCTTGCATCGGGAGCACGAGATCTTGCAGGAGCACAGGTCCGTAAATGTTCTATCATGATAATTACTTCTTTTATCACTAAGGATTACGTGTGAAGGCGCACCCTTGCGCTTGAGAAGGTTTGGTTGCAGTCTTGACAAAGGATTATAAAAGAAAAACTTTATTCAAACAATCAAATGGAGGAAAAACCTTGAACCCGGCCGCCACCGAGTACAAGGAAGATGTTCAAGCGTACAAAATATACTTGGAAAGAAAAATAAAATAAAAGAGGTTTTAGTTGTCAAGAGAGCCGGCCTCGCTGCAGCCCGGCCGTTGGGTTCTTCTCCATCACCGTTGATGCACCTCCCTTCGGATCTACCGCAACTTCTACATCGACATCTCCGCAGAAGCGCAGCGCACTCCACCCCAACATCATCAGCGGGATCATCAAAGGGCACAGCAACATTAGGAGTCGTACCAATTGCTTTCACATGTTCAGGTTCGTCTGTATCAGAATCAAGAATTATCACGCCGTCCTGGATCGGGTAATCACACTTTACTTCATTCGGAGGTCGTTCATGCTCAACTCTCCGCCTCTTCAACCGCGCTGCAAATCTCTCTGCCCTTGCGCTTACTAGTGTCTGCAGCGTTTCCTCGCGCCTCCACCGCTCCTCCATGTCAATCGCAATGAAAGTGCACGAGATACGTCCTCTTGCAATACGAAGGTGTGAAATGGACATCCCCCAGATAGCACGGCCGACTTCGCTTTAAGCGAAGATCGATCTTAGCCATTACATCTTCGTGTGCACGGTTTTCGGGCTTGTCAACCTCGAAACTTCTTTACGGGAAGCAACAGAATGATCGTCAGCCGCTTCCATGATAAACTGCAAAGGAGAGGGAGTTATGAGCACACAAAAAAAAATCAAAAAACCAAATCAATCGATCAGTCAATCAGGAGATCAGAGCAATACCTGAGATATAGAATAAACTACCACGTGAGACGATTCTTTATAATCTCACAAGTCGACAGAATCCCAGAAGAAAAAAGAAGTCTTTACTTGCCACCTATGAGGGCTGCTAATTCGGGATAACAATCGACGAGGCTTATCAGATATACTTGAGGAAAGCCGTGTATGATGAAGGAAGTACACCTGAAGAAGCGGCCGAGCTCAAATATGTACAAGAGGAACCAAAGCGACTCACCAGATCAAGTCCTGTCTCCTTCGCATTCTTAATCAGAGCCAACCAGTTCCAGGGCAACGCCTGACTATCCGGTAAATATGTATCTACTTTAGCCTGGTCATTTCAGTATATATGTATGTCACCATCTCATGCCTACCACACAATAGTGTAACCATTATGTGATAGGCAGGGGACTTAATGTTGATGGTGGATTTTCGTTCAAGGTTAAATTTGTAAAAAAACCAGAAAAATCATGCGCTGACATCTTGTAAAAGATAAAGCCATTTATAAGTGTTGGATACTCCTCACTTAATTCACCAAGAATGGAGCATGTAGCAACAATCCCATTACGTGAATACATGAAATTCCTCCAGGTTGGAGCATGTGGCAACAATCCCTTCCTGTGAATTTCATATCACCTTGTATTTCCAAGTACTCATTATCGGTGTGGCATGACGACCGAGTGTTACTCTTACTGAGTAACACGAACCTCCAAGCACTATAATGAAACCATGTACGAAATACCCGTACAGCCGACTCTCGGTGTGTTATACTAGCCCGATTGAGCCCCTCTCGGTGTGTTATACTAGCCCGATTGAGCATCTGGGCTGACCGTATCAGTCCGGATATGATCTGATTGCAGTCATCCAACTCCATAAGCATGATTGGGTGACCCCGGATCAATTCCATCACCCCCAAGCGGTATGGTATACCCACGGCCGACCCCGCATGATCGGTCATTGGCCTAGCTTTGCCAAGAAACCGTTCATACCAAGCATTATGGACGGAAAACCTAAATTAGGGTTTGCGGCATATTACATGTGTCGCAAAATGGTTCAACCATCCATCTTCGCAGGAATAGATGGAGGGTGTAGATGTAGACTCAAAGGGCCCAGAGCATGTCGACACGATCACCGTGGGCCTGCCTACACACTTGAACAATCGGTCAAGACCAAAAATGTTTGGCCGTGACAAAATCATCACCCAAACAAGAGATGACACACGGCTTGAAAGCTAAAATTAGGGTTTCAAGTCATCACGCGCGTCCATCTTCTCCGCACGAATGGAGGGTCACAGTTAGATTAAACAAGGGCCGGTCATACCAAAGCATGACCACCGTGGGCCCATCTACCTCCTCATGTGTTCGGCCAAGGCATATCATGCCTGGTCAATCCAAAACGTGCGTCCAAACTAGCATGGCCGCGCCTCCCAAACCACGAACTGATCTCGACCGCTCAACTTCACCGGATGATTTGAGTGGCTTAGATCACGTTTTCATGGGATAGTCAGGTATAGGTGTGAACACCAGCCTACCACCTACACGCTGGTATGATCGACCAAGACCGACCAAGATGTGTCGTCTTGAAACGCGTGCCCGAACTAGGGATGTCACGCCGGTTTCCAACTCCTTTGCGGCAATGGATTTCTGCCGCAAACCGATCTCAACCACTCAACTTTACTCTAAGTTAAATTGAGTGGCCTAGATCGCGCCTTCATGGGACGGTGAGGTGTAGGCGTGCACACCGGCATGCCGT
Organism: Papaver armeniacum; assembly: GCA_023531295.1. Lineage (NCBI taxonomy): Eukaryota > Viridiplantae > Streptophyta > Magnoliopsida > Ranunculales > Papaveraceae > Papaver > Papaver armeniacum. Next base: position 232,790 of record JAJJWW010001169.1, on the reverse strand, counting down.
CTACACACATGCCCGGTCGGCCCTCTCCAAATCTCTTTCCATGCTTGGTTTCGACCAAGCTAAAGAGTGATGCTTGCGCACCTCTTCAAAAACCCTAATATCCATTAACGGTCGCAGATGAGTGTCTCAAAGATCATCTCATCCGTTCAACTTCACCAGCTTGGTTATACAACCTGGTCAGAGTTATTTGGTTAAGTGAGGCGTCATTACCCATCACTTTACCACATCATAATGCGATGCACTGCATAAAATACACACGATACTTCACAAGTATCGACTTCCTGAATAACACATTTATTCAATTCAAGATCACATTCTATCTTTCGTGGATCCACGATCCACACATTCCGAACATCAATCATGTCACAAACTGGGGGATACATACTTGGGTATTGGTCTGGCGGTTTACAGTGCAACAACGCCCATCACAAGAACGTGTCAGGAAGTCATGGACGGTTAGAGATGAACAGGAGAAGTGGGCAAGACTGGTCGTGAGGCATCGACGCACAACTCCACTACTCCATCACTCCACTTCCTCCACTTCCTCCACTTCCCACGAGAGACGTGAATGAGGCTCAATGACTTGTATAAATAGGTTCTCCGCCCTATTTCAAAAAAACAACAACACAAGTTCAAACGAGACAGAAAACCAAGTGTTAATACAAAAAACGTATTCAAACACCCAGAGCTTGCTTGCATCAATCACAAGCCTGCTCACCTTTCTGTTACAAGTCATAAGCAAGCCAACACCTTCACAATCTCAATACCTTCTTCGCTTCCCTCCCTAAGATCAACCCCATCTCCTTCACTTTGTGACCGAAACAAGTCCAGAACGGCCATTTCTTGGTTTAGGCCGGACTTGCACAGATTGATCTCTCGAATCTACAAGCACTCACCGCGCAGTGCATTTGTTTAAGGTTTAAATTCATTCCTCATCCACACCCCAAATTACCAAATTCTACAGGAGTAGTTTTCACCCATAAACACCTGTGCACTTCACACAGTTTTTACTCACATCTTGTGTTGTGCTCATTTGCCAATTTGTGCATAAGCTGTGCTGTATACAAGTTTTGCTTGAGCTGCCAACCTACCCAATTGTAGCTTTCTTTGTGCTCTTGCATAAGCTACCCTCTAAACCATAACAAATTGTTGCTTGTTTTATCCTGTGCATAATCTGGTTTGCACATAACCTGTGCAAAACAATCTGTGCTTGGCCTGACTAGGCTGTGCATCTACCCAAAACTGGGCTGTAAACCTGCCATGCCCAACCTCCACATAAACTGGGCTCTGCCCCAACCAGCCTCTGGGCTTTGCACAACTTCTGGGCTGTGCATTGGCACATAACCTGGGCTTTGCACCTACCTGAGCCCACATAACTTGGCCTATCTAACTGGGCCGTGCAACAAACTAAACCCATAAAGCTGGGCCTTACAACATCAAAAAGAAATCTTTTGGGCTTGAGTCTTGTATTGGTGGGTCATTTTTGAGTTTTTGCTTTTCTGTGTTGAAATTGATTGTATGTTAACATGCTAGATGCGCTAGCTAGGCTATGATTGTGTCTTTTAGAGACCAAACAAATCGACTAGTTAGAATCCGCGCGGACGAAATCGTAAGCATACCCAGTTCTTCAACAGAAAACCCAAGCCCAGACCTATCTGAAACAGAAACCATGGGTGATGAACAAAACCAACCCCGTAGTCTCAAGGACTACATGTACCCAAATAGGGCAAGCACCATTCTGCCAGCTGATGCTTGTCAGTTTGAACTGAAAGCAAGCACCATTCACATGCTACCCGTGTTTAGAGGGGTCGATGCTGAGAACCCCTACCATCACGTGAGAGATTTTGAGGATATTTGTGGGACTCTGCGTTTTAACCAAATGACAGAGGAGTCCCTCAAATTGAGATTGTTTCCTTTTTCTATGAAAGACAAAGCCAAGTCTTGGCTTCATGCTCTACAACCACAGTCCATTAGAACCTGGGATGACCTCACAAAAGAGTTTTTCAAAAAGTTTTTCCCAAACCATAAGACGGCGACAATTCGCCAAAGTCTAAATGGTTTTGTGCAATTAGAAGACGAAACTCTAGCAAAGTACTTGGAGAGATTCAATGAATTATTACTCCAATGTCCCCACCATGGTTTTGAAAAATGGAGACTCATCCAAATATTGTATGAGGGTCTAGATGTTAGAACCCGTACCACAGTCGAGTCAATGTGCAATGGTGCATTTATTGACAAGAGTGCCGATGAGGCTTGGACTTTCTTAATCGAAGTCGCTGAAAAGACTCAACAGTGGGAGTTCATCCGTGAACCGCGAAGGACTACCCCCGCAAACAATGTTCATAGAATCGAGTCTGACTTTGAAGGAAATGCAAAAATGGCATCTTTGGCCCGGAGAATAGAAGTGCTTGAATTGCAGAAAAATGTAAAACCTAATGCCCCTACTCTCCGTGACCAAATTGATATGGCCACTTGTGCCGCATGCCATAGCTCTGACCACTTAGTGGACAGCTGTCCCGGACTTGCACGCATTCCAAGAGTCTAAAACCGAGCAAGCCAATGCATTATACCATAGGCAAGAGAACAACCCTTATTCTCAAACCTATAACCCGGGGGAGGAATCACCCTAACTTCTCATGGTCCAAGGGACTGTACAAGGGGGACCAACAAATAACAACCAAGGATACTCATATTCTAAAACCCCAAGTACAACCACACCCTCGGTACCACAGAGAAAAAGACTAGCTTAGAAGACGTGGTCTGGTCTGTTGACCCCAAATCTTTCACAACTTTAGAAAACTACCGAACAACGCTTCACAAGTCTAGAACTTAAAATGGGCTAAATCTGTGATGCATTGAATAAGAGAGACAAAGGCAAATTCCCTAGTCAACCCCAACAAAATCCAAAGAATGTGTTTCAGGAAGGCTCCCCAACCTGCAATGAACCTTCACATAGTCAGGCGAATGCCATCACCACTCTCCGTAGTGGTAGAGTTGTTGAGAAAAATGTAGGTGTACCACAGTCAAGCGAGTCTCCATCGACTCATCAAGACACACAACACCGCGAAATCATCTACGTAGAGAAAGAATCAACCGAGTTGATAAAACCAAGAGTCCTACTTGATATAGATGTTTCTTTGCCAAGTCATGTACCGTTGCTCCATTCCCACAACGGTTGGTGCAACGAAGGGGGTAACCAATACAATGAGATTTTGGAAATGTTCAAGAGAGTTAACATAAATATTCCATTTCTCGAAGCAATCGACAAATACCCACCTATGCTAAGTTTTTGAAGGACTGTGCACACAAAAGCGAAAGCTTCATGTGCATAAGCGTGCCTTTCTCACCGAGCAAGTGAGCTCCATAATCCAAAATAAGATTCCCACTAAGTTTAGAGACCCGGGTAGTCCAACGATTACATGCACCATAGGTGACCATACGGTCTAAAAGGCGTTACTAGACTTAGGAGCCAGTGTGAATCTATTGCCATACTGTATGTGCAATCGGGCCTTAGGGAGCTGAAGCCCAAACCTGTTACGCTACAGTTAGCGGACAGATCCGTGAGAATCCCCCGTTGTATTGTTGAAGATGTGTTAATCAAGGTTGATAAATTTTTCTTTCCTATGGACTTCATCGTCTTAGATACTCAACCCGTGCAAAACCCAAGTAATCACATTCTGTGATTTTAGGACGTCCTTTCCCGGGCGACGTCCAATGCCATCATCAACTGTCGTAATGGTGTGTTGAAATTGTCTTTTGGTAACATGACCGTAGAACTGAATGTTTTTAACACTAGTCAACAACCCATTGATTGTGATGATACTGATTTGCATGAGATTGACATGATTGAGAGTCTGATCCAAGACTCTTTGCCCGACATTTTGTCAGTGGACCCTTTGCAAGCATGTTTAGATAACTTTGACTTAGATCTCTTCGAGTCTAAGTACATTGGGGAAATTCACTCGTTGCTTGAATCTGTCCCACACATGGATATTGCTAAGTAGCAGAATGCAGTGGAACCACTTCCATTCTCTGATACCAAATCTTCCCCACCTCTTGACACACCACCTAAGCTTGATTTGAAACCATTACCTGATACCTTGAAGTATGCATTCTTAGGTCCTTCTGATACTTTACCTGTGATTATTGCATCATGTTTAGACACGGAACAGGAAAGTCAACTTTTAGAAGTACTTAAAGAGCATAAAGGAGCCTTAGGTTGGACCATCTCCGATCTTAAGGGTATAAGTCCCACAATTTGCATGCATCACATAAATCTTGAAGAGAACACTAAACCATCTAGGGAAATGCAAAGGAGACTTAACCCCAACATGAGAGATGTTGTCAAGGGTGAGATTCTGAAACTGCTTGATGCGGGTATCATTTAGCCAGTCCCTGATAGCCAGTGGGTCAGTCTCATTCAGGTAGTACCCAAAAAGTCTGGCATTACTGTAGTTCAAAATGAGATGAATGAACTTGTCCCCACCCGTGTAACCACAGGGTGGCGAGTTTGTATTGATTATAAAAAACTGAACACAGTAACCAAGAAAGACCATTTTCCCCTTCCCTTCATTGACCAAATGCTGGAAAGGTTAGCAAAACATAGTCACTACTGCTTCTTAGATGGCTATTCTGGCTACAACCAAATTCACATAGCACCCGAAGACCAACAAAAAACCACGTTTACATGTCCCTATGGAACATTTGCTTACCGTCGTATGCCTTTCGGGTTGTGCAATGCACCCGCTACTTTTCAACGTTGCATGATGAGCATATTTTCCGACATGGTAGATAAGTTTCTTGAGATTTTTATGGATGATTTTTCGGTGTTTGGTTCTTCTTTCGATGAGTGTTTGCATCACCTCACTTGTGTGCTGATTAGGTGTAAGGAGAAGAATTTGGTCTTGAATTGGGAAAAATGTCATTTCATGGTTAACTCAGGCATTGTTCTAGGGCATATCATCTCGGAAAAAGGCATAGAAGTAGACAAAGCCAAGGTAGATCTCATTCAACACTTGCCTCAACCTTGTTCTGTGAGGGACATCAGATCATTCTTAGGCCATGCGGGTTTTTACCGCCGATTCATCAAAGACTTTAGTAAAATTTCAAGACCTTTGTGCAATCTTCTTGCAAAAGATGTTGCATTTGTCTTTGATGATGCTTGTAAGGAAGCATGGGAGCAACTGAAGGCTCTCCTTTCATCTGCCCCTATAGTCAGACCACCTGACTGGACATTACCATTTGAGATTATGTATGATGCGTCTGACTATGCTGTAGGAGCTGTTTTGGGCCAGCGAGTAGACAAACTTCCTTATGTGATCTACTATGCTAGTAAAACACTTAATGATGCTCAACTGAATTATTCCACAACTGAGAAAGAGTTGCTAGCTGTTGTGTTTGCATTAGATAAGTTTAGATCTTATTTGATAGGGTCTAAGGTCATCATTTATTCTGACCATGCTGCATTGAGATATCTTTTGTCTAAAAAAGATGCTAAGGCTCGTCTAATTCGATGGATACTCTTGCTACAAGAGTTTGACCTCGAAATTCGAGATAAGAAAGGGTCAGAGAATGTTGTTGCTGATCACTTGTCTAGGATGAATGTTGAATCTGCTGATGAATCTGTGCTAATTAGGGAGTCATTCCCTGATGAGCAATTGATGCTTGTGTCTGAAATGCCTTGGTTTGCTGATATTGTGAACTACCTTGCCACAGGTAGAATGCCCTTGCATTGGTCTAAACAAGACCGTTCTAAGTTCTTGGCTGAAGTTAAACACTTCCTTTTGGATGACCCATATTTTTTTAAGTACTGCCAAGACCAAATCATTAGGAGATGTGTCCCCAATTCTGAACAAAGGGATGTCATCTCTTTCTGTCATGACCATGCATGTGGAGGCCACTTTAGTGCCAAGAAAACTGCTGCAAAGATCTTGCAAAGCGGTTTCTATTGGCCAACACTGTTTAAGGATAGCCATGCATTTTGTGTTGCTTGTGACCGATGTCAGAAATTAGGAAGTATCACTAAGAGAAACATGATGCCCTTACAACCCATTTTGATTGTTGAGCTGTTTGATGTTTGGGGTATTGATTTCATGGGTCCATTTCATAATTCTGAAGGTAAGTTATACATTCTTGTTGTTGTTGATTATGTCTCTAAGTGGGTAGAGGCCATTGCATCCAAAACCAACGACCATAAAGTTGTTCTTTCTTTTCTTAAGGAAAACATTTTCTCCCGTTTTGGAACCCTAGGGCAATAATCGATGATGGAGGTAGTCATTTCTGCAATAGACCCTTTGAATCACTAGTGCGCAAGTATGGAATCACTCATAAGGTCGCAACACCTTACCATCCTCAAACCAGTGGCCAAGTAGAAGTTTCTAATAGGGAAATTAAGCATATCCTTGAGAAGACAGTCAATCCTTCTAGTAAAGATTGGTCTTTGCGCTTAAACGATGCTTTATGGGCCTATAGAACTGCATACAAGACTCCCATTGGGATGTCTCCTTACAGACTTGTGTACGGTAAAGCATGTCATCTACCTGTAGAGTTAGAACACCGTGCATATTGGGCTGTGAAGAAGTTGAATTTTGATCTTGATAAAGCTGGTACCCATAGGAAACTTCAACTCAATGAGTTAGAAGAGTTGAGAAATGATGCATATGATAGTGCCAAAACGTACAAACAAAGAATGAAAGTGTTTCACGACAAGCGCATTCTGCGCAAGTCCTTCACACCAGGTCAGAAAATTTTATTGTACAACACTCGTTTGCACTTGTTTCCAGGAAAGCTACGTTCTCGATGGTCGGGACCATTCTTGGTACGTCTTGTCTTTCCCCATGGAGCTGTAGAAGTTGAAAACCCAGCAACCAAGAACATTTTAAAGGTCAATGGTCAGAGATTGAAACCATTTCTGGAGCATTTTCCACCAGAAGTTGAGACCGTTGACTTGGAAGACCCCATCTATGTGGACTGATCTAGTTCACTTGTGTACATACATATGGACTAACAATCCATTCTCTTTCCCTTTTCTTTTTCTTTTTGCATAATTCTTATTTGTGCTAACCAACCTTTTTGTCTTGCACTCTGGTTGTTTGCTTTCAAAGCATTCATCCTCCTTTGGTTTAGCAACATCATTGTACATCCGGTAATCTCTTCCCTTTTCTCTACTCAACATAGTTCTCTTGGTATGTGATTTTTTTGAATTCTTATTATCTATTGACACATTGAGGACAATGTTTGATTTAGGTTTGGGGTGCATTTGCATGTAGAGTTTTTAGTCTTAAAAAAAAAAAAAAAAAAAAAAGAAAACTCTTTGTAAATATGTACATAAAAACCTCCAACTTTTAGAGATTTTAGAGTCACTAGCATGCTTCTAGCTATGTTTACATAGAGAGTCCGACCAAAATAACATAAATTGGAAGTACTTGAGAACACAATCGGGTTTCTTAGTTGATTAGAGCGTTAAAGTTGGATTTAACCATACCGGAGGGCGAATTAGGTGTTTGTTTAGATATTCGGTAGTAGAATTGTGATCACCCATAGTGGAGACTACCCATTTTACATCAAGTGAGGCACCAACCTTCATTTTTTGCAACTTTCTAGAAAAGTCATTAGAGTGTGTGTCACCGTACGTCAATTCCGGGTAGGAATGGTGAGCTACCCAACTTCGCACCACTTTCAGCACTACTTTTGATCTCTTGAGTGCTAATTCCGTCACTCATGAGGGTGACGTCTAAAGATGAAAACTCCTTCTAAATATCGATTTGCAGTTAGCATCACTCGCTCTCCCTTTCAACAACATCAACACATTCATAGAAACACATCATCGTCAGCAAGCGGAGCATCATCTGAATATTTGAAGAAAAGTTGAAATAGTCCAAGGTTTACATGCAACAAAGGAAAGAAAAGAAAAATAAGATGAGAATTAGTGAAGTTTATGAAATCAAGACAAGACAAGTTTTATTGTTTTATTGTTATTTTCATTTCATGTAAGTTCAAAAAAAAAAATGTTTGTCAAGTTTTTGTGAAGTTCAGAAGTTCGTCATCAACATTTGAAGACCGAAGACCGAAGATTGAAGACGTTTCTATGAATGCTGTGAGAGAGTGATATTAATTGTCGATCGGGTGAGAAGGTAAGTGAGTACTCCCACCCTTGCTAATGGTTGATTTCCTTTCTTAGAGATCATCAGAAAAAGATTGTTTTTGTCCACACTTCTGTGGAGTCTCCAGAAATTATTTCGGAAGGTTATCCTTCTTACCTTCAACGTGTGCAGGATTTCTCTCTTTAGTCCTGTCTGCACACATGAGAGACTAAAAAAGCGATCTTTTTGAGTGCAATTATCATAAAACCCTATTAGTGAGGCAAAAGTCGAGGCTTATGATCACATTCGAACCCGGATTCTTTCATATGGTATGGTTATTTCTCGCTCAAAGACTTAAGGATGAGAATGCGTTCTTTGGTAGTTCTAACTTCGTGTTACTAGCATGCGAAACTCTTTGTCCTCATAGCTCCTTGGATGCTTGAGACTCTTTTACACTCGAAGTTGGAGAAGGTTTTGTGGGTACACCTCGGTAAACCCTCACGAGACTACAACTCGTCCACTAGGGACACCTAGGGGTTTAAAGGCTTAGTGCATACGCTAAATGCATTCGAGAGACCAGCGACAGTGGTATAGTTAGGATTTCTTAATTTCTGTTTCACTTGAGGACAAGTGAAATTCAGGTTTGGGGGTATTAGATGAGTGCCAAATATTGCATATTTCTACACCTTTTTATTGGCATTTAACTCATCTTTTGTGCTCGAAATCGATATTATCCCATTTCGTATTTTTTTGTTTTCAAGAATAAATATTTGTACTAATTAATTTTGTGTTTTTAGGTAATCAATAAAGTTCAAAGAAACTGAGGAGCCAAAAGAGCAAAGAATTGGAGACAAGCGTCTATGGAGCAGAAAGCCAAAGCCCGCGCGCGCAACAGTTGCAACCCAACAAGGAGCAACCCATCTACAAGACATGGGCCCAAGCTATCCAAGACCCGACCCACGACCCGGATCCAAGCCCGTCCTTTCCGAGCCGTTAGATTTGATCTAGTCTTCATCCAACTCTCGCTACAACCTCCTCATCATCCCCTGCTGTACCCGCTCAACACCGAAGTTCCCTATACCTATACCCCTTCGACCTAACCATTACTCTTCTTCCATTTCTCTTTCTTCTCCCACGACTTGAATCAGAGAAAACCCATCTCCTCACCCTTACTTTACCCATACCATGGCAGAGCCACCACATCACCACCATCCCTTTCCCCTGACACCAACACAACCATAGCCACCTTCTCCGCCACCCTAGTTCGACCCATCTCTTTCTCAGTTTCTCCCTTACCCTAGAAGCTAAGTTAAAGATGGTTGGAACTAGGGTTTGTACAACAGCCCATGCATGGAGCTCGAGACGAATTGACGAGGAGAGCACGATTCAGAGGGTATGGGCGAATGGGTTTGCTTTTAATTTTTGTTTTGAAGAGAATTAGGGTTTGGGTATTTGCTTGTATAAATATGTGGAGCTGTGTTTGTTAGAAATGATGCCTGGGCTAGCCAGAGCACCAATTGTAGTTGATTTGTATTTTGTTTTACTATGTTCTAATTTAGTTTACCTGGGTGTTGATGAAACCCCTGATTTTCATGTCAAGCATATCTACATTAGGTTTTATTCTTCTTTGTGTGATATTGTGAAGGATTAGTAGTTAACTAATGAAGCTTATGAGCTGTGATGAGTCAGATCAGAAGAAGACAGCTCATACTAGGGGTTAGTTAGCAAAACTAGTTAATAAACATCTAGTTTAGACTTTCATGGGAAAGCTCAAGAATATGGCTTAAGTTAGATTGCCTGCACATGAGATTAGAGGTGGATTCACCACCCTGGTGCTCTCCAACTTGTTATAATCTATTTTGCTGCCTTAGTTTAGAGTCACAATTCAACTCAGTCGCATCGACAACAAACCAAACATTTGTGTTACTTCTTAGAAATCAGTAGAGTAAAGCTTTAGATCAACATAACACTCCACAAGTCTCTGTGGGATCGACCTGTGCTTGCCCATGCCTCCAATAGGCCTGTGCACTTGCAGTAGACATAGTCGTAGGCATCTTTACTAGCCTACCAAAATACCTCAATGTTGTAGAAGCCAACATTTCCTTCAAAAGAAGAAGTTGATACCAATCCTGGGATCTTAGGATACCAGTGAAGGTCAAAGTTCATTCCAGCTGGTAATTCACTCACAATCTACAACAAGTTAAGTACGAAAAGCAGGAATGTTGCAATTAGTAGTGACCGAATAAATAATGGGACAGCTGAAGCAAATCGGACAAACAAATGCCGAACATCAGATTAAAAGACATTTCTACCTCTCCACTAACTGTATCCCAACAAAGAGTCTGACTGTCTATTCCAAAGGTTAGCAAGTAACGGGTATCCGTTGGACACCATTTCATTGCAATCACACCTGTGAGAGGGAGAAAAAAATCAGATCCATATAGCCACATAAGAATCAAATACTTGAAATTGATAGTTTTCTAATTAACAAAAGTACCAGGTGATAATGTTGTTAACCAGCTTGTGAAAAACAAAAAAAGAGCATTCATGTGCCGCGTGCATCACACAGTATCTTAAGGAAATATGCACATAATTTAAACCAAGGTAGAAATTTAAGTTCCACTTAGTCATATCCTAATTTACATGTTAATATAGTTCAAAGTGCAAAATTCTACTGCCTATGAAACGTTGCATGTTTGAAACCAAATGCTAGGGTGAACATAAAGATAGTTGGCAAATTAATCCAAAACAGTGAAGTTCAGCAGAAATCAAGAGATCTTAAAAATAATGGGACATCTATAACTACTCCAAACTCCATAAACAAAAACAAACTCTATAAATAAAAATAAAAATAAAAATAAAAATAAAAATGTTGAAATAAGAAAAAACAATTATTACGGTCATTTGATTAACAGTTCAGGAGGACCTTGCTTATCCAGATCTCTAGTGTGACCAACAAACTCCTTCACTGGCGACATTGCATGCCTTACATCCCAAAGCTGTAAAAAGATGTTAAACGAAATTACTAAACCTAATTAAATAATATTTACGCATTTAATTTCAAACATTTCAGCTATACCTTTAAAGAAGGCGATGAATCATCATCTGACGCTAACATGAGCTGAGTAGCAGCAGCAGTATGCCACTGCAAAACTGAACAACGACAAATTAGTACACTCAAATTAACCTCGCACTTACTACACTCAGAGAATAATATCACCATAGACTCAATACTCAAGCTTACACCAGGGCTTCAACTTTTTGCCAGGGTCTAATGCATTTCAATTGTAGTGTTATGTCACTTATACAAGATGCTCCATGACTTCACTAGTTTCAAGTTTAATGACCAAACTAAATAACAAGCTGGTATGCCTTATGTTTCTTTCTCAACAATTCCAAATCATATGCAAAGAAATCACATATGAACCCTAAACTGAAGAGCTCATCAATTCCAAATCATGTGCAAAGAAATCAAATCTCTCTAAACTTATTAACAAGATGATTACCAACTACCCTTTTGTTTGAAATCAAAGAAAAACAACATCAATAATATACAAGTATCTACCGCAAGATGAAATCAGAGCTAAAATTGAGAACAAGAAATCCCCATACCTCTTCTTGCTTTGAATAATCCAAAGCTGAAATCCAAACAAAGATGGGTTCATATATTTCATAGCTTTCCGTCAAAATCTTAACAGAATGAGTTCATTTGATTAAATAAACACTAAAAATTCAAGTAAACGGAAATTAGGTTGTTTTTATGTTGATTCCTCCTCACCTTCTACAATCACATCCTCAGCAACAACATATTCATTGTTATTGTCAACCTCCTCTTATTCTCCTTCCTACAAATATCATAACTACAACCAAATCAAAAAAACCAAAAAATCTATTATATTATATTATATTACATATTATATAAAGCAAACTCCCCTTAGCAACAGTAGTTGAAGCTGCAAATTTTGATATTCCATATTTTCCCTTAGTTTGATTTTTTCTTTATGACATAACACAACTAAATGGGGGGCGTTAAGGTAAATTAATATCAATTCAATTGCATAAGGGGAACACTTTCTACACCATTAACATATCTGTTTCAATACTTGATCTAAGTGAAGAAATTACAAACTGTTTTGAATTAAAAAATTAGTTAAGAAGGAAAAATTGAAGTTAATATGGGAAATTTTAATACTACCGCACCAGCAAATTGAATGAGGAAGATGATGATATATGATGAAAAAATGATTAAAAAAATGAAAAGGTTGCTAGCTTTAACCTTACATTTAACTCTTCTAAATATGATGAATAAATGAAAAGGAAAATATAGATGGAGAGAAAGAGGCAGCGGACTAAGTTCTAGATTTTTTTTTTTATCTTTGATTTTACATGAAATGAACGCAAATTACCATATTTCCCTTTATGTTCTTACAACTGTTTACCATGCACGTTTTGTGCAACAGGTGGGACCAAACTTAGGAAAAAATAGATTTTATGGTATAACATGGTCGAATAGGAATTGGTCCGACCCCTTATTCCATTTGTCTTTCATTTCCCATTTTAATCTATGGAATCTACTAGACATGAAACAAGCTATTGTCTGTGCCCTCAAACGACAAGAACTATCGACTATGGGTTGGAACTATCGACTGCGCACGCGCATACGCGCGTGCTTAACACTCTTGTTATACCAAAAAAAAAAGAACAAAAAACTAATCGATCCGCTAACCATAATATCCTCAGTTGGTTCATCCTCATATCTATGAGTTCAAAAAGCTCGAAATTACAGAAAATTTGAAACCCTAATTAAAAAATTTGGTGAAGAAGCGAACCTCTACTGGTTGGTTCTTTGAAACTATAGGAATTGACTCTTGATTAATTGAAGACGAAGACCTCTAATAAATATGTTAGGGACTAGGGATTAGGTTTATTGGATTTTGTAGATGCTTAGGGTTTGTTCTTTGCTTTTCTCAGATCACGAATGGCTAAGGGAAAAAAATCTGAAGCTAAGAATTAGAAGAGAACATTTCAGAAGCTAATATGCAGAGGGTTTGTTTTTTTTGGAGGAATGAGATTAAGCTAGAGAGAAAGAAGAAGGAATCGGAGCTGAAGAGAGGGTATGTGTTTCTCGGAGGAATGAGGTTGAGCGAGAGAGAGAAGGAATGGGAGTTAAAGAAGAGATAAGGAGGAGTTAGGTCAAAGGGGTGGAATAATTTTCATGCCCAAAATTATTTAACTTGACTTGGGCGGAAAAACAACAACTAGTGTTACTTGGCAAGCAGACGACTAGCACACATGAAATACCCGCTGTTGCGATTCGCAACAAAGCATCCCCGGTTGCGAATTTTGCAACAGCAGCCTGCCGTTGCGAAACATTAGCAACAGAAATTAGCTACAGAAAATTAGCAACGGCGATAATGCTGTTGCTACTCTGGGTTGCTATATCCTTAAAATGGTGTAGTGATCAAATGGGATGAAGTCAATGCTCTTGTTTCCGAAGGTGGACTCGGCATAAGAAGAATGGAAGTTATGAATAAAACACTTTTGATGAAATTATTTTGGAAAATTGAAACTGAGGATGTAGAATGGACAATGTATATGAGGGCTGAATACAAAAACAATAATGAAGAATGGATAAAATTTCATAGGCAATCATCTATATGGCCAGGTATGAAATGGGTAATGGAAGGTGTCAATGATAGTAATAGATGGTTGGTTGGAGATGGGAAAATCATTTATGTATGGAATGATAAATGGATAAAGGATTATGCTTTAATTGAAAGGCATGCAAAAGATGGTTCTATTCTATAGAATTGTTATCTGAAAGTGGAAAGTTTGATCAAAGATGGTGAGTGGCATATCCTAGAGTGTATGTATTAGTATTTTGAAGTGAATGAGTTGCCAACATTAGGTGGTGGGCAAGATAAGAAAGTTTGGGCAGCTGACCTTAATGGCAACTGTATTGTGGCTAATGCTGCTCAACTAGTAAGGAAGAAACACACAATGGTATCTTGGGATAATAAGGTATGAAACTCTTGTGTACATGCTTACACATCTGCTAACCTGTGGAAAATTTTAAGAGGTGCTTGTGCAACAGAGGAAGCTGTGAAGAAAAAGGGTTTTAATAATGTTTCCAAGTGCTACTTATGTGGTATTAATCAAGATACAATGAAGCATATACTATAGTATTGTGATTTTAGTGAATGTATCTGGCATTGGTTGGGGGGATCTTTCACTTTTTGAATCCAACAAATTTTGAGGAAGTCTCAAGATTGGCTAAGGGGAAGAGTACATCAATAGAGGAGGTGTGATATAATTGTGCATTTAATTTTATGGTGGAGTTATGACATACTAGAAACTGATTTATATATGAAGGAGAAAAACCAAATGTTGATAGCTTTAAACAGAGAATTGTTAGCTTCACCAAGGAATGCAGGGTTAGAATGATGGGGACTATGTGGGGAAGTATATATAATTTATAGATCCTTATTTCCTTTGGTATTACGGGGATTAAAGTTCACACTACTGAGGTTAAGCAACGCTTCTTCAAACTACCTTTTCAAAACCAGATCCTCATTTTGCAGAGCAGGTTTTGGTTTTGTTGCTAGAATTAGTGACGGTGGATGTGTAGGTGCTGCTTCAGATGGTTTTGGAATAGCCACAAACCATTTGGCTGAGGTGATGGCATTGATAGCTGTCGTTGAATAAGCTGTCAGATATGCATACATGGAGATGTGTTTTAGTCTTGACTATAAAGCAGTTTTGGTGGCTTTCATGAATGATAAAATACCTGGATAGTTGTGCAGATATAGACAAGGATTAGGAATTATATAAACAAAACTACCTTCATACATGGAAATAAATTTTTCTGCAGATATATTGGCCAAGAAAGGAGTGCTTCTGAAAATAAGAGTTTTTAATTATTTTTTTGAGGAGAAACCAATATTTTTGGGTGGTTTGGAGTGTGAAGGAACAATATATTTTAGATTTAACGCTTAATATTTTCTCTCTGTACTATTGGTGAGCTTTTTCCGTTTTTCGTGTTCTGTTCTTTTTAGCATTTTGATTCTTTTGTAATACTCAACTAGTTATCCTAGCTGATTTTGTAACCTTTGGTTTCATTTGAGTAATAAAAATTACATGATTAGGAAAAAAAAAAAACACCCAGACTATGTTCTTTTTACCTTTACATTTGCCTTGAATTTGAGATTCAAAATCGATATTAAAAGAAATTAAGAAGTGTGGAGAATGTGTAATTAGTTTATCTTGTTTTAGATCAGAAAAATATTGAGATATTGAGAAATTTTAGAGAGATTTAGATATTCTGGTGTAAGTTGAAATGATTTTGAAGTCGGGTATTTATAGAAGGGGAAATTTTAACCGTTGAATGAGAAACTGTTGAGCGATGATTAAATCAACGAGCGATAGTAAGACTACCGTTGACGTTATTTAGACCATCGAAAAATTTGCTGACCATCAAGCGATGAACTTTCTATCGCTCGCTAGATATTTTGTCGCGTATGTCTAAGTGGTATATTTGACACTTTGACACATATGTTTGCCAATTTGCCATACCATAGTGGGTGCAAAAGTGATAAAACAAGTTGTTTGACTTGTGTGTAGGAATAGGCGACCTGAACACTTTAACATGAAAATTTACCAAAAAAAATGTACAGTTTATTGATTCCACGACACTTTACATATTGTAGTTACCAAATATCTAACTACTTTATTTTTACTGCACATCATAACAACGTACAACACAACAGAAAAACTCTTTTATAAAGTCAGAGCAATACCAAACTCGTCTTTAACTATGTGGAACCACCCCACATACCAAAATCGACCACTACTCAGGTTGGTCCAAAACGGACCGCTTTGGCCTGTTTTGTCAGGGGAGACATTTAAAAGCCAATGTTATTCGACTTTGTTTCTGATTTAGTGAAAATTGAATGGACGAATATTTAACACGTTGAATCAGTGTCGCATCTTGTCAACGAGTCCGAATTTTTGCATACTCCTTAACGAATATGCACATAACATTTCAATCTCTACCATTGATTTAATTTAGGGAGTATATAACGAGGGTCAAGAATCCAAACATGGAGGGTAACGAGACCATCAATTAAAATCTGTGATTTTACAGATTAAAGACAACAACTCTTCTTTCTCTGATGTAAAATTTGTTTCAGTTCCAAAAAGTGCTAATAACACTGCTCACATTTTATGTAAACATGAATGCATGAGAATGTAACTAGACGGTGGAATGCTATTTCTCCACATAATTGTATCCTTTCAAACCTCAATCTTCGAGGTAGTTTAATACTAAGAATGATTAATTGGGGATAGAAAAATTAATTGGGGATATTTTACTGTAGCTGCCGGCATGGTTTTTTAATGCCGACACTCCATCGACCATGCCGGTTTTCATTGAAAACTATGCCGGCACATATCCCCAATTAATTTTTTTATCCCCCAATTAACCATTCTTTAATAAAAGCTGGCCCTATAAGGGCCATTTTCCTTCAAAAATAAATAAATAAACAACTATACACTCTACGGCGACAAATTTGGACTCCTTTGTCAACAGTGCCATTGGCAGTTTACTTGTACACTCTTGCTGTTGCTCATTTCATTTTTATCATTAGGGTATTTTTATCTTCTTACCTAGGGTATATCAACAAAATATCTGAAAGAAGGCGCCGCGTAAAACGTTTTGTTATTTTTATTTTCATTTTCATTTTCTTTCCCTCTTCTCTCTCCCGATTCTCAATCGGAAAACCTAACACTGTTAAGATTATGGGTTTTCTCTTGGAATATGAAATGATGTTACCAACCCATGAAACTAGTTTATGCTGTGATACTCTGTAGGGAATCTGTAATTTCAAATTAGAAATCCATCTGAATCTCTAATTTTACAACATTTTTTCTTTTCTGAGAAGGTTGTCAAATTACTGATTTAAATGGAAGCTGAAGAAGAAGAAGATGATGATAGAGATATTGGAGAACATAACGGAATGGAGAGATACAAAAGGTATGTTTGTTTTTTTTTGGGATAATTTCTAATTTGGGGTTTACGGAATTGGGAAAATCCCTCTTTTGATTACACGAGATTATCTCACGTCATCCGCCAGCTACTCTGCCATGTCATCCACCAGTCCTAGGTGCCCTCTACCATGTCATCCACAAATCCCACGTGTAACTATGCCATGTCACTAAAACCCAACTGTTTGCTTTTATAACTTGGCAACAGCAAAAACAAAACAAAAAAGATTGGCTCGCTTTTTGTGTTCTTGTGATTTTCGTCTCAGAAATCCTGCTAAGAATTCTTCACTTCTTGTTTCTTTTACATTCTCTCTAAACCCTAGTTACCACATTCTCCTGCTACATTGGCATTATATGTGTTCTTGTACTTCTTTTGACCAAGAACTTCCTTTCTCAATCTTCAATAAGAATTACAGGTAATTCCATACTTTTGGGAATTTTGTGATAATGTTCAACAAAAGATATCTTCACACTTTTTGTTTTTGTTTTTCTTAAAATTTCTTCTAACAAATCTTAGTTATACTACATTGTCATTATTGTTTCTTCCAGTTCTTTTCATCAAGAACTCTTCCAAGGGCCACAGCTGGTTTGTGAAAGAATCAATTATTCAATTAGAGGTAATTTTGTGATATCTGCTTTTGTTCTTGATGATATGCTTTTGATCATACTTTGTGGGGTCTAAAGATCAAACTAGCTGTGTTTGAATTTCTTGAAGGAATGTGATCTTCCATAATATGGGTTTTACTTAGAATTGAGTTTCTTGCTGTAATTTGTATGATAATTTGGTTTTCCTGTTTTATTGTTTTTGTTTTGACACATAGTTGTTAGTTTCAATTTTATTGAAAGGGGTTTTCCTGTTTAGTCCACAATATCCACTGTTCTGTTCTTGATGATATAGTCTTGAAGGAATGTGATATTACTTTTTTTTTTTTGATAAGAATGTGGTCTTGCAAAACATGGGTATTGCTCAGGTTTGAGATTCTTTCTGTTATTTGTATATAGTTGAGTTTTCTTGTTATTAAATGATTGAAATGGTTTACATTAATTCTTGTATAGTTTTACTTTTTATTGGAATGTGCTCTGTTTAGTTCTCGATTGTAGTTATAGTATTACTCCGAGAACAGGTTACCGTGCATATGAGTCTGTGTTTTGTTCGACATCATTTGATTGAATTTTTGTGGTAAATTGGTCTTAGTGTCTATGTTGAACTGCCATCGTGCAGTACTGCGTTGGATACGAAACACGGGACCACTGGTACCAACCATTTTCTAAGGTCTTAGTAGTAGCAGCCCCAACCCCATGATCAGGAACTGTACTGGTGATATGTTAGATTTTATACACCTTCTATGAATTAAGTTTCTCATTATTGTTTCAATCTTCCGCTCCGTTGAGCAATAATTTAGTTTTATTTTGTATGCTGTAATGGTGTGTGTCTGGTTTCTTTGATGCTTCTGGCTTTGATTTTGCTGTCTGTTAAGTTATATGTATGACTAGAGTGGATGCCTCTGTTTTGCAGATGGTTGGATGTGAAAAATGCCACCATGATCGGCGCCACTGTCCAGCCGATTGTAGGTACGTCCAGTACTTCCCTGCTGGTAGAAGGGACGATTTTATAGCTGTTAATGAGGTTTTCGGTTCGAGTAAATTTCTGAGAATAGTGAACCTAGCTCCACAACAGAACTTAGTATCTGAGTCACTAATTAGACAGGCAAGAGCTAGGGTAGCGGATCGTGTAAATGGGTTTGGTGGTACTGCTCACCAACTTAGAATCCGGGTGAATGAGCTTCGAGCTGAGCTAACTGCAAGAGGGATTCCCATCGGAGGAGATATTATTCCTCAAGGACCACTAGAAGCAGAACAACCAGTTCAGAACGGAGGACCCTGTGAGGCTTGCAGGCATCAGAAGAAACGGTGTCCAGCAAACTGTCCTCTGCGAGCAATATTCACTCCTCAAAGGAATGCGGATCTTATCAATGTTCTTGCCTTGTATGGAGTTGCTAAATTTAAGAGTAACATGGTTAAAGCTGGCGCTGCAGAAAGACGATTGGCAGCTGAACGGATGATTCTAGAAGCTAGGGCATGGAATGAATTCCCAGGCACAGGAATTGAGGTACTCATCAACACTCTGAATCAGGAAGTGCAGAGACTCACAAGGAGGTTGGAATTAGCGAAGTTACCTTTTAAGAAGAGGCGTGGGTTAGTATGAAACTCTGTTTATGGGGGAGAGATGTACAGATGCGCGCATAAAGGATTGCATCAAATGGAAGTTCTCAATTCAAATATATGTCTGAAGCTCAAGTTTTATTTTCATCTCTAGTTCCAATGGTACATCAACTTTTACTGCTTTTTTTCTGCTGCTTCTTCTCG
This sequence comes from Papaver armeniacum, assembly GCA_023531295.1. Lineage (NCBI taxonomy): Eukaryota > Viridiplantae > Streptophyta > Magnoliopsida > Ranunculales > Papaveraceae > Papaver > Papaver armeniacum. The sequence continues at coordinate 213,300 of JAJJWW010001169.1, read as the reverse complement.
TACTCGTCTGTTGACAAGGCTGCATACGAGACTCATTTCTTCTCTTGTTCTTCAGCAGCTTGAAGATGATGTGATTGTTAGTAATTAGTTTTTTACACTTCAGACTTATTTTGTTGTTAGCACTTAGAGGAGTTGTGTGTTTGTTTCTAGTTCTTTGTTCAAGCTATACGGTGTTGTGTTTTAATCTCTAGGTGTTCTATGTTCAAGCTTTACTTTGTTTGTAAAGGCTTGAGGGTTTTGTAGCAGTATATTTGTCGGTAGATACATTATGTGTCAGATACTTCATACTTGTATGACTTTACCATTATAGAAGTTATATGATTGTTATATCTTAGAATTTCGATTTCAGTTTCAAATACAATCAGTCGTTGATTTATTTATTTGTCAATTCCTTTAAATAAGAAACTGAATCTTTTCAGTAAAAAAGACTCTCTGATTCAATTTGAAGTTTTTTTCATTTCCTTGAAAACTTTTAGCTAGGCCTCCAAAAGGGCTTGACTTAGACTAATCTCACACTCATGTTACACCACCGATAGTTATGTTTTCATTTTTTGAATTTTGAAAAGTTTGACAATTTCTTCCAACGGTTTCAAAATCTTAAAATTTGACAAACTAAGAAATTTTTTGATTACACTGCAAAACAATGTCACAATGTTTTTTGAAATTAAAATTCTACTTCTAAAAATTTAAAAAGTACATTGAAATTGAAATCCTACTTCTAAAAATTTAAAAAGTACATTGAAATTGAAATCCTACTCTAAATTAACTTCTAATTCAAACTTGAAAATGAACTTCTAATAACTAAAATATCACTCATAATTTAGGGGATTGGTTCTAGACTAGCAACCCCATAAGACTTAGGTGATTTTACTAGCTGACGTGGACTGCTAATCTAGGTGCTAGACTAGCACACCATAAGACTTAGTCTTAGGACGTATGACTTTGACTAGGTGTTTGGCGATCTTGAAATAGGGATTTTCACGGCGTTGTTGGAGAAGAAGATAATAGTTCTACGGAAATTTGACTAGAGTTTTGTCTTCATCTCTTCAGTTCGAGAAATTTGACTAGAGTTTTGTCAAGTATTGATAATTTGATACAAGCGTTCTGTCAAGGACTTATTAATACGGTACATAGGAAGTTTACAAATTTTATCATCGTATGCTTTCTAAGAGTCCTGTTATATATTAGGAGGGAAAGAACCTATATGAGCCTCGCATTTTTAGGGCGACCCCAAATGAATTAGGGGCGACACTAATAGACAAAAAAAGTCACCCAAACGTAAATCTAAGCTACCCCTTATCTTCGATTTTTCGAAATGGCCAATATGCCCTTATATAATCGGTAGCCAACACCATAATCTAGTAGGTTAAAGGTGAATCGGTAGGTTAAATTGAAACTATACCTACCGATTATTGTGTAGATACTTCCTATTAATAATCCCTTTTATAATCGGTAGCTTATCCAACTTGTAAGACTACCGATTATAAGGAGCCCCATATTCAGCCTTGGCCAAATTCCATAGGTTTTGAGGGGTGCAGAGCGAACCATAACCACTTGGCTTGAGCCGTGGATGTAGACATAATCGGAAGCCTAATAGGTTACATACACTACCGATTATAAGTTGCCCCAAAATGAGTTTTTTCTAAAATCCTTCACGTAATGAATTTTGAAATCTACCATAATCGATAGGGTATATAATTATATAACCCACCGATTATAACGAGCCCCAGATCCAGCCTTTGCCATATTTCATAGGTTTTCAAAGTGTACACAACCCACCATAACCACTTGGTTCGCGTTTTGGATGCAAATAAGTTAATCTGGGAGTTAAATATATTACAAAACCATCCGATTATGGGTTGCCCCAAAATGAGTTTTTTCTAAAATCCTTCACCTAAGGGAATTTGAAATATACCATAATCGGTAGAGTTAACAACTTAACAACCTACCAATTCTAAGGAGCCCCAGATCGAACCCTTGCCAAATTTCATAGGTTTTGAGTGTACAGAGCCAGGCATGACCATGTGGTTCGTGATTTGGATGTAGCCATAATCGTAAGCCAAAAAGGTTCCACAACCTACCGATTATACAGTTGCCCCAAATTTAGTTTTTTCTAAAATCCTTCATGTGATGAATTTTGAAATCTACCATAATCGGTAGAGTTTATTACTAATTACCGTCAGATTATAAGTGGCCCCGGATTCAACCTTTGCCAAAAACTAAAATATTCGGTAGCCAAAACAATAATCGGTAGTTTCACAAAATAATCGGAAGCAAACTTTGTAATCGGTAGGCTGGGGTCCATATATACGTGTTTGGAATTTTTTTGTTGGGGCAACTATATAATCGGTAGTCAAATGAAGTAATAAGACTTCTGATTATACAGTTGCCCCAAATTTTGTTTTTGCAGAAATGTCATTTTTTTCGAATTTGGGAACTAGAATAATCGGTAGTGAATAAGACTTCCGATTATACAGTTGCCCCAAATTTTGTTTTTGAAGAAATGTCTTTTTTTTCGAATTTGGGAACTAGAATAATCGGTAGTTAATATGACTTCCGATTATAAAGTTGCCCCAAATTTCTTCCTTGACTAAATCACCAATTTTGGGAATTTAGGAGCTACTATAATCGGTAGTTTAGTGAGGTTGTTTTTCCTACCGATTGTTATAGAAGCCAGATGCGCGTTAGGCACAAAATCGATATTAATCGGTAGTATAATATCGTTACTAAGCTTCCGATTGCTTTATAATAATCGGGCACAAAATAGCTTCCGATTATGTAAGGGCATTAACGTATTCTCCGCGTTTTTGGACATCCCTTAACGGTGTATATGGGTTGGGAATAAAAAAGTCGCCCCTAATTCGTTTGGGGTCGCCCTTAAAAATGCCAGGTATATGAGGGGGGAGTTAAAAAAATTGAGGAGGGATTTTTTTTTGTTTCTTTTTTTGTAAGTGAAAATGCATTCAAGCCGACTAACTTAGGGAGTTAGTAACCCTTCATCAATAATAATAGAGCCATCTAATATTGGGCTATAGCCCCAATCCGAACATTAGATTTATCTACTTCTAAGACTTGCAAAATACAGGATGGAGGTATATTTCTCCGGTTAACAAGAGTTCGAAAGTTTTCAGCCTCCTTAGCAAGGATATCGGCTGCACTGTTTGCTAATCTAGGAACATAAAAAAACCTAAAAACTTTTGACAAAGATTAAACTCCCTTTTTACTTCATCCATGACTCTTTCAAAGAAATCTGTACAAATTAAAAAGCTTAGTTATACGGTTGTTTATGGGTAAAATCGTTTCTGCCGATTTCGGTAAATTCGGTAGGTAAGTGAGAAACTGGTTCAAACCCTAAACAAATGTGCTGCACGTGAGCACTTTATAGATTCGAGAGATCAATCTGCATAAGTCCGGCCTAAACCAAGAAATGACCGTTCCGCACTTGCTTCGGTCACAAAGTGGAGGAGAAGGGTTGATTTGGGGAGGAAGCAAAGAAAGGTGTTGAGACCGTAATACTGCAGGAGAGTAGTGTCTCGACTTGTATCGTAAAGTGGAAGCTTCGTAAGCTTGCAAGAGATGAAAGCTTTTTGGAGAGCTTGCAAAGTTGCCTTTTCCGAGAGTGTAGTATTTTTTCCCCCCGAGACTTGTTTTCCGGTGGAAATAGGTAAGACCTATTTATACAAGTCGAGATTGAAACGTACTCGGCCTCATGAAGGAAGAGAGTAAAGGGTGAAATAATGGGAGGAGGTGGTAACCGCATGGTGTTAATGGGTGAAAACGTTTTCACCATTATTTCCTCTTTATTTGACCGCTTTATTCCTATTCACGCTTTCTTAATGTGAGTGTAGTGTACGCCGCATGTCAGGACCGCCAAACCAAAACCCTAGAAAGCATCCCCGCCTTGTGTTGATATCTCGAGTGTTGGTTGCACCTTGAGTGCAAGTGGCGCTGCTAGTGGCGCGTGTGGCATGTGCCATTGGCATGTGCGGAATGCCCTTGTTGCGGGTTGTACTTTGAGCGCAAGTGGCAATGCCAGAGCTACTAGTGGCGTGCGTGGCATGTGTGGAACACCTTGGTGGTAGGTTGTACGTTGAGTGTAAGTGGCAATGCCAGAGCTGCTAGCGGCGTGTGTGGCATGTGCCAATGGCATGTGCGGAATGCCTTGGTGGTAGGTTGTACGTTGAGTGTAAGTGGCAATGCCCTAGCTGCTAGTGGCGTGTGTGGCATGTGCCAATGGCATGTGCGGAATGCCTTGGTGGTAGGTTGCATGGTTTGCGAGTTAGGCTACCAGCGTGGGTTTTGGCAGGTGCCAATGGCGCGTACGGCCAAGTTGGCCTAAGTTGCACGGCTTGCAAGTTAGGCTACCGGCGTGCATTAGGGGCACGACTAGGCGACGAAGGCTACCAGCGAGCGTGTTGGCATGTGCCAATAGCATGCGTGGCCGTTTAGGGTCGTGGCCTTGGTAGGAAAAAGCTACCAATGAGCGTGTTGGCATGTGCCAATGGCGTGCGTGGCCGTTAGGGCCGTGGCCTTGGTAGGAAAAGCTACCAACGAGCGTGTTGGCATGTGCCAATGGCATGCGTGGCCGTTAGGGCCGTGGCCTTGGTAGGAAAAAGCTACCAAAGACGCATGTTGGCATGTGCCAATGGCACGCGTGGGGCCGTTGGCCTAGGTTGCATGGTTTGTAAGCCTAGGTGCGGGCGCTACTTTGGCATGGCGCGCTAGGGCCAAGGTAAGGGTGTTTGGCTTGGCGTGGCACGACTAGGGCCAAGGTAAGGGTGTTTGGCTTGGCGTGGCGTGACCAAAGTGTAGTTAGGGCCAAGGCAGAGTGTGTTTGGCATGGCGCGGCTAGTTCGGGTTAAGTGTGGTCTGGCATGATTTGCCATTGGCACGGAGGTGCGGCTAGCATGGTTGGCATGCTTGGCGCGTTTGGTATGGCTCGGCATGATTTGCCATTGGCATAGAGATGCGGCTAGCTTGGGCTAGGTGTGGTCGGCATGATTTGCCATTGGCACGAGGTGCGGCTAGCATGGTTGGCATGCTTCGGCGCGTTTGGTATGGCTGGCATGGTTTTCCATTGGCATAGAGATGCGTCTAGCTCGGGATAGGTGTGGTGGCATGATTTGCCATTGGCACGGAGGTGCTGGCATGGTTGGCATGCTTCTGCCATTGGCGCATGGTATGGCTGGCATGGTTTGCCATTGGCATAGAGATGCGTCTAGCTTGGTGTAGTCGGGCATGATTTGCCATTGGCATAGGTGCTGCGCTAGCATGGTTGGCATGCTTCTGCTTTGGTATGGTCGGGCATGGTTTGCCATCGGCATAGAGATGCGTCTAGCTCGGGCTAGGTGTGGTCGGCATGATTTGCCATTGGCACGGAGGTGCGGCTAGCATGGTTGGCATGCTTCGCGCGTTTGGTATGGTCGGCATGGTTTGCCATTGGCATAGAGATGCGCCTAGCTCGGGCTAGGTGTGGTCGGCATGATTTTGCCATTGGCACGGAGGTGCGGCTAGCATGGTTGGCATGCTTCGGCGCGTTTGGTATGGCTGGCATGGTTTGCTATTGGCATAGAGATGCGTCTAGCTCTGCCAGGTGTGGTCGGGCATGATTTGCCATTGACACGGAGGTGAATTAGGGTTTCGTTCGTTGTAACCCTAATTTGAAAAAAATACCCCTATTAATTACCGACTACACGCATTAAATGTTCTAATAAATGTGTCACCGGTGACATTAGATTATTTGGGGTTTTACGATTTTACCCTTTGTTTAAAAACCACCATCAACATTAAGTCCCCGCTTAGCTCGGAGCAGAGCTTTGTTGCGAGGTAAGCATAAGATGGTGACAAACTATAAGCAGCAAATCGTAAAGAGAATTGAGGAGGTGTGTCTGACCTTTTTATCAATAGGATTTGGAATCCTTGCCTCGCAATTTTGCACAACCGGAGGTCAAGGCGCAATTGGGAAGTTATCGCCGTGAGAGACGGCAGCTGGCGGTATTGAGAAGTTGACGCGAGTTTAGGAAACCGAGCGTGCTAGCCGGGGGACCGGCGCAAGGTGGGGAAGTCAGTGTGTGCTTGGCCGGGCGGGACTTGAGCGGTCTTTGGGAAGTTGGCGTGATTGGTGGGGCCGGTGCAACTTGGGCGGCATTGGGAAGTGGTTGCGAGTTGGGAAACTGAGCGTGCTGGCTGGTGGGACCCCGCGCAACTTGGGGAAGCTGAGCGTGCTAGCTGGCGTGACTTGATAGGATCGCTGTGAACAAGGAGGGAGTAGGTGTTTCTACAGATAGCAAAGTTTCCTTATTTTGCCTTCCTTCACGCGCGGCTTCAATCAGGGCATCGTCCATGCCAAAAAATCTGGAAGCGTTATGTCCCTCATTGCTTCCTTTCCTTTTTAAGGTTCCGTATTCATACCCAACGCAACTGCATCATCTCCCTTGTTTGAGAGGGGTTCTTCTTGTTGGTTTCTCTTTTCTTTGCCTAGAGACGAATCATCCTCTAAACAAGGGAGATTCTCCAAGTGAAGGCGCGAGATCCGACTCTTGCAAAAGCACCCCGACTAGGGTTATTCGGCTAAGAAAATCATATCGGTATGTTTTCTTCTTCTTCTATGTTCATGTTATCCTCTTTTTATATGTGTATAGATAGGATGGAACTTGATCATTTTCCCCATTCTTTGCAAAGTGTATGATGGGACCTTCCAGGATGGTCCGTGCCTTTAACTTTTCTAAAAGGACTTGAATTGGCGGAGATCAATCTTCTTCTCTTGAGGAGGCATTGGTTGGGATTGAGTCCTTGCTACATGAAGCTAGTGAAATTATTAAGGACCTCCTTCCATCTACCCCCACGAAGAACACGTGTACATGCTCGGACTCTCTTGGGTTCAAGTGAGCGTGGAGGAGAGCGCCATGATTCTTGATTTTGATGCGGATGAATCGAAGAACTTTCTTCGAAATGTCAATGAGAAAACCTTTGAAGGAGAATATGATGGAAACGAAATAGCCTTTGAAGTTGATGCCAAAGGTGCTGTTGGTAATACCGAGGGGGGTCATGGTGGCGTATCTTTGGAATGGTCGTCTGGGAGGACACTCGCCGCCGCCTTTCGGGATGGGATGTTGAGGTTGCTGCTGCTAAAACCGTTGAATGGAACCTTTGTTGCCCGAAGGATTGCTCGGGGAAGTGTTTGAAGATAGCTTTGCCCGAGGGGACTTGTGCTCCATCCTTCGAGGGCTAGTTCCTCCCTTTTGTTATTTCTGTTAGCTGCTTAGTTCCCCTGATGCCTCTTTTTTTTTTTTTGGTAAACTCATCTTTTCCTTCTTCTTCATCAGTAAACATTTTGCTTCATATATATTTTTTGAAATAGGTTGTGGTATGATGGCTCTGCAGTGGTTTTCTGGGTTTATCTGATGTATTTCTCTGATATCTGGAGAATTTGCTTGGAAAGAGATGTATTTTTTATTATTTTTTTTGACGGGAAGGGAATCCCTAGGGAGAAATACAAACGGTGTATTCATCTTGGGGAAGTACAACTACTAAGAGGAATTGTTAAAGGAAATACCGAAAAGGGGAGTAAATGGGAAGTACAACTTTTTTTTTTTTTTTTATGGATTGGATTCCTTGAGCCATCGCGAGTGAATTATCACGCCTTCATGTGTGTCTCGCATTGATGAGCTTGCAATATCCTCCCAAAAGGGTATCCGCAACCGCATACGGCTCTGCCTTCTCCTTCACCGGGCAAATCCATTTTTACCGTCATCTTCCCAACTTGAAACGAGCTTTCTTTAACCACTACATCTCCAATTGAAAACGGGTTCAGACGTCGTGCAACCGTTTGAGTCTTGGCTTCGTTGGCTTCAATAGAAGTTTCCAAGCTTCTTGCAAAGTGTTCAAATGGTCCAGCCCCCCATTCACATTTCTTGACAGCGTTTGTGCCAGTAATCGCGCCGAGTCCCCATGACGGAAAGGGGGAAGGAAAGACTGGTTGCAGAAAAGGTTGCTTGGTCGACTTACTTGCATTTGAAAACCATGATCTAGCGCCAACGGGTCTTCTCCGATGTCCGGGTTTCTTCGCAGTTTGTTGATGCGATAACCAAATGGGATGATTTGTTGGAATTTCCTTCGGGCGTGGACGTTGGCGGAGGGCGCACATCCAATTTCGCTTTGTTGTCGAGCACCCATAAACGTCCCAATATCATGTCGTGATCTAGTTCTTTGACAATATGGAATTTGCTATGTGTTATAGCGTCTCCCATCTCGATCTCTAAGTTGATGTAGCCATGCGCGTTCAAAGCTTCTCCTCTCAAGTCCTTAATCACGGACGGGGAATAGGTAGCGTTGTTTTGTAAATCCCGCCGCCTTCGGTGTCTTGAAAGTAATGATGTTGTGGTAGGAGGCCGTGTCGATGAGCGTGTCGTCAAATTTGTTACCTCTTAAACGGGACGTGGCCAGCAGTCCCCAGTTCTCCTTTTTTGGTTCCGCCTGTTTGGGAAGCTTGGGCCCCTGGCGTGATTTCCGAGGGAAGAAAAAGTCGTTTGCCGGATACAACGCGATTGAGAGCTGCGAAAATATCTTGGCGCTGCACCTTGGAAAGATAGAGAATTTCGCACACATGTTGCATCATGGATTATACAGGCTCGTGCACGTAGTCCCCGGAGGACCCGCAGCTTCTTATTGGGAGTGGGTCTCGATGCACTCTTTCGTCTCCTAGTTGGAGTTCTCCCGCTTCTATCCTTTCTTTGAAAATATGCTTTAGTCCGTTGCAATCGCTAGTCGGGTGGTGAACGAACCCGTGGTAATGGCAAGATTTGGGGTTCGCCATCTCACCTCGGTTGGTGGACGTCCGGGAGGCGGGTAGTCTGATGACATCATCTTGAACCCAGGCTTCTAGGAGGTCAATCACCTCCTCGATGGGAAACGGGAAATCAAGGGTATTTCCTTCGGTCTCATGATGCTGCATGGGAGTTTAAGTGACGGTCTTCCGTGGCGGGGGTTCCCGTTATGCCGGCGCTTCACGTTTTGGCTGGTGATTCGTAGTTGGGGCTTTCCTTTTTCCCCTTTCGTTTACTATGTTCACGGAGGATGAGCCGGCATTAAATTGTTTGTTGATGAGGCGTCTACTCCCGCGGGTTTCACGCGCGTCTTCGGTTCGAGTTGGCCTAGCTCTTTCCAGTAATGCTGGTGCTGTTGTTGCAGATCGTCTGGCGGCTTCATGGAGTTCGGAGAACGTTTGGAAACGCAAGTTTTCTAGCAGGGCGCGGTAAATTGGAACCATACCATTGATGCATGCTTTCACCAGGTTGTTGTTCTATACGCGTTTGGGTCATGACAATGAGTGCTTGAACCCCGAACCTTTGACGAAATCATTCTTGATGTTCGTTATCCCACTCGGTACATTCTTCCGAGGTCCGAGAAAGTAACTTGTTCAGACACGAAGAAGTATTTCTTGTAAAACGCAGTGACCATGCTATTCCATTGGGAATGCTTTGTTCGGTGGGATGTCATTGTACCATGTGTACGCCCTTCCAAAGAAGTGATTTTGAGAATTCCCTTAAACGAAGAACGTGATTATATTCATGTTCACCTAGGGATTCCAGAAACGGGAGACATGCTCATGTGCATTCCCACCATCGCACGGGGTAAATTGAGGAGAAGAGTACCCCTTGGGAGAGGGATTCTCTCGCATTTCGGATGGGTAGGGGGTTGGTGATGATGCACGTCCAATTCATCATTCTTGATTCGGCGGAGAAGTTGCTCCAAATCCTCTCTCGTGACGGTTATGCGGCTGATTTCTTTCCGACGTGATTCTAGCGCGAGTTTCCTCATCCGTGGAGGCGTGTTCCGCCGAGGTGCTGGCGTCGGGGTTGTTGGAGACGTTCCTAAATGGCTCTGGAGGGCGCGACTCACGTGGTAGTCGTTCTGTCAGGGTCTTGAGAAAGATGAGTACTTCCTTCTGCGTTGAAACCATATCCGTCTGGGCTCGCGAGCATCTCTTTCATTCCATCAAATCAGCGATGGTGATGTAAGGACGACTTCCTCCTGGTCCCTCCTCCTCTCGTCCCGTCTGGCGGGGTGGTTGGGACCTTGGTCGGGTCGGAGGCGCCATGCTAGACGAAGCATTTGGGGTCGTAGCGGCGGCTCTAGCCCTGGTGACTGGTGGCGCGACACCCGAAGAAATATTTTCATTGCCGTGATTAGAGGGTTGTGCAGAGACACTAGAGGAGGCTTCGGCTCTGGCCCTGGTGATTGGCGGTGTTACACTTGAGGGAGTGCATTCGATGTTGCTGTTGTCAGCCGGTGATGCAACAACGTTATTGGGAGAGACGCTAACATCGTGGGATGCGTTACGTGTTGGTGTTCTCGCAGCCGCTCCGGACTGAGTTCCACCATGTTGGGATTTGACGTTCGGGAAACGAAATCAGGAGTCGGAGTTGGTATTGTAACCGATAAATCAATCCTCCCGCCGTGGTCGCCAATTGTTTATGGGTAAAAATCGTTTCGGCCGATTTCGGTAAATTCGGCAGGTGAGTGAGAAACTCGGTTCAAACCCTAAACAAATGTGCCGCACGTGAGCACTTTATATATTCGAGAGATCAATCTGTACAAGTCCTACCTAAACCAAGAAATGGTCGTTCCGGACTTGCTTCGGTCACAAAGTGGAGGAGAAGGGTTGATTTGGGGAGGGAAGCAAAGAAAGGTGTTGAGACCCGAATAATTATGGGAGAGTAGTGTCTCGACTTGTATCAGAAAGTGGAAGCGTCGTAAGCTTGCAAGAGATGAAAGCTTTTTGGAGAGCTTGCAAAGTTGCCTTTTCTGAGAGTGTAGTATTTTTCTCCCGACCGAGACTTGTTTTCTGGTGGAAATAGGTAAGACCTATTTATACAAGTCGAGATTGAAACGTACTCGGCCTCATGAAGGAAGAGAGTAAAGGGTGAAATAATGGGAGGAGGTGGTAACCGCATGGTGTTAATGGGTGAAGACGTTTTCACCATTATTTCCTCTTTTATTTGACCGCTTTATTCCAATTCACGCTTTCTTAATGTGAGCGTAGTGTACGCGGCATGTCAGTGACCGCCAAACCAAAACCCTAGAAAGCATCCCCAGCTTTGTGTTGATATCTCGAGTGTTGGTTGCACCTTGAGTGCAAGTGGCGCCGCTAGTGGCGCGTGTGGCATGTGTCATTGGCATGTGCGTAATGCCCTTGTTGCGGGTTGTACTGAGCGCAAGTGGCAATGCCAGAGCTGCTAGTGGCGTGCGTGGCATGTGCCAATGGCATGTGTGGAACACCTTGGTGGTAGGTTGTACGTTGAGTGTAAGTGGCAATGCCAGAGCCGCTAGCGGCGTGTGTGGCATGTGCCAATGGCATGTGCGGAATGCCTTGGTGGTAGGTTGTACGTTGAGTGTAAGTGGCAATGCCAGAGCTGCTAGTGGCGTGTGTGGCATGTGCCAATGGCATGTGCGGAATGCCTTGGTGGTAGGTTGCATGGTTTGCGAGTTAGGCTACCAAATATGGGTTTTGGCAGTGCCAATGGCGCGTCACGCCCAAGTTGGCCTAAGTTGCACGGCTTGCAAGTTAGGCTACCTACGTGCATTAGGGGCACGACTAGGCGACGAAGGCTACCAATGAGCGTGTTGGCATGTGCCAATAGCATGCGTGGCCGTTTAGGGTCGTAGCCTTGGTAGGAAAAGCTACCAAATGAGCGTGTTGGCATGTGCCAATGGCGTGCGTGGCCGTTAGGGCCGTGGCCTTGGTAGGAAAAGCTACCAAATGAGCGTGTTGGCATGTGCCAATGGCATGCGTGGCCGTTAGGGCCGTGGCCTTGGTAGGAAAAAAGCTACCGGTGACGCATGTTGGCATGTGCCAATGGCATGCGTGGGTCGTTAGGGCCGTGGCCTTGGTAGGAAAAAGCTACCAGTGACGCATGTTGGCATTTGCCAATGGCACGCGTGGCCGTTTGGCCTAGGTTGCATGGTTTGCAAGCCTAGGTGCGGGCGCTATTTTGGCATGGCGCGGCTAGGGCCAAGGTAAGGGTGTTTGGCTTGGCGTGGCGTGACTAGGGCCAAGGTAAGGGTGTTTGGCTTGGCGTGGCGTGACCAGTGTAGTTAGGGCCAAGGCAGAGTGTGTTTGGCATGGCGCGGCTAGTTCGGGTTAAGTGTGGATGGCATGATTTGCCATTGGCACGGAGGTGCGGCTAGCATGGTTGGCATGCTTCGGTGCGTTTGGTATGACTGGCATGATTTGCCATTGGCATAGAGATGCGGCTAGCTTGGGATAGGTGTGGCTGGCATGATTTGCCATTGGCACGGAGGTGCGGCTAGCATGGTTGGCATGCTTCGGCGCGTTTGGTATGGTCGGCATGGTTTGCCATTGGCATAGAGATGCGTCTAGCTCGGGCTAGGTGTGTGGTCGCATGATTTGCCATTGGCACGGAGGTGCGGCTAGCATGGTTGGCATGCTTCGGCGCGTTTGGTATGGCTGGCATGGTTTGCCATTGGCATAGAGATGCGTCTAGCTCGGGCTAGGTCCGCCGAGGTGCTGGCGTCGGGGTTGTTGGAGACGTTCCTAAATGGCTCTGGAGGGCGCGACTCACGTGGTAGTCGTTCTGTCAGGGTCTTGAGAAAGATGAGTACTTCCTTCTGCGTTGAAACCATATCCGTCTGGGCTCTGGCGAGCATCTCTTGTCGTTCCATCAAATCAGCGATGGTGACATAAGGACGACTTCCTCTGGTCCCTCCGGTTTCTCGTCCCGTCGGCGGGGTGGTTGGGACCTTGGTCGTGGTCGGAGGCGCCATGCTAGACGAAGCATTTGGGGTCTTAGCGGCGGCTCTAGCCCTGGTGACTGGTGGCGCGACACCCGAAGAAATATTTTCATTGCCATGATTAGAGGGTTGTGCAGAGACACTAGAGGAGGCTGCGGCTCTGGCCCTGGTGATTGGCGGTGTTACACTTGAGGGAGTGCATTCAATGTTGCTGTTGTCAGCCGGTGATGCAACAACGTTATTGGGAGAGACGCTAACATCGTGGGATGCGTTCTGTGTTGGTGTTCTCGGCAGCCGCTCCGGACCTCGAGTTCCACCATGTTGGGATTTGACGTTCGGGAAACGAAATCGGAGTCGAGTTGGTATTGTAACCGATAGATCAATCCTCCCGCCGTGGTCGCCAATTGTTTATGGGTAAAAATCGTTTCGCCGATTTCGGTAAATTCGGAGTGAGTGAGATAACTGGTTCAAACCCTAAACAAATGTGCTGCACGTGAGCACTTTATAGATTCGAGAGATCAATCTGTACAAGTCCTACCTAAACCAAGAAATGGCCGTTCCAGACTTGCTTCGGTCACAAAGTGGAGGAGAAGGGTTGATTTGGGGAGGGAAGCAAAGAAATGTGTTGAGACCAGAATAATTCTGGGAGAGTAGTGTCTCGACTTGTATCATAAAGTGGAAGCTTCGTAAGCTTGCAAGAGATGAAAGCTTTTTGGAGAGCTTGCAAAGTTGCCTTTTCTGAGAGTGTAGTATTTTCTCCTGACCGAGACTTGTTTTCTGGTGGAAATAGGTAAGACCTATTTATACAAGTCGAGATTGAAACGTACCCTGGCCTCATGAAGGAAGAGAGTAAAGGGTGAAATAATGGGAGGAGGTGGTAACCGCATGGTGTTAATGGGTGAAAACGTTTTCACCATTATTTCCTCTTTTATTTGACCGCTTTATTCCAATTCACGCTTTCTTAATGTGAGCGTAGTGTACGCCGCATGTCAGGACCGCCAAACCAAAACCCTAGAAAGCATCCCCGCTTGTTTTGATATCTCGAGTGTTGGTTGCACCTTGAGTGCAAGTGGCGCCGCTAGTGGCGCGTGTGGCATGTGCCATTGGCATGTGCGTAATGCCCTTGTTGCGGTTGTACTGAGCGCAAGTGGCAATGCCGTGAGCTGCTAGTGGCGTGCGTGGCATGTGCCATTGGCATGTGTGGAACACCTTGGTGGTAGGTTGTACGTTGAGTGTAAGTGGCAATGCCAGAGCTGCTAGCGGCGTGTGTGGCATGTGCCAATGGCATGTGCGGAATGCCTTGGTGGTAGGTTGTACGTTGAGTGTAAGTGGCAATGCCAGAGCTGCTAGTGGCGTGTGTGGCATGTGCCAATGGCATGTGCGAATGCCTTGGTGGTAGGTTGCATGGTTTGCGAGTTAGGCTACCAGCGTGGGTTTTGGCAGTGCCAATGGCGCGACGGCCAAGTTGGCCTAAGTTGCACTACTTGCAAGTTAGGCTACCGGCGTGCATTAGGGGCACGGCTAGGCGACGAAGGCTACCAATGAGCGTGTTGGCATGTGCCAATAACATGCGTGGTCATTTAGGGTCGTGGCCTTGGTAGGAAAAGCTACCAAATGAGCGTGTTGGCATGTGCCAATGGCGTGCGTGGCATTAGGGCCGTGGCCTTGGTAGGAAAAGCTACCAAATGAGCGTGTTGGAATGTGCCAATGGCATGCGTGGCCGTTAGGGCCGTGGCCTTGGGAGGAAAAGCTACCGGTGACGCATGTTGGCATGTGCCAATGGCATGCGTGGCCGTTAGGGCCGTGGCCTTGGTAGGAAAAAGCTACCAGTGACGCATGTTGGCATGTGCCAATGGCACGCGTGGCCATTTGGCCTAGGTTGCATGGTTTGCAAGCCTAGGTGCGGGCGCAACTTTGGCATGGCGCGGCTAGGGCCAAGGTAAGGGTGTTTGGCTTGGCGTGGCGTGACTAGGGCCAAGGTAAGGGTGTTTGGCTTGGCGTGGCGTGACCAGTGTAGTTAGGGCCAAGGCAGAGTGTGTTTGGCATGGCGCGGCTAGTTCGGGTTAAGTGTGGCTGGCATGATTTGCCATTGGCACGGAGGTGCGGCTAGCATGGTTGGCATGCTTCTGCGTTTGGTATGGTCTGGCATGATTTGCCATTGGCATAGAGATGCGGCTAGCTTGGGCTAGGTGTGGTGGCATGATTTTCCATTGGCACGCGAGGTGCGGCTAGCATGGTTGGCATGCTTCTGCGTTTGGTATGGCTGGCATGGTTTGCCATTGACATAGAGATGCGTCTAGCTCGGGCTAGGTGTGGTCGGCATGATTTGCCATTGGCACGGAGGTGCGGCTAGCATGGTTGGCATGCTTCGGCCGTTTGGTATGGTCGGCATGGTTTGCCATTGGCATAGAGATGCGTCTAGCTCGGGCTAGGTGTGGTCGGCATGATTTTCCATTGGCACCGAGGTGCGGCTAGCATGGTTGGCAAGCTTCGGCGCGTTTGGTATGGCTGGCATGGTTTGCCATTGGCATAGAGATGCGTCTAGCTCGGGCTAGGTGTGGCTGGGCATGATTTGCCATTGGCACGGAGGTGCGGCTAGCATGGTTGGCATGCTTCGCGCGTTTGGTATGGTCGGCATGGTTTGCCATTGGCATAGAGATGCGTCTAGCTCTGGCTAGGTGTGGTCTGGCATGATTTTGCCATTGGCACGGAGGTGCGGCTAGCATGGTTGGCATGCTTCTGCGCGTTGGTATGGTCGGGCATGGTTTTCCATTGGCATAGAGATGCGTCTAGCTCCTGCCAGGTGTGGTCGGCATGATTTACCATTGGCACGGAGGTGAATTAGGGTTTCGTTCGTTGTAACCCTAATTTGAAAAAATACCCCCTATTAATTACTGACTACACGCATTAAATGTTCTAATAAATGTGTCACTGGTGACATTAGGTTATTTGGGGTTTTACGATTTTACCCTTTGTTTAAAAACCACCATCAACAACGGTACCTGGAAACTAAGGAATGGGTAAAATATCCAAAAGGGCCTGATAAGCTTAGTTATGCTTCTGTTGTCATGGCCGAGGTTTGTTATATAGACGTGCACAACAAAGACACCAAAAACTCCGATTAGAAAAGGAAAAAATACGGTTTAGTCCAAAATCATATCTAAATATACTAGTTAGTCCATACCCATTCAACTAGGTACAAATTAGTCCATTATTCATTTGAAATATGAAAAGTACACTAATAACCCTTATTATTACAATATAGTCCAAATATTTGCAGTTTAGTCCACATTGACTTATGATGATGTCACCAATTTTAAAAAATATAAAAATAATTTAAAGACGATTTATCTTTCGAACCGCTCATCCAAAATTCATGAACTTTATATATTCAGAAAGCTCTTTCCGATAGCTACAAAAAGAGTACCCATATGACTATATAATTTTCATTTTTTAAAAAATTGAATTTTCGCTTCAAAAAGTGCACATGCACGAAATTTTCAGAAGTTTTTCAGACAGTTTTTAACATGTGTACCGCCTTGTACACGCCTACAAAATATACATGAAATTGGTCATTCATATCCACTCTCAAACCTACTTTTTCATGGAAATTACACAAGTGCATCAATATGTACACCCCTGCAGAACATGCATGAAACCGTTTGTTCATAACCACACACAAATTTACCTTTTCATAGGAAAATACACTGGTGCATCGATATGTACACTCTGCAAAACATGCATAAAATCGATCATTCATAACCAAACCTAACCTTCTTTTTCATGGGAATTACATTGGTACACCAATATGTGCATCATACGAAACATGCATGAAACCATTTATTTATAACCACACACAAATTTACTTTTTCATGGAAAAATACACTGGTGTATCAATATGCACATGCATGAAATGGTCATTCAATCCACTCTCTTACCGAATTTTTCATGGGAATTACATTGGTGCACCTATATGTGTACACCCCTGCAACACATGCATGAAACCGTTTATTCATAATCACATACAAATTTATTTTCTCAAGGAAAAATACATTGGTGCATCAATATGTACATCCCTGCAAAACATGCATAAAATCAATCATTCATAACCACAACCTAACCTTGTTTTCATGGGAATTATACGAGTGCATCAATATGTACACCCCTCCAAACATGCATAAAAACGACCATTCATAAACACACACAAACCTACTTTTTCATGGGAATTACACAGGTGCACCAATATGTACACCCCTCCAAAACATGCATAAAATTAACCATTCATAATTTCATACCCTACACCGACTTATTTTTAATGGAAAATACATTGGTGCAAAAATATGTAAACCCATACAAAACATGGAACAAATCAACCATATTCGCCTACAAACAAATCCATTTCATTGGATTTACACAGGTGCACTAGTATGTACCCACCTACCCATATTGTATAAACATAACAAGGAAACTCAGATGGATTTGAACCATCAACCTCCGCAAACTTTGTGATAGGCTTGGGCGCTCTACCATTTTGAGCTTGTGAGTCCCTAAATTAGATGCATTAAACGAAGAAGAAAGATTGATGTCAAAGGTGCATCAGAGTATAATACACTTTTGTATCATTAATATTCAGCATGTGTACAACTATATACACAATAACAATCAACAGGTGTACAACTATGTACACATGAATAATCAAAAAGTGTACAACTACTTAAACATGAACAATCAATATGTGTCCAACTATGTGAACATGAGGTTAAATTATTCAACTCGAACTAGTAAAATATTCAACGTATACAAAATGAAAACATAATGAACATAGATAAATATCTCTAAAGGATCTAAAAAAAAAAGGTAATAAAATCAAAAATAGGTGTACAACTATGTACATGTTAACAATAAACATGTGTATAATTATGTACACATTAAGATTCAACAGGTGTACAACTATGTACACATTAAGAATCAACATGTGTACAACTATGTACACATTAACAATTCAATAACAAAATATGCACAAACTGGTAAATCAAGTGTTTAAAGTATCACATACGGAGTAGTATTCTAGATATTTTCATTCACAAATACTATTCAGTTGATAAAATATAGCTACAAAGGTTATGTAACCAAATAAAATGGTCCTATAAGACAACATCCATGCATATGCTTGTGAGCCAGCTTGGCTTCTCTTCCCATAAAATTTATACCATTAATCAAACTTATGTTTTCATCTTTATAACGAAACAAAAATTAACATAGGGGGAAGGCTTAACACCCATTCAGTCTAATTTTCATCAGAAACAACAAACCGAACCCATATATACAACAAGTACATTACCTGACAGCCTGCAAGCAATTGCTCAAGTTCCCAAGGGAGGTAGGCAAAAACAGCTGCTCTTACCGTACAATGAGAAAATTGCGTGACATGCATAGAGAATCATAATAACATCATTACATCGTACGTGTTAGGATGAGACCACCATGCCTTCTTAGCTATAGATAATTCGAAATGTCCATAAAATACTCTGAAGTTAGATATAAACATTTTAATATAAATTAATATTACTATCCAAATATTAATAACCATCTCATTAAGTGTTGCCTGAGAAATGGTGTAGCTAGTATGAGAACTGTTGATGTTTTCAGCCCAACCCGGTATATGCTGTTAAATTTGAAACTGTTCATTTATGTGTGTATTTTGATGTGGATATGCAAGTACAGACATACTAACTAGAATAGAAAAAAAATTATACCCATTTAGAAATTTCCATAAAAAACTCAAAATGATCTCCATAAAAACTATTAACGAAAGGAAACACAAATGAGCAGCTTTTAAACACTTTCTACATTACAAAGACCGGAGCAATTAAACCCATCATCATTAGCCTATCAACTAAACATACTTATCACTGTATATACCCAACAAGATACAATCCTTCCAGGAAACCCTAAAATTGATACTCAATTGAATAAAGGAACCAAATAAAACATATCAAAATCATCAAAAATCCCCCAAATTAAGAAAATAAATGCTTATTCAGAAAAATATTGGCAATAATAATTTCTTCCAAAAATAAATAAAAGATCGCAAGTAAATGAAAAACTTACCTACATATTGTTGTAATGACGATGAGTGAATCAGTCATCCTCTAAAAATTAATATTAAATCAATTGAACTTCCGCGGAACCCCTAAATTGATGAAACTAAACCTAAACCAAATGTTTACAATACGAAAATTGTTAACACAATTTGATGAATCAAGTGAAACGAAATAAATCTAACAAAAAGAAAAAAAACGAGATGAAACCAATACATCGGATGGAAAGGCTTTCTCGACATTGAAAATGAAGAAATGAAAACTGTGTTTAGAAGAAATGTAAATCTGATGGGTACTTTTGTCATCAACTTTTTTATTTTGGGACTAAATCGTTCACAAAAGGACCGACTCGTCATGGATTGGGTAAATTTGGACCTCTTAGTACTAGGCTTGAAAGAGCAGGACTAGAGCGTCCAAAGCCCAGTAACTATGGGATTAAACGTTAATTTCTAGATTAGAAAACCCCATTAACTTTGTTATTCGTTCTACTAGTTTCTCACCCGTGCAATGCACGGGACTGTTTTTTGCTTATGGAATATTGGACACTTTTAGAAAAATATTAAAGAGGGGGTAACAAATGATACGTATGATACTTTTTTTACAAATAAAAAAAAAGATAAGCTAACTCTGAGTTGGTGTGGGAGAAATTAAAATGAACAAAGAAAGACTAAAACAAATTTAATTTCTCGTGGAGACAATGCAATCAAATGGAACTTCTCTTAACATTCTTCTCCATTCTCTTTGTCGTGGCTGTAGAGCATTCTTCTCTGTCCTGATAAGGAATCTGGGATGTAAAACACTTTTTTGTTTTTTTATTTTATTTTGGTAAAGAGTATCATAATTATTGACCTTTAAACCATGAACCTGTTTAATTGAGTTTCCATATTGAATCCTAAAAACAACACATCAAAAAAAGTATGTATTGTCCATTAAATCGTCAAACAATGCCAAATAGCCTTCTATATTATTCCCCATAACACTATTATGCAAATGTACCAATATGTTACATATAAAGAGCCTTCTGTATTATTTGTTTTTTGATGCAAATGAAAATTCATTGATTAATGAGAAAAGACATTGTGTTTATCTTCCTCTAAACTTCTCATAATGAAGTTTGGAGGAGTAACAGACCATACTTTTGACATTTTAACTAACCTAGCATGCCTGGATAATTTATCTGCCGGCTTATTTAGATTTCTCTTAACAAACTGTAAAGACCATAATGGGGATAAATGAAAAATTCCTTTGATATCTGATAGCACTGGGTGGTTCTGCCAGCAAATATTAGAAAGATCTCCATTAACTCCTTTGACAACTTTCTGCGCATCCATTAAGAAACATATCCTCTGAATGTTCAGCTCCTTAGCCCATTTGACTGCCCACCATAGAGCTTCACATTCTGCATCTTCAACATTCAAGGTTCCAATAACATATCCACACCTTGTTGTTGCGAACTCACCTGCACAATTTCTAAGTATTAGTCCAATGCCACAGGCTTTAACTGGTATTTTAAAAGAAGCATCACAATTTGTGTAGAATTCATAGTCATGCGTGGGTTTCCATGTAATGGTGGTTCCTAGCAGAGGAGTACTATGGCTGTTATTTGCTTTTTTCATTTTCTTTCCTGTCATGAAGTTCAGGGTATCAATTCGCCTAATAACTTCTACAGGGTTAGATTTTACTCCCTCAAAGACACAACAACATCTAGATTTCCATATTTCCCAAGCAGCATTGGTCATTTTCACAATCCAATCTTCATCCAATTGGTATTCAACAGCATCAAACCAGGATTTCACTCATTCCTTCATGTTGTTTCCAAATAATTCTATAGACCTTCTAGCACCAGGAATAGTAAACTAGATAGCTCTTGAGAGAGGACACTCCATTAGAATATGTTTGGTGGTTTCCTCCCCTCCATTACAGACCTTGCAATCATCACCTCGCTGACCCATAGCTCTGGCTCTTCTTTCATTGGATGGGACAATATCAGTTATACATTTCCAAATAAAATGTTTAACCCTGGGTAGAGTATTTATTGCCCAGAACTTATTCCAGAACCTTGTCTCTTCTATATCCACTATACAATTCTGATTAGTCTTGATCTGAACAAGCTTATGGTATGCTGACTTCACCGTAAAAGCACCATTATTGGTGAGAGTCCAAATGAGCATGTCTTCTCCATTAATTGGAATTCTCATGCTGAGAATTTTAGCAGCAATGTTAGGTTGAAAAAGCGCAAGAATTACTTGTGTTCTCCAGCATTTATTCTCTGCATCTATCAGGTCTGAGACTGTTGTATACTGACTAGTCATCTCATCCAATGCTATAGAGATAGGAGTAGCAGCTTCTCCCATAATCCAAATGTCTTGCCAAATTAAGATCTTAGATCCATCACCTAACTGCCAAAAAGTATAGGTTCTGATAAAGTGGATAGAGCTATAGAGACTTTTCCAAGCCCAAGTTGCATCATGTTTCTGTGAAGAATGAAGAAGACTTGTGTCTGGAAAGTATGTTTCCTCCAGTGCCTTAGCATATAACTGATTTGAGTTATGTAATAACCTCCATGATGCCTTTGCCAATAAAGCATCATTAAAACATCCCAAATCTCGAAAACCCATACCACCTGCAGCTTTATTAATTTTTAAAAATTTTAGGAAAAGATATTAGACACAAATTCCTGCCTTCATGTTTCCCCCACCAGTAGTCTCTTTGAACTGCATTCAAATCCTTTATAGTGCTTTCAAGGATCTTGAAAGTGCTCATCTGATGTTGTGGTATCGTATTTAAAACTGTCCTAATCATCACAGCTCTGCCTAACTGATTAAAGAATTTGCCTTTCCATCTTGCTAGTCTTGATTTCATGTTGCTGACAAGAGAAGAAAATGAAGTAGTTTTCTTTCGATTCAGGAAAAGTGGAATTCCTAAGTATTTCTCCTCCAAATCCATTCGCCTCATCTTGAGCTGCCTTGTAAGAATTCTGCAATGCCTATTATGAAGATTGTTTGAAAAAAACACTGCAAATTTTTGAAGGTTGATTTGTTGACCTGAGCATTTGCTGAACAACTCAATAATATGAAGTATATTATCTGCATTACGAAAGTCTGCCTTTGTGAAGAGCAGGCAATCGTCAGCAAATAGTAAATGTGTTATCTGTGGTGCTCTCCTTGAAATCTTCACTCCTTGAATATGTTTACCTTGTTCAGCATATGCAAGAGCCCTTGTGAATACTTCCATGGTGAGTAAGAATAAATATGGTGAGATTGGATCACCCTGCCTAATACCTCTTGTAGGTTTAAAGGCATTACAGGGTGAACCATTCAACTGCACTTGAATTTCAGAAGTACTTATACATTCCAGAATCAGAGAATACCATTTGCTGTTCAACCCAAGTTTCTTCATGATATTCTCTAGAAAACCCCACTCAACTACGTCGAAGGCTTTCGACATATCTAACTTGAGTGCCATGTAACCCTTCTTCCCTTTCTTCTTCTTCATACAATGTATAATTTCTTGTGCTAACATGATGTTATCTCCGATCTGTCTGCCAGGGACATAAGCGACTTGCATTGGAGAAATAAATTTGTCCAATAAAGGCTTCATTCTTGCAGCTAGAATCTTGGTGATAAGCTTGTAGGTAGTATTGCATAAAGCAATAGGCCTGTAGTCACCAGCTTGTTGAGGAGATCTGACTTTGGGAATTAGAGTAACATTTGTACGATTCATTTTCTTCAATAGTCTGCCACTCCTAAAGAAGCTTTGTACCATATCTACCACATCTTCTTTTATTGTTTCCCACTAAGTTTGAAAAAAACCAGGTGGGAATCCATCCGGTCCTGGGGCTTTCCACGACTTCATTGACTTGAGCGTTTTATGAATCTCCATCTCATCCGGCACCTTAGTTAATATCTCATTGTCAGCTTCAGTTATACATTCAGGAAGTAGATTCAGCAGGTCTTCATTCACTTCAGGGGAGGTAGTGCTCATGATATCTTTGAAATGATTTGTAAGATGTTCTTATAGGTTCTCTCTCCCACTGCACCATGAGCCATCTTGTTTCTTTAGAGCTTCAATTCTGTTTCTTGCTCTCCTTCTGTTTGCATTCATGTGGAAGGTTCTAGTATTCTGATCTATTTCATTGAAGAGATTATCCCTTGACTTCTGTCTATAGAATTCTTCCTCTCTTTGCTTCCATTCCTCTATTTCCTTTTCAACTTGTTGTACTTCAGTAGTGTTACTACCATTAGTACTAGTCTGCTGCAGGTTAGTCAGTTTTGGTATTGTTCCCCCTAACATTATTATGCAAATGTTTCAGTATGTTACGTATTAATATTACCGATAAAATGTAATTAGAGTTAGTTTAATTTTAAAAAGCGTAATAGGATATTGGATATATTTTTTTTTTATAGTTGATTTAATTTTGTGATGAAATCGTGATTTAATTTCATACTTCAAAAAAAAAAGTGATGGACACCACACGTCTCGGTAATGGATTGACATGTTCAGTAAATGGACTTGAGGGTTTTCCTGTTACATGAATTATTGTATCGTCAAAATAAAAATGAGACATAATCTTTAACCAACGAATTAAAAAATATCGAACTAAGCATTTTCTAGATGATGCCTAGAATATATGAGAATGTGCACAACAAATGTACCTGCCTTATTGAAAAGATGTCCCCGAATCCGCTACGTCAAATTAAACTTCACGCTTAGAGAAAGAAAATAGTACTTATCTTGGGGATCTTTTGATAGTCATCCGCTACTAAAACTCTATTAAAATACTTGATATTTTCCCATCCAACATAGATTTATTTCCAAATTAACTATAATCCACATTTACAAAGTTTACCTAACTTCTTACTCCTTTTGGCTGAAATCATCTTATTCGAAACAATAAAAAATGATTTCAAAATCCAATAAGAATTGCAATGGAATTATTTATCAAATGTAATACATTTCTTGCCAATTTAGTCATGGCAATAAAATGATGCCAAAATCGAGTAAATTTTGTAACTGAATATTCTCCATTGTTAATGAGAATATATTTGATCTTACCATCAACAATACTTAAGCAGCACAATATTGAGTGGCATTCTGAAGTTTAGTAACCTTTTGATTTTTTGAGTTAACTTTCATAATACTATAGGCTTGGGTGTAATTCCTAACCATAATCGCGGGATTGATATTAATCAATCATGTAACCTTTAAGTTTAAGGGTAACGATAATCGCGGGATTGATATTAATCAATGAAGCAGTGGGGTTTGTTCGATCGATTCAGGTTGATATTTGTATAATGGTCCCATTTTAGAAACTCATTAACAATTAAATTGATGATTTTAATTTAGATACCGAGTATGACCACTGATAAATTAGTTTCACGAATTTCTTGATCTTTAGTACAGTATCAATTAAGGTCAAACCGTCTGCTAATTAAACTTCGACGTGTTGGTATTTTGGCCGCGTTAAAAAACACTTTGGACTCGTGGGATTTCAAGAAAATGTTAAACAACATTCTTCTCCTCGTTGGATATATAAAAGCCAAAAAGCCTATGTAAGCTTAAAAAGAAAAAACTGAAAATGAGTTCAATCTCAAAATGACCATTGTACTTCTCCCCACATTGTTTTACATTTTCCTGCCTTTATCAGGTGCTCCCTGATTGGGAATTTCATTAACTTACGAAGTCCAGAAAGACCAACTTAATTATTCTTACTATTCCATTGTGTTGCATTCCCACTCTCATTTGTAAAATTCACATCAAATTGGAAATCAATTTTTTCCTGCCTTTATCAGGTGCTCCCTGATTGGGAATTTCATGTGTTTTAAATCAATTTCATGTGTTTTACCTTGGTATTGGGGAAAAAACTATAGAAAGAGACAAAGAAAAAAGCCGCAAACCTTGTAATCAGAGCATCCAACAACTAAAGAAGAAAGTCAAATGCATAAGTATTTCTGAATACAGCCTTCCTACATACACTTCCAAGTGTACACCGAGAGGGGATCCGACGGTCTCAATGTCACTTCTTTGCATTGGGATAAGGGTGGACAGAAGTGGGCCCCACCCCTCCCCTCACACGATACCCAGCTCGGTACCTTTTGTTCGGTGTATGTAGACTCTTTGTTTCTGAATAAAAAGATACGTAGAGATAGCAACCAAGGAACCTAAATATAATAACCACCTTGTGTGGCACATGACCCTTGACTAAAAGAGACCACCCTGACAACCGAATTTGTCGAATTGTGTGTGCTAACAGAAGTGTCAAAAGAGAGTTTTAAGATTAAACTCTTCATGTAACAGGAAGGAAATAATTAACCACCTTGTGTGGCGTCACCTGAAGCAAACAACACAAAAACATGAATGATGAATCAATCATTAGAACTTGCCATAACACCCGTCGTTGATGTTTACACTTTTGTAAAAGTTGCACAACGGTGTCGGAAGGTAACCAATTTGGATGGTTCTAAACGGTCACATAGTTCTTGCCTATACTCTGACAGGATGAGTTGAAAACAAAGAGAACAATGTAAAAAAAGAAATGTAAATGAAGAGATACTACATGCAAAAAAAATAAAATCAATAAACTATATCTAAGCAAGTATCCTTTTTAAGTAAACTACATGAATCACAATAAGTACTTATTTTTTGATCGGCTAGTTTTTTGCCGATCAAAAAAATGAATCACAATAAGTAATTGATACATATTTCACTGCTTGCTGATATTTTTGTGTACCTGAGCATATATATACCTCTGCCATAAATTCATTGCGGAGAGTGTCGGACTCGCTCCTAACCTCGAAACTTGAAAATAGGACGGTGTTGATCCTTATAGGGATTTGATTAGGGCTCCGCGAAGATATTGTTGAACATGTTCACACTTCACTTCCATATGAGGTTATTAGGTCCAGTCACCGAGTTTTTTACCACCCTGCAACAATAATGATAATATAGTTTTAGTTGAAATTATTCATGCATCGCCCTACAATGGAAATAGTATAATACTTTCAACTGATATAATACAAACGTGTCACAGCAACCATACAAACAAAAACTACACAAGCATCAGCCCGTCGCTTTATGAGAATCTGTTGGAGATACATTTAGAATTTTTTTTATGGTCATTAATTAAATTAATAAAGACAACATCCTAAAAATTAAAGACACAATTGCATGTAACTAGGTCGTTACATCTCTTTGTCAAGCAATAAGAATACTTATTTCCTGGTCAAATAATTAAGAAACATGCCAAATGAAAATTCCAATGTACCCAATTTACCTTCACTTTTTTTTTTTTTTTTTTTTTTTCCGAAAAAGAGGCTAACCTCATTACTTACATTGATAAAGTCGATTAAGGAAATCGGAAACCTTACATGATTTTTTCAAGATTTCATAAAAGTCATACAAATTGTTATATCTCCACCAATTCTTGCCAATTAAATCTATCTTACCAGCTCTAAAAACAGTTTCAAAAGACCTTCTCTCTCGCAGAGGAGAGGACCAAACAACCAGGTCCATTCTGATTTTGATAACAAAACCAGTATGTATCAGAGCACAAGGCAATGATTGGATCAAATCCAACCCAATGTTCTTCAGAACATGTATATAACATGAACCGGAGTTTTTTAGATTTAGATTGCCTAATGCAATCCGGGTAACAATAACCCAACTAGTAGTAACAGTAGCCAAATAGTAACCATAATGTCTTGAGTAACAAGAGTATCCAAAGTGTCTTGAGTAATAACGGTAATCTAAAACGGTCTTTACGAGTCTTCTGGGTCGGTAAGAAACTGGCTGTCTCGGCATTGGAGATGTGATAACCTTTGTAGTAGTCGAAGAGCTTGTTGGTGATCTTGAAGAGCTTGTTATTGTTGT
Organism: Papaver armeniacum; assembly: GCA_023531295.1. Taxonomy (NCBI): domain Eukaryota; kingdom Viridiplantae; phylum Streptophyta; class Magnoliopsida; order Ranunculales; family Papaveraceae; genus Papaver; species Papaver armeniacum. Next base: position 186,577 of record JAJJWW010001169.1, on the reverse strand, counting down.
AATGACTTCCATACTTTGGGTTGTTTGTATGCTTGCTCGTGATGTAACAAACTTGATCCATATCTTCTTAACATCATCGGTGAGGCAAACATACACCAAAGCATAAACATCCCAAAATTTTACATCTAAAGGAAGAATCAAAGTATCTAGATAACAATGATTTAAATTTAGACATAAATTCCTTAATCTAATACTAACAGTAGAGATTACTAAACAATAATCAAGACCCATAGAATAAAGCAGCAAACCAGTCCAGAAGAAAACAGATCCAAATCTAAGAGAAAAGGGATTTGTTGAATATCCTAATACAACATTAAAATTAACACTAGGGAATAAATAACAGAGAAAGGAACTAAACCAGTGAACAAAGCCGATTTTCTTCAGGTCACCGGCGATGAAACAGGTGTTGTGACTTTGATGGAGATCAACTATGAAAAGTTCTGTGTGTCTAAATCTCTTATACTTATCAGGACAAGAAACATACCAGCCCAACACAATCGATGTTTTACCATCCAAGCCTTGGAAAATCACCGGAAAGCTCACCGGAATTCCCAAAAAACGATTAGAATCAACTGAAATTTGCATAGGTGAAAGGGGTAAAGGAGAACAAGGTTGGGTGATGATTGATCTGCTCAGATCTGCTCCAACGGAGCCGATCTGAGCAGAGCGGCGTTCTCAGTTCTAAGTTTTCGTCGGAGCTACTCTGGGAAGAGAAAGAGTCTGGAGAGAGAAAAAGACCTTTTTCTACTAGTGGGCATATTTTACCTTCACCATCACCAATAAAATGATGAATAAGTTCCTACGTGTACCATACAGTGGTCTCTCTAAACCAATACTTAAAAATTCCAAAACAAAAAAAAGCTGGAGTAGACACCTACTTCTTAGATGTTTGATCATAATAATTTTATCCATCTACACCTATTCAGTCTACACTTTTCTCTATAAATAGAAGATACATACTACATAATTAAGAAATCTCACCTTCAGGTAATATTGAGGAAAAAAAAAAAAGCTCCATATATTATCTACTTGCTCAATGGCTTTGTTTCCTTCATTTTGCTTATGCTACTGATACATGGCCCGTGCATTCCTTTTGCATCGCTGCAAGAAACTGAAAATCGTTGTGTTCCAGCTTAAATCCAGGTCTTCTGAAGCTACTAACAAAATCCAAAAAACAAAAAATAAATAAAAAATGAGCACATTAGCAGGATCATAGCTTAAATTCTTAAATCCAGATTTTGCATCTATCTGGCTTAATAACTTATTAAGGGGGTTTGACGTAAAATCCACAGGAAAAATTACAAAACAATAATAAAGAAAAGATAACTAATAAAGAGCCAGTGTGCAGGCGTTAGAAAACATAACACATAGTAGGATTTCACATCATTATATGAAATCCTAATGAAAGCATAAGCTTTTTTAATGATTCCATCACCTCATTTGGGCTTAATTTTACACCAGCGTAAGGTCAAAATTTAAGAAAACTTTAAGAAAACCCTAAGAAAAGGAAAAAAAGAAAAAAAAAAGAAAGAAATGGTTTTGTTATTAGTTGCGGAGGTTACCAGCAACTGCAAAACAGATTCAAAGAAAAACCCCAGAAATACCTAAAAGATATGAATTCACCGTCAAGACGAAAACAATGAAAAGCAATGAATTAGATACATGCATTAGCTTAAAGAACTATGTTATCCTTCTGTTTCACCTCGACCAAGTACTCAAGCTCCCATAGCCGCAACTTAGATTATTTATACGGTACATGCATAACAAAAAACCAAAATAGATCAGACAAACAAAAAAACAGAAGAAAAAAACCCAACAAAACCGGTAAGAGAAAAGCTTTTGCTAGAGGAATTTATATATCACCAAACCCAGAAATTCCGTACAAATGGAAACAATATCCATCAATATCTAAAGCCTGGCGAGATTGGGGTATACCCAATTTTAAAGGGACACTTTTTGTGGGTTTTAGGGGGAGTCCTAATGGGTAAGTTACAAAACTACCCTCACCAATTAATAATCTTAATTACCCTAAATCAGTTTTTATTCTCTTCATTTCATCTTCTTCTCTTCTTCTTCATCTTCATCTTCATCTTCATCTTCCATCAACCAAAGCCATATAAAAATCTTCAACTTTGATTTTCCAAAAAATTGTTGACTCTACCAAATGAAAAGATGACTATAAATGATGTTTAAACTCAAACCCATCATTGTGTTGTGTGATTTGATTGTTATATTAGGTTAGAAATCGAAAATTATGATTTCTTGTTTTTGGCCTGGGCAGGTCGTAACATGCATATCTTGCCGACTTTTCATAACAACCATGGCGGTGATCAGAAATTTTTCAACAAATTTATAGGGTATTTTTTGAATACCTTGCCGGCCAAATACAAATTTTAAGGGTATTTTTTGAATACCTTGCCGTCCAAAAACAGCCGGAAGGGTATTTTTTGAATACCTTGCCGTCCAATAAATTTTTTATGTCATCTCCTGTATGTCAAAAAACAAAATTCGGCAAGGTCGACGATGAAGATCATGCTCGGCCACTTTTGGCTTGGGCGAGGTCGACGATGAAGACCTTGCCGACTTTTCATACTTTCAGAACTGAAAGTGTTGATTTATTCTTTGATTTTGAGTATGATTTCATATAACAGATTTGCAATCCCCTTTTAGAAGTATTTCGGTTGTGTGCTTCATTTTCGTTGCAAGTGATATTCCCAAAAAAAAAAAAAAAAATCATCAAAAATCATCCCACAAAAGTTCAATCAAAAACAAAATTTCATAACTTAAAATTCATAAGTTTTAATCTATTCAATCAATTTAAACTTAATTAATTAATCTAATCAAAATTTTAATTAAACGAGGGCAATTTTGCCATTGAAAATACAAGGTTAAGAGGTGGCTTGGTTTTACTTCATAATGACCTTATTTTGTCTTATTGGGTATACCCCAATTAATCTGGGTATACCCCAATCAAGCCAGGATCTAAAGGTGACGTAACCTTTTACTATAATTTTGGATATCCATTTTATATTTGGATATGCGCGCTTTAGTTGTTGCAGTATTTTTGTCCAAGAAAATATGGTGAGCCGCTTGGGAATATGATTCTTTCATTTTATTACGGAGAACTTTCTTTTAATAAAAAATACCACTGTTTACGGGAAAACCTCTCCTTGTTTAGATTTTTAAAAATGAAAAGCCTGCCTTTGTAATCTATTAAAGAAATTGTGGTTTGTTTTTTTCAGGAAACATATTTAAATTTTTTAGGAGATATATTAAAAATTTTAGTATTATTTTTGGTCACTTAATACTAATGATTTTTTTTTTTTGTTTCTTCTGCAATATCTTGTTATTTTTTGTTTGCTTATTTGCTTAATTCTGATATTCTAACAATACCACTAACATGATTTTCTCCTTACTGATTTTGTGTTCTCTTCAATTGGACAGGATAATCAAAATATTTTATAAGCTCCGGAGAAAGAAGACCCCTTGATCCAAAGGAACCATCAACAAATAAGGTATTTTCTTTTAATTATTGATTTAAGTTTGATCAATAATCCGATAATTTAATCTCATTTGGAAGTGTATTTCCAATTTGAAATTAGGGTGTATGGGCAGTTTAGAATTGTAATTAGGTGGTTTTATTATAAGACCTGTAATTGGACACTGGACAATATTCTTTTTTATTTTTTTACGATCTATTCCATTTTTTGATGAAATCACGATCAATATTGCATATCTTTGTTGGTTTTAATCTATTATTTTTTTATTTAGGTAATGTTGTATTTTTTTTATAAGATTATAAAAGATTTATTAATTTTAGTATTTCTAGAATATAATTGGCTAAATAATTAATTTTGGTTGTTTATATTTGTTTTGTTATGTTTCAAGATTAAATAAGATTTTGTAATTTTAGTAATTATTTTCTAAAATGTGATTTGTCAAATAATATTTCGTGGGTCCATAAGATTCTCCTCAAATTCTATTGGCTGAAATTTAGAATGGTGGGGCCAGAATCAACCAGAAGCTCCGGTTAACCACGTCGCTCGAAAAAACTCTGTTTTTATATAGAGAATAGTAGGAAATCCAGTTGGCTATTTGTGCGTATTCAGAAACAGATTTATAACAAGAAACTGATAACGTTACTGTTTGTCCCCCAATCCAACGTTCCCGGTTGGCTCTCGCGGATCGGTCGACGTGGGATGATGAAATTGATAGTCGGATTTAACAGGTTATACAGAGACCACTTCTTTTGATAACATAGAAATAGAAGAAGATAGGACCAGAAACCAACCCGAGCAATCGAGGATTTGAAAAAACATCTCTGCAATATGCGTCCAATACCGAAGCGCAGTAGAAAAGGTAAGACTGCATCATTACATAAAAGTTCATCAACATCTGCATCTTTTGTATGTAGCAACGTAGATCTATTATCAAAGATTTTATTATGTCTACCAATAAAATCTATCATCGCATTGAAGTTAGTATCTAAACAATGGGATTCGGTAATCTCAGATTCTAGTTTTCAAAAAACAATTGAAAAAAAGTGTCAGCTTTCGCATTCTGGATTGTTTATGCCCAAATCATGTTCAAAGTTCCATAGATTAACAGAATTTGAATACAACTTTCTTGACAAAGATGCTACTAGTTGTGTCCCTTTCAGAACTTTGGTTTTTGGTAAAAGTAAACAAGGTATAAGAATCGAACAATCTTGCAACGACCTTCTTCTATGTAGTAGCTTGATGCTGTCGAATTGGGGTCGTGTGTACTACGTTTACAATCCATACACAGAACAGTATAAACTGATTCCTCGCAGACGTGGTTTTTGTGTGCTTGCTTCGGTTAGTTTAGCTTTCGATCCATCGAAATCACCTTATTATAATGTTATAAGTTTATGGCAAAGGCAAGTTGGCAATCAAATTGAAATTTGTTGGAAAATTTGGGTAAAAACAGAAGATGATAACACTAAAAGAAATTTTTGTACTCCAAACTTTCAAGGCTCATAAGATTTCTTTTAGACGATTATTTCTACCCTCCCAATATCAATTGGCGATTGCAACAGTATGCGAAATAATGCCTTCGAGGATACAATGAAATCCCTACAACAGAGAAATTGGATTCAAGGTTTGCACCCCTTGACCCAATCAAGAACACACTAGAAAGAATTCTGATGATGCTTTAGAACGAGAGAAGACAGGTTGAATTGATTGTGTAGAATGATAGAATACCTTCACTACTTATAGGGATATTCATGCCTATTGGAGATGCCTCTTCACTTCCAAAAGACACATAAGGTGTCTATTGGGAATGGTTGTCTTTTATGAACCATCACACCTATTAAAGGTGTCTCTTCATTTCCAACTAACATCCATTGTGTTTATCCAACACGTAACACTTCCCGTCATAGCGGCAAACCAAAACAGAAAACCATTTTATTTTCTAAGATATTGAAAATATCCAACAATCTCCCCCTATTTTCAATAACCAAAAACATGAAAATAAAAATAAAACAAAACTTGTAAATCAGAGTGGCTGCATCACACAAGTGACTGCCTACGTACCCGAGTGGGATCAAGCCAACATAGTTCAAGCACAATTGAGACTAAGCATCATCGTTGAAATCAACACATAAATGATAGGTATCTTTTGGATTTGAACCTTCACTTAGTGTAAGAAACTCAAAGCCTTATCGAGATTCTATGGTGAAACCAGTCTTGAACCAAGTATCCCTTTTGATAAAACCGGAGTCTCCACACATATTGATTTCATAAATCATGTGTTCTGTAGCCAAGCACGTTAATGGCCATGTGCTTATATCCTTGATTCATGAGTCTTCTTTAGAGAACGGTCTTCTTTTCTTAGGAAACGACCTGATTTCCATACTCATATAGGTAAGTCTCGAAGGTGTTTCTGCGATACACCTTTTACTAATCACGTGACTCATTAAGGATTTACATCCATCCTATTTTCTTGCGTAACCCAAAGACTAATTAGAAATGGGAAGTTTTATATTAGTGCTCCATAATCTACATCCATAACTTGTTGGTACCACATTGAACCTTGTGTTTATCTTTTTCAAAACATGGTTGGGTTTCTGCCATGGGAGATCAAACTTCTTTCACAGACCTTAGTCCCATTTCTTCATACTTCATTGAAAACATTTCCTTTGGGAGACTTTCCATAAATATGTCTGCCAAGTTTTTCTCCGTTTCAATGGCTAACTGCAATTACTCCTTTCTTGAGTAATTGACTTACCGTTCAATGTACAAGACTTGTATGTATTGAACTTTCATTATAAGTCTTTGTTAGAGACGTTATAGATCATCGTCTGATTCACAATTAATCACGACCACTTGAGATGGCTTCTTCCAAAAATGGGATCTCTACAAGTTAGGTTCTAAGCCATTCATCCTCATTAATTGCATCCATTTATGCAATCAATTTTGACAACATTATTAAAAATGTTCCTATTTAATTTTACAAAATAATTGTAACTTCTCTAGTGATCCTAATTAACATTTACGGTTAATTCACAAGAAAGTCATTATAGACTTGCATACACTAGAGGCATATAAAATTTGTAGGCAACTTGCTTGCTATTTTAACAAGCACATTATTACAATGAGTAACTCCTCTACTCATGCCCAATCCTCTACAAATTTATACCCAAAAAACATAGACAATGTCTATTTAACATTTTACATTATGTAATGCAAATGTTCATTATTTATGCATCGGTAATATCATAACACCTCATCGTTGGATATTTGGTCGCGCGCCCAATCTTCCAATACGTTACATATTCACCGGTATTCCATTTTTCTTTTCGATGTCATTTAAGATATGTCAATTTCCAAATTTTGGAACCTATAATTCTTTTTGCAAGAATTATACTCACATCTAAATGTTTTCTCAACATTTACCGATAATTTCAGACTTCTAAATTTATAATTCCTACCGCAAGAATTATACCCATACCAAAAATTGAAGTCTCAACAATCATTGGTGATCTCTATTGGTTCTCTAATCTTAGAGCATTCATGACAATATCCTCTAATGTCATGCGACCAATATTGTGTCATTAATCGACACTTTCTCTTTAAGTACCGTGTGTGTCGATTACAGCCAAAGCGCGGTGCACAACATTTCTGTGTAGAAATAAAAACTTCAAATCCAATCACTGGTACAGTTTCGTACCATCCTTTTGGATTCGGATATCTTCAAATCCAGTCATGGACTTGGCTCTCTTTTATATGTTCCCCTTCCAAAAGTGACAGTACATTTTGGTTCCAACCAAAATCAATTGCGCACACCAACATTTCTGTCTCAGAAGAATTCATAGAGTAACTCCTTTCAATCGGTACTCATGGGGTTCCAAGAGGAATCCTCAAATTACCCATAGGGAATGACCAAGATTATTTAATCAAGTCATCTTTCTCATGACAATTCTCAAATGCCAAAATGCAATTAAATGTTATGAAATCACGCTTCTGGATTTATATTAGTATTAGTTAAAACATGCATACTCATATTAGCACCATAAGAGTGTATTTAGAATATGGCATCTCATGACATGATATCACAATAAAAGTGAGATTAATGTACTTATCTGATTCCATTGCCATTTCCCTTGTCTTTCTCATCTCGTCTTTCTGAAGTCAGCCCACTTCACTTGTATACCAAAATATACAAAAGCCTTCAACATAAATATTTCTTGTAAAAATTGTAATTAAAATGACAAATCTTGGCAACCGTTATGTCCCTTCGTTGAAAAAGCAGTAACACAATATCAACGAACACATAGAAGATCAAACCAAATGCAAACGGTTACTAGAGGAGACAAGGATGTTCAATAGGAATATAGATCTTATCGGCTATGTATCCCTAGAGTAGATTATGCGAACGGATGTGTTTCATGGCCATTAATCAATAATTAGTGAACAGTGATTTTATGTTCCTTCATGCACTATGAAATCCAAGTAAAAGATTCACTTTTCATTCTAAAAGAAAGAACCACGAATCAATTAGAATCTTAGTAATCAAATTATTTAGTCATCATTACATAAATGCATGGATCCTAGCACCATCATCATAAGAACGGAAACACATATTAAGTAATATCGAAAACTCAATATGTCAGTGGATAAAGAAATTAGATACTTATCTTAAACATGATGACAAAATCATGTTCCACCAAGGCACCAACCGTTCTTTGTCTTCATCTCTTCAATAGATGTATCTATGCATCACTCATCCTTGTTTCTTCTACAGACGAAAGATACCTCAAACCGATCAGAAAACGTAATCCCATTATCCCACGTATCCCGTGTATGGAAAATAAGAACCAACTTCTTTCATTCCAAAAATCAACCAGGAAACGTTCTTATAAAATTGAATAATACTTTCATCCTCTGTCGAATTTAATCGTCTAAAACTGTTGAAAAATTTGGGTAAAAACAGAAGATGATAACACTAAAAGAAATTGTTGTACTCCAAACTTTCAAGGCTCATAAGATTTCTTTTAGACGATTATTTCTACCTCCCAATATCAATTGGCGATTGCAACAGGTATGCGAAATAATGCCTTCGAGGATACAATGAAAGCCCCTACAACAAAGAAATTGGATTCAAGGTTTGCACCCCTTGACCCAATCAAGAACACACTAGAAAGAATTCTGATGATGCTTTAGAACGAGAGAAGACGGGTTGAATTGATTGTGTAGAATGATAGAATACCTTCACTACTTATAGGGATATTCATGCCTATTGGAGATGCCTCTTCATTTCCAAAAGACACATAAGGTGTCTATTGGGAATGGTTGTCTTTTATGAACCATCACACCTATTAAAGGTGTCTCTTCATCTCCAACTAACATCCATTGTGTTTATCCAACACAGAACACTTCCCCGTCATAGCGGCAAACCAAAATAGAAAACCATTTTATTTTCTAAGATATTGAAAATATCCAACAAAATTTACTCTTCCCATACTTCTTCTTTGAAAAATTATGGAGAAAAATTTGAAATACAGGGTCTTGTGCCATCTAGCCCCGGTGTCTACTGGAATGGTTCTTTGAATTGGATGAGCGATCGGGGGATTTTAGTTTATTTTGATATAGAAGAAGAAGTAATCAAGCATCTTAAAGTGATTGATGGAGCAATAAAAAGGGTTCGTTACTTTGATGTTTGCAGGGGTCACCTGCAATTAATTGTACAAGATAACACAGGTGTAGATAGCCGTTTTGACGTCCTGGAGGTGGACACCGCGCACACAGGGTGGAATCTAAAATATCGTATCGATTTGGAATCGAGATTAAAAGTCTCATACCCTGAGCTGGTTGGAGACGGCCTAAAATGTTAAGTAATGCTTTACGATGAAGTAGACACAGAAGGGGTAGGTTCGGCGAAGTTGTTGTTGTTGTTGATACAAAGCCCCATAGGACATGGGGTTATCACCTATGATATAAACAACATGCAATTCAAAAGAATTCATAATTTGGAACAACCATGCATTATCCCGGAGGAGTGTGGGTTGGTATATGTCCGTGTTCATCAATACATGGGGTCACTTGCTCGTGTCTGAAGGATTATTTACTTAAAAAAAAATCACGTACTGTTTTTCTTTTGATTTTGCTTTTCCTTTTGTTTTAATCTTGACTTATCTTTGTTAAGTTAATCTTGCTTTTGCCATGTACCACGACTGTTTTGGCCAAAGATAGTTGGTCTTGTGAGAAGTCTGTGAAGTTGGATTATTCACGTTAAAGAATACAAAGAGATAGATGATACTTTATATAATTGTATCATCAGACAAGAATACAGAAGAATAAAAAATACATGTTTCTGAAAGAGACAGTTGAAGGCGGTTGAGTGAGCTGTCAGATAATACATACTCCCTCCGTCCCAAATTACTTGAGCTATTTGTAGTTTGCACAATTATTAAATTAAGGAGAAAAGGGAAGTATGTTTAAGTATTTTTTACAATTATACCTTAGATGATAACTAGTAAAACTTAGAAATGATTTATCTCTTAAAGTATATCACGGTTTTTCGTAAACTTTATACCATTGAAAAGGATTTTAAAACATCTACGTAACGAATATAAACACGGCTATCAAATTATACATATTTCTTATAGTAACAATAATCAATTAAAATTGTAGTTTTAGAAATATCCCCTTGATTAGTGAGATAGCTCAATTATTTATGGGACAAAACTTAAAACCAATTAGCTCAATTAATTTGGGACGGAGGGAGTATGTCACTATAGCATTGGGCAGAATTAAACAACACTGATTAAAGAAAATCTTACGATTATGATTTGTTATTACAGTTCCCCTCAAACTGAGCACTCTGACAGTGCAAAAGTTTGTTTCTCAACATGAAGAATAACTTCTTAGCTAAGCCATTTGTAAAAAGATCCGCAATCTGCTCCAAAGTAGAAACATACCTGACTTATGAAAATCCAGTCATAACCAAGCTTCTGACAGTATGATAATCAACCTCAATATGCTTTGTTCTAGCATGACACACTAGATTATTAGCCAAAATGCCAGCTTCCATATTATCACAATACACTACACAATGAGTCTGAACTGGAACACTTATCTCATCTAAAATATATGAAATCCATCTGATTTTAGAAGAGGCAACAACTAATGCCTTATATTCTGCTTCAGTAGAAGATTGAGCCATTGCTATTTGTTTCTTTGAAGACCAAGAAACCAAATTATCAGTAAGATAAATACAATACCCAATTGTAGATTTTCTAGAATTAGGACAACCAGCCCAATCACTGTCGGTGTAAGCTGTAATAGTATAACAACTTCTCCCATGTAGAGTAAGTCCAGTACCCAAAGACCCTTTGATATATCTTAAAATTCTTTTAGCAATCTCTAAATCGATTTTCGTTAGTTGATGCATGAATCGAGCCACATAATTGACACCAAAACTAATATCAGGCCTTGTAAGAGTAAGATACTGCAAAGCTCCCACTATACTCCTATATAAAGCACAGTCTTCCAATAAAATGACATCAAACAAAGAATCCCTTCTAGCAGAAGCAACTGGAGTTTTACATGGTTTTGAACCATATCAAAAAATTTGAGAAGTTCCAGAGAATACTTATTCTGAGTGAGTAGAAGAGTGTTGATGGAGGAATTCAGAGTGGCTTTCATACCCAAGAAATTAGATAATTGTCCTAGATCCTTCATGGAAAAAGCTGATTGTAAAGTCTCAATGAATGAAGATATTGTTGAATCTGAATTACCCACTAAGACATAAACCAATAAAATCATTTTCACGTCAGACTTACTGTAATAGAACACTGAGTGATCATAGATAGACTGAATGAAGGCATGAGCAACCAGAAATTTACTGAATTTATCATACCAAGCTCTAGGAGCTTGTTTGAGCCTATAGAGAGACTTCTGCAAAGGACAAACATAAGAAGGATGTTCCTGAGATACAAACCCTGGTAGTTGCATCATGTATACATTTTCTGTTAAATCTCCATGTAAAAATGCATTGGAGACATATATCTGTTTCATATATCATTTCTGATGTAGATCAAAACCCAAAACAACTCTAATGGTACTAGCCTTCACTACAGGACTAAAAGTCTCTGTGTAATCTATTCCATTTACTTGAGTGTATCCTTGAGCCACTAATCTGGCTTTATGCCTCTAAATGGTATCATCAGCCTTCAATTTGGTTTTATAAACCCACTTACAACCAAGTACATTGGAACCTCCCTCCAAGTATCATTTTCATACAAAGTAGTATACTCATTTTATCATGGCTTGTACCTAAACTGGTCTTTTTGTAGCTTGTTTAAAAGTTTTTGGTTCAGTTAAAGAATCCAAAGTAGCAGTAAATGCTTGTGGAATAGGATGTTTCACAGTTGCATGAGCTACAAAATCAGTACCTAAGTGTTTTGGTTTTGAAATACCAGATTTTGATCTTGTATGTACATAACTATGAGTGTTAGGTATAAGAGAGTTTAAATGAACAGAAGTTATTGAAGAAGTATTCAATGCAGAAGTACTTGAAGAAGTATTCAATACAAAAGTACCTAAAGATGCTCGTAATTCAGAAGGTGTAGATAATGTGGAAGTAGCCTCTGTAGTGGAACAAGGAACTACAGGTTGTTGTCAAAGTATCTGAAAAGGCGAGGGTACCCAAATATACCTCTAGCTAAAACTTTTCATACCTATAAGTCCTTTCTCCGAAAGTGATTGTCTATGGACTGAGTCGAGACAATATAACTAATCGCTTCACACTTCATGTGATCGTCTATGGATACGAGATCGAGACAATACAAAAACGAAGTATGTTTACTTGATACAAAGGTTCGGACTTAACCAAACACAATAGGATTGCTTATCAAGTAAATAGGAATTAACGTTTGTGTAATTTACTTTAATTATAATAAAAAAATTATAATGCGGAAATATAAAGTAAATGACACAACAAGATTTTGTTAACGAGGAAACCGCAAATGCAGAAAAACCCCGGGACCTTGTCCTGAATGGAATACTCTCAGGATTAAGCCGCTAAACAAAATTAAACCTAACTTCGTATAGTTGAGACCAAGCAACTAAACCTATAGTTCACCTGGTTCCGTCTGTATTCCCACGCCTCCAACTTATGACTAAGTCACGTACTTGGAACAATTCCTTTGGTTCATATTCCAAACAGTAAAGGAACAACAAATCTGTTTGGTATCAACTCTATTCAACCAAGTGATGTGAGTCGGACAAAGGCTCTTTTGTTTATCTTAACATAAACTCCTTCGTCAGTTTCTTAGATCTATCTTATGTTCAATCACCAAAGGTAATCGTTAAGATTTTGCAATCAATACTTTTAATCACAAAGAATTGTATTCATGCCGATCTACACAACTAATCAATCCAATCTACCACAAGGATAAACCGATTATAGTTGGATCCTCTTGTACCGAAACAAGTATTGTGCACACCAAAGATTATGAACCCCAAATCAGAAATCTTCAATATCTTCTTTGTCTTCAAATCTTCTTAGATCTTCAATAAACACCTGCACACAACAACTTGAATCTCTTGTGATCAATCATGCACAGAACGAAGTCTGTTAACAATGGATTATACCAAGATCGTCTTTAGCACTAACAACAATCTAAAGATCCCTGTCGAAACTTCGATCTAGTTTGAGTGAATCTTATATCAGAAGAGAAGATTCTCAAGCATAAACAAACTAGGTGCAATCAAAGTTCAACCACCGTTAGTCAATCAAATTAATCGAAAACACATGATAAACCACAATTATCTAGTTTCCCACCAACGGTACTCGTAGAGCTTCTCAATCCCAAAGAAGACTTTAAAATGAGCGGCCGTAATAGATTTCGCCTAATTAGGTTACTCTCCTCTCCGAATAGGCGGCTACACCAGTAACAACACAACCGAGGAAGTTTGCTGTCACGAAGGAATAGTTTGCTAGAAATGCAAACTTCAAGTATTTATAGACAATTAAGTTTGGACACCAAGGAATTTCCAAAACCGAAAATATTCTCAAAGATATTCAATACATTCCAAATTCGGTTTTCATAATTCCTGGAAATGCTCTGTCCAAAATAATGATCTAAAATCTCTCTGGAAAATCTCAACTAGTAAATGCACATTACTAATTCTCATTTTCCTAAAATAAAATTAACAACCTTAAATAAAAGATTCTTAACTTATTTATTTCGATCCTGGGATTTTCATCCTGTAGCTATTAAGGAATAACTTTGAACAATAAAATATAAACATTACGGCACGTGTTCAAAGTATGCCGACATCCTTACTTTGTAAGTCCTCTTTCATACTTACAACCTTGAAATCGATTTTCCACACTTCCAAACAAGTTTAGAATTGGTTCATCTGACTTTCAAGAACTATGTGATTGATTAAGAAACACTCAATCACAAATCATTGGTTTCACGGTTCTACCAAAATAAGTTTCGGTTCTACCTCCATGTAAGTACTGTGCATAGTCACACTAGCTTTCCAAAATTCGGTTGACTAGGTACTAGGATCGGTTCCCCACATATATATGGTATCTAACTTATATGTGTTGCACATGTCCATAGGATCGGTTCCCCTTTATGCTATAAACCTTGTTGCACCTCATACAAGGATCGATTCCCCTTTTTGATGTGTTGCACCTCTTCATAGGATCGGTTCCCCTTTACCCAGATTCGGTTCAACAAAACACAAACTTGATCATACAATCTCAGGTGATTACTTAAGATCGGTTTCACTAATAAAAGTCATACCAATATATAAGTCAGGCCTTTGTGAATAGTTTTACCAAGAACACGAACAAGTCATGAGCGGTTATACTAAATCACACATATTGGATGTTCACAAGATATGCAATGAATAACAATCCCAATAACGCCTGGCGATTTCCTTTTCGATTCATAAACAAGTTTATGAACTTACTTCCTTAAAACACATGTAAAACATTGTTTCCTAGTATGAAATCCTCACCTCATACCCATACATAATCACAATAGCATTCAAATGATTATGTCGATGTATTATCTACAAAGTTTAATGGTTAAGCAATAAACTTCATATTGTATTCCTTAATACTATGTTTATCTAGAGTGTTCATGCTTCGCAGTTTTGTTTTCAATATGCACGACTTTAAAGATACGTTAGGGAATGAAACAGTTCAAGTCAAATATCACTAACCTCAAGTGGAAGGATGATGTTGTCATTGTATCTTCTTACTTCTTCACTTCTTCAAGTCTTCGCAATACTCATAATGTCTCATATCCTAATACTTTCAAGCTAACCTATACGAAGTTGACTCTAGTACATAATCAAACGACTCTTAAAATGAGTTTTGATTCATCAAAATATGACAACCAAATTTGACATACCAACGCTTGGTGGGTTCAACCTAGCTATGCTCTAACAGTATCACAAGCAGGCAATGAAGTATCATTCAAAATAGAAGACACTCTGGATGATGTAGCATATGGAAAAAACTATCTCATCAAAAACAATATGAACTGTAGTATACACTCTTTGAGTAATATGATCATAGCACCTATAACCTTTATGAAAAGGACTATACCCAAGAAAAATACAAGCAACAAATTTAGGACTCAATTTATCATGTCTTGTAGACACAATATTAGGAAAACATAAGCAACCATAAACTTTGATAAAAATATAATCAGGTTGTTTGCTAAATAAAACTTCTTAAGGACATTTATATTGCAAAACCTTTGTAGATGTCATATTTATTAGATGTGTTGCAGTTAAGAAATTATCAAACCATAATCTTTTGGGTAGAGAAGCTCTAAATGAAAATGTATTTCCAATCTCAGTCACATGTTTATGCTTTCTTTCAGCTGCTCCATTTTTCTGATGCTCATTGGGACAAGAAATTCTTACAGAAATCCCATTTGAATCCAAGAATTCCCTGAAATTTCCCTTTACAAGTTCATAAGTACCATCAGTCTGAAATTCCTTAATTTTTGAATCCAATAAGTTTTCCATTGATGATTTAAAAAGTTTGAAATAGTTGAGACTATCAGTTCTAGTCTTCATTGGATAGGTCCAAGCAAACTTACTATAATTATATCTAAGAACAAAATGTAATATTTATATCCTAGAGTAGATATTATGGGTGCAGGACCCCATGTATCACAATGAAGTAGAGACAAAGGCTTACAAGATATAGCATATGATATTGAAAAAGGCCTACACTTGTTTTTCCCTAACTGGCAAGAAGAACAAACAGCATGAAAGTCCTTATTTGATAACCTGATAGCTACGGTAGAGTGAAGTTTTTGAATAATCTTTGTTGTAGGATGTCCCGATCTGTGATGCCACAAATCCGAAGAAGCTAATACATAAGAAGTGAATGCCACCTTATTTGTTGAATGCAGTAGTTGCTTTTGTGAGGAATGCATAGGATAAAGGTTGTTGTGTATCAATCCCCTGGCCAATACTTGTCAATTGTGAATAGACTTTATTTCATATCCCTATGGGTCAAAAAAACAGTTATTATTAGCAGTGAATCTGGCTATAATAAGTAGATTGTGCTTGATATTTGGAACAAAAAGGATGTTACCTAATAAAAAGGACTTATAACTAGTATCATGTATTATATGAGCATTACCAGTGAGAGTAATGGGAAGTAACTTACTATCACCAACGCTGACATGATCATCACCATTAAATTCTTCTTAAGCAGTCAAAATTGTTAGAGCATTGCTCGGTCAAACTCACAAGTGTTGCTATCTCAAGCTTGTTGTCAAAACTATATCTTGATCTCTAGTCTACATTTAATGAGGTCTCAGATTAGGATAGAAGTGTGTAGTTGAGAATCGGATATCACACCGTTTGAAGGTGAAGATCAACAAGATCTTTAGAGAACTTCAACATCAAAATGTAAGTGAAGACTTAACCACCTATTTCTCAAAGTTTTCACCTATCGATCTACGAGACATTGTCGCATGACTAAATTAGACATCACATGCATAACAGAAATTTTGAGTCAACTTTATCTTAAATATTATTCTCGAAATATGACTACTTATGCTTAAGAACATTTGTTCATACTTGATGAATTTGGTTAAGAATAATCTATTATTCATGAATTAAATTATGATTCAAGATTTAATCATTTGAAAATAGCCTGGAACAGTGATATGTGTCGTTGATGTTATTCGAAAATGTTTTAAATTGATTATTAGAGAGATATAAAACTGTTGTTAATCTGGATACAGGACAGTATGCATACAAATTCACATACTATGAGAACTTTTATAAGTCCGGAGCCGCAGTACATGTACCTAGTACACGTACCGGCATAGCTATAGTTTGGCAGCGACTTTGTGGTACGCATACCCGCTATCCATACCACAAAAAACTCCGTGACTCGTGAACCAGGAACGGTACGCATACCCAGTATGCAAACCGGAAAAGATCCGAAAATGGTCGCATACCCGATATGCAAACCAAAAAATATCTGTGAGTTCCTGACCTCGGTTTTGTCTTAAGGGTATCCATATCCGGTACAGGTACCATGACAAAGACATTCACGAACATGTACAATACGTGTACAAGGTACATATACTTACCATGTCGAATATTTTCAGATGCATCAAAATTATTTCTATAAGATAATCGACATTTGTTCAACTCTCTGAAAGACACTATCTAGACATTTTTGATCATATGTGTAATTCATGAAAAGTCTTAGAGTGTTAATATATAAAATGGTTAAGAGTATATAATTCAATTGGATAGTTTAGGCTAACCTACATGAACAAGTCAGTATACACGATTCGGTTATGGTCCATCCTAACCAGAGTGCATATTCTGCTATGTTAACCTCAAGTTAAGTTTTTCATCTAACGGTGATTATTTATTTCTTGGTTCCAAAGCTATCTTAGCTTAAACCTAAAGCAACCTTGATCTTGAAAGTCTATAAAAGGAGAACCTCTAACTGTTAGAGAACTGCTCGGTCGAACTCGCAAGCGTTGATATCTCAAGCTTGTTGTCAAGTTTAGTTGCCAAAACTATAAGTATTGATTTCTAGTCTACTTATAGCTAAGTCTCGGATTAGGATAGAAAGTGTAGTTGAGCATTAGACTTCACGGGGTTCACCGATTGAAGACGAAGAACTACTAAGGGGGGCTTGTGGAACTTTATCAACAAAAGGTATGTGAAGACTTGAACTCATCTATCACTCAAAAGTAAATCTACTCTATCTTATTTGAGACAAAATTCTTATAGCTATATAGACTTCAATTATACACATTTGATATTTCGAGCTGAGTTTAACTTGCTTACATATTTCTCGAAATATGTGTTGGTAAGCTTTCGCTTTAACCAAGTTCATCTTATATTCTTAACGAAAGTCAAAAGATGATCATGTGAAAATCGCCTGGTAACATCTTACATGATTTGTGTGAGACAGTCATTTGATGTGGAATCAGAATGTTTCGTATTGATCATTCGATCACTTGAAAATTTCTTTGAAGCTAATAGTTTGTGTGAGATAACAATTGTCGTCTTCCGAGAATATTTCAATAGTTGAAATTAGAGTTTAGAACAATTGGATATAAGCACAGTATGCATACTTGCATATTTGTAATCCAAGTCCGGGAACCATGGTATGCATACCCGTATGCGTACTGTTTGGTTTTGTCAAGGTCCGAGAACTCAGTACGCATACCGGTACGCGTACTGCCGTGAGCTTCAAGTTCTAGAACTTTACTGAGTTTGTGGTATGCGTACAAGTTTGCGCGAATCCAGACTCAGTCCGGTCACTAAGGTATGCGTACGTTTTTACATACTTGAGTGGGTTATGTTCTAAAATCGGTTTGTTCATGAACTAATACATTATTAAGGAATGCAATCTTTTGCAAACCGTTGCTATAATGTTCATGACTTGATTCGAGTGAATCAAAATTGATTTTGCTTCAATTCTATCTTGTATACTTCTATGAGAATATAAACAATTGCACAACTCTAGAACTAGTTTCATTTGAGTCATTTGAACTAGTTATGCTTAAGATGAATATGGTTGATATGAAAGTGTTCATATGGCTAACTTCGGTTAAGTATTGTTGAGCAAACAAAGGCGCACACGTTTAGGTACGATTACCCATATCTAAATGAAGTCACTTTTCATTTGTGTGTAACAAACTAAGTTCGATCTAACGGTTGAAAGATATTAGCTTGAGTCTAATCAGGTTTTCATCTAACGATGAATATTGAATGTTTTGTTACCAAGGTAACATTAATTGCAAACCCTGATTTGAAGACTATATAAAGGAGAACTCTAGCAACTGGGAAACCTAATCCCCACACCTCCTGTGTGATACTAGTTACGACTAGAGTCGATTCTCCTTTAACCTTAGGTTTTGCTAAAACCCTATAGGTTAACGACTTGAAGACTTCATTGGGATTGTGAAGTCAGACCCAACTATTTTATCTATAGTTGCACATTCTGATCTTGTTGTTTTCTATCATGATTGAGTACTATCTTCTCTAAGATTGGCTCGAGATTTAATCTCTCGATAGGCAAGATAAAAAGTAGTCACAAACATCTTCATCTCATCGTTTAAGATTCCATAATATCTTGTTTCGCTCCCATACGATTAAGATTATTGTGAGGTGGTTGATATTTCTAGGCTGTTCTTTGGGACTATAAGTCTGGTATATCAATTGGATCATGTTCACCTTGATTTATCAAAAGACAGAACAAAAACTCATAGGTTTATCTGTGGGAGACAAATTTATTTATTCAATATACTTTTCTGTGTGAGACAGATTGGTTTATCAAGTCTTCGACTTTGGGTCGTAGAAACTCTTAGTTGTGGGTGAGATCAGATAAGGGAATCAAGTGCGTAGAGTCCTGATGGGATTCCAGTCCGAAGTTAACTTGGAGTAGGCTAGTGTCTGTAGCGGATTAATACAGTGTGGTGTTCAAATCTGGACTTGGTCCCGGGGTTTTTATGTATTTGCGGTTTCCTCGTTAACAAAACTTCTGGTGTTTGTGTGATTTCTTTTACGCATTATATTTTTTTATATAATTTAAATATCACGGGTTGTGCGCAAGTTCAATAAATTGTGAATCCAACCTTTGGTTGTTGATTATATTGATTGACACTTGAACATTGGTCTTTGGTACCGTTCAAGTTGTTTCACATAATAATCAGGCTCGAGGATTTCTATCTGTTTGATTTGATGATTACATTGTGAAATAGAGATATAACTCCTTAACATACTTTTCTCAAGATTTAGATTTTGCCGAATCGCCTCTTCCAATTCCCGATTTTCCATTTCGCTCTCAATCTTTCTCTCTCGGGTTAGACGTGCTTGCTCGGTATAATGCTTTTCAATGTCATCTTCAATTTCCTTTTGTTTCCTTTGTGTTTCTCTCCCATGTAGTGTTCTTCTTCCTTCTTCCCATTTTCTTCATTAATTGGGTTATTAAATCCTCGAGGGCCGCTATCTTCTTGATTTCCATCATCGTGATTATTCACCAAAATATAACGATTTTCTATTAATTCTCTCTCTTCGACCTCCTTCACCAAGATTTAACTCTCTTTCCAAATTTTCTTCATTAACGTTTTGCAGGTAATGTTCTTCTCCCATTTTCTCTACTCGATCCTGATCTCGATCTGTTACTACTTCTTGATCTTCTATTTTGCAAAGCCTCCTATTTTCCATCCTCAATTCGTGGTTTTGCCTTGTTAGATTCGCAGTTCTTCCTCGCTTCTAACCGCCTTTCTTCGTGTATTGTCTGTCTTTAAACGCTTCTAATGCCGCAATTTCTTCATTTCCACGAATTGTTTCTCCCATCTCTTCTCGATTTCTCTCTTCCTGTCCACTATTCATCAATTGTTGCACTTCTTCTCTTTCTACCATAGAATCTGATCTCCATGTATGCACGCTCACCCTATCATAATCGATTACTCGTTTAGTCTTTGGTTGGCCGGTGGTTGTGTTGATGGTTGAATTGGTGGTTGAATTGGACCTTCTTCTCCATTTCTTGCATCTATCCTTGATGGTTCACCTACTTCATTTCTTCTTTCTCCCACTAATCTTCCACTTCTCCTTACGATCATTGGTTGTTACGATGCATTCTTTCTCCTAGCCATTTCGATTTTAGTAATTTGTTAAAAATTATTCAATATTTCTTTTCTTGTTACCCCTAATTCTTCCAATTCCACAAGGTTGATCTTCTTCAATCCAGTTTAGCGCATATGTAGTTGCAGGGAAATCCTACACTACACTCCTCACTCAATTTTCTTTAATCAATCCATTTGAAGATGAATAATAATATGTTTTATTAATTGTTTTCTTCAAAGGTTTACAAAGAAATGTAGAACGAGCTAAAGAAATTACAATCACTCTTGATTTTCTCTCTCCTAATGACTTGCTTAACAATTCAAAAAGACCTCCTGACAATGGGTAGACTTACCCGACCCTTTATATAGGGTATTACATAGTGGATGACAGCTAAGCTATCCTTTATTTTCGAATCGACTCGCGAATCCTCGCGAATGTAAAATACGCTTATCCTCGCGACACTCCTAAATCTCGCCAAGTCTTCACACTTTCCTCATGTTACTCGACCGTCGTCATCTATTACGTCATTTATTTATCTCCATGCGATTCCTTGGACGCGAGCGGTGCGTTTATTAATCTCGCGAAGTATTGGAGTTGCGATATTCGATCCTACATATAGGTTCTCTAGTTTTCGACAACTTCCGCTTGCCGGATGCTTCGATTCTTCATCACGATGTCGGATTGACTCACTCTTTCGCCATTGGCTTCGTCTTTTCGTGCTCTTCGAGATGATGAGAAGAAATCTTGGATTTGAGCGAGTTTCACTTCCTTTTGCCCCAATGACTCCAAAACACCTATAAAACTCAAAAGCAAACATAAGATACATAATTTACATGAAAACTCGCAAAGAAAGCATCAATAATGGATAAATATCAAGGTGTTTACAACACCTATCAAATTCCCCCACACTAAGACTTTGCTAGTCCTCGAGCAAATCAAACAAAACTTTTTCTAAAACATACATACAACTCCGTGTCGTCGAGGCTACGGTTACTCTTAGCATAAATAACAAGCCTTTGAACCCTAGGTGTCCCTAGTGGACGAGTTATAGTCTCGTGAGGGTTTACTAGAGATATACCCACAAAACCTATTTTTCCAACTTACTAGTTCTCCGTAATAATAGCATCCAAAAGCGCCGAAGAATACATAGAGATTACTCCGCACACTAGTCATAAGAAGTTAGACACATAAATGAACACAATCTCATCCTTAAAAGTTGAGAGAGAAATAGCCATCCCTTATAGAAAGAAATTCGGGTTCGGAGTGATCAAAAGTCTCGACTCTGCCTCACAAGAAAGGGTTTTATGAAGTTGCTCTCAATAATAAATAGCTTTTTTTATGGGTCACACATGTGTCCAGGTAGGAATGAAGAGAGAATCCTGCGACACCTTGAATGGTAGGAAGGCATAACCCTCCGAATCGTTTTGAAAACTTACATCTTTTATCATTTTGAAAACCCATTTTTCTGACGATCTCTAAGAAAGGAAATCAACCATTTAACGAAGGTGGGAATATGCTTACTTACCTCGTTATCCGTTCGGCGTGCAGTTAGCACCACTCTCACAGCATCCATAGAAACGTCTTCGGTCTTCAATCGGTGTCTTCATCTTCGTCTTCGGTATTCAACTCTTGATGATAACTCTTGAACTTCGTAGAATCTTGACAATGTAACTCTTTTCCTCTCAATCCTTATTGCTTGAAACTTCATTATAGATATTCCTTCTTCCATTGGCTTTATTGAAAGAACAAAACTAAAAACGAACTATACAAACCCAAAATATGATACAACAAATTTTTCTTGTCTCTCTTTTTTTTTTTTTTTTTTTATTTTTTTTTTAATTGAGACAAGAAAAATTAAACAAATACAAAATGAAAACAAAACAAAATAATAAAACTAATAATGCACCTAACAAAATTTTCTCTTGTCTTTTTTTTTTCTCTTTTTTTAATTTTTTTTAATTTTTTTTTTTAATTTTTTTTTTTTTGAGACTAGAGAAATAAAATACAAATAAAATAAAAATGCAAGTACAAAGGCCATGGTGTAAGTACTTTACCGCTTGATTCTTCACAACTTGTATGTCTCGATATCATAAACTTCTCGAACTCTCATCTTTATAATCTTCGCTCTTGTACAATAGTCTTCAACTTGTAAAAATTCTGCTCATTGTCTTGTTGCTTGTAAACCTTGAACGTCTTCAACTTTCCTTCGAATTTGTGATGCTCCTCTTGTTGATGATGATGGTGTTTCTATGGACCTGTTGGTGTAGAGAGAGATAAAGTGGATGGTGCTAATGAAACAAGATTACAAGTGGTATGTAAGTTAGCAATTCGATGTCACCATCATGATTGATAAAAATAACACTCAAGAGATCAAAATAGTGCTTCTATGGTGGGAGATTGGGCAGCTCACCATTCTGCCCGGAATTTACGTACGGTGACACACACTCTCTAAAGCACATATTTAGACAGTACAAAGAATTGAAGGTCGGTGCCTCACATTATGTAACATGGGTAGTCTCCCACTATAGGGGACCACTACTCTAATACCGAATTCGATCTGCACCTTATTTGCCAACTTTGGCATGGTTAAATCCAACTTTAACTCTCATACAATTAAGAAACCCGATCATGTTCTCTCGTCATCTCTAAGTTCAGATCACTCTTATGAGATTCTTGATGTAATCTTAGCGACATGTATCTTTTATGTGACTCTAAACTAACTACAAGTTGGAGTTTTCTTATTCACTAATTTACACAAAAGTTGAAAATTTATGAAAAATTTACAATGCAAATACTTAACCACTCCCCCACACTTAAACTTTACATTGTCCTCAATGTAAATTGAATCGTCCAAAGAAAGTCAAGGTGGGAAATCTTATAATGAAAGGTGATAAGAAAAAGTAAATACAAGACAAAAAAAAATAAAAGATAAGAGATACAAAACCTATGGGTTGCCTCCCATGTAGCGCTTGGTTTAAAGTCGTCAGCCCGACTATATCCTTGCAAGAGTCATTCCCCATACACCAACAATCGGAAAAGTTGGGGATCCTTCCATAGAACCTGTTTTGCAAACACTAGCTCCACACACATATTAGTAATATAAAACAGAAACTAAGCTATGAACCGATAAAAGTATCCCCCACACTTATACTTGTCCACACTTGGAAGTGTATAAAGAATATAGAAGTCGGGTACTTCACACGGTTTTCTTGTTTCAAAACCCGCATAGTATGAGAATCAAGTATCTCCAATGGAGGATATCGAGAAACAAAGTCATTCAACAATATTCTCGAAGCACATACATTCAAACCAATAAGAGGTAAAGGAGAAGAAACAATAGGCAACGGGTTAGACAAACCTTGCAACCATTCTTCGTCCGTTTCTGCCTTAACCAAAGTCTCGACATTAACATCATCATTACAATCATTTGCAAACTCAATTGGGTCTTCCACAATATTGGTCATAACGGTCTCATTCTCAACATACTCCTCTTCATTAGACTCAAACCTTGTTGCAAGGAAGTTTTGTAACACACTAGTTTCATCATACTCATGTACCTTTTGAATAGGTGTTTGATCATTATAAAGATCAAGAGTTGATTCAACTACACTAATGTCATCAAATATTTCCAAAGGTTGGTCCTTTTCAACACAATCATCTTCGTCTTCATTTTCGGACTCACCATAATAAGAATCGTCGCTTCGGTTTCCCAACCCTTATCACGACGCGTTTAAGTTCCATATGAATGGTCCTACTAATTTCATCGACAAGCTCTTCCGAGGCTCCATCATCTTCCAACTTGTATAATTTCTCGCGTTAGTTTCTTGACGCTCACACGCTTACCACCATTGACTACAATATGTTCTCTTTCCCATGACTCTTCCCTTTGAATGGGTGAATGATCATAACTACGATCCGGAGTCGGGTAAAAAAGAAATATTCCAAAATTGGTTTGTGCGACGTTCTCTATCACGGTCAAGTTGGTCTAGCCTTTCTTGCATGTCTTGTAATCCATTCAAAATCTGCATACAACTCGAATAAAGCCAATTAGATGTAGAATTATCCCACCTAGGTGATGTCGTTTAAATTGTTGTAGAAAATGGTAGTAAGAATGTCGTTCACTCAGACTTGTAAAGATTTAGTTTCAGAAAATACTAAAAACAAAGAAAATATAAACACAAGTTTGTCACAAAATATCGAGAGACTGAGACTCAGGATTTCACCAATTCTTATATTCATGTGGTTCAACTATTAATTCTAGACAATTATAGCTTATAAGATATTGACTCTTTCTTTGCCAAAAATAGATTTTATAAAGTATTAGATGTAAATCATAAGCATGATGCATCAAAAGTTCTTAGACTAAGCATACACCATCAGACAAAATCACAAATAATCAAGAAAAATCATAAATCAATTTAGAATAGTGCAAAAGTCATAAAAGAATTAATTATAATTACCACATGCGTAAAGAATGGCTTCCTCCATTGTCCCAGTGTTGGGGTTTAGCTCCTCATGCCAAAACGCACCCAAAAGATAGAAACATGGCTCAAAAAGGTGTTTTTATTAAGAAATATATGAAAACAGTTTTCGCAACGCTGCACTAGTGTTACGTACGCCATCACACGATTTATAAGACCGCTGAACAACAATACTTTATTAATGATGTCGTTGTATTTAAGACCGTTTCCCGCGACTAACCCGAAAAGTCCAATGTTCTTCGTGTTCTTCAAATCAAGAAAGAGAACAACAACAATTCCCTGCACTCGATTTCTTCTCCTCTCTGCCTCCGTACGGTCCCCCAAAGTCTCGACACCTCTCTTATGTCCTGTCCGCAATATATATACACCAGGGCACCGATTAAACCCGATTAAATCTCCATTTTTCTTCCCTTTATTTTCTCTTCAAGTCACGGAATAACTCTTCCTCAATTTTCTTTACGCGTATCCAGTGTTTCCAATAATATCTCCGAAAAGATCCTAGGTGGTTGTATTCTCCCATATCACACGAACTTCCCAAATATAACCATCGAATTTGCTAAGATGAAGAATATCTTTCCCTTTTTACCGAGATATGCATAAACTCTCCTTCAACATCGAACCCAAACCAATTACCAATCCCATTAAAATGTATCAAGCCTAAGCCAGTCCAAATGTGAATACCCCAAATGCAATCGCACCCAAATCTCCCAAATATAACCCGAGAAATATTTCTTCCCGTTAAATTGCAACACGATTATCTAGCCCATTTCTTTCGATTATAAAAACCATTCTAGTCCAATACAATCTTCCCAAGAAGTTTCAACGATTGAATCACCCTAAAAACACGTCCAAATCCCAACCCTAAATTTCCACGATTGCCAGTGAACTTGTTTTCCCGCCAAATTTGAGTTTCAAATTGGAGAAGATGGGTTGCCCCTTAACTCCCAAGTAAGGGTGCCTTTAGGCACGCCCTTTGGGGATGCCCTTAGTAATTAGGTTACCCCTTATCCAAAATGGGGTCCATATAGTAATTTTCTCCCACGAGCGCAAAACCACTTTTCGAGCTAATTTCGCCGCAAAAAAGCTTATTTCTCCAAAAACACCTACAAAGACATAAAATACCAAAATAAGTGCAAAATCGAGTACTAACATTACAGAGAATTGAGACTAAAATAGACACATAAATGCGTCTATCAAATACCCCCAAACTTATTATTTGCTAGTCCCGAGCAAATCAAATCTACAAAATAAATTCCTAACTCACTGTCGCAGGCATCGTCGATTGCATTTAACGTATGCAATAAGCCTTTAAACCCCTAGGTGGCCCTAGTGGCCGATTTATAGTCTCGGGAGGGTTTACCAGAGGTGTACCCACAAAACCTTTATATTCAGGACTTAGCTGTCTGTCTACGGAACCTTGAAAGGCACTAAAAAAATCTTCTTGGTTGGCATACTTATTGACTACGGGAGGAAGTACCCCGATGCGAAATTCCACCGATGTACACGAGTTTGCACTCAAGCATACTAAAATTCATATATAAGTCACAAGAGCTCTACTCGTATAGTCGCACTATGGACATCAATACCCGAGTCAAAACTAATCACATGGATAGATCAAGAAGATGGATATAGAGAAAACATAGATGGTTTTGATGTTTACTAAGTGAACGGTGTTTTTATCTCGTCCGAAGGCCTCCGCCAAAATGAACCTATCCTAATGGACTGAGATACTAGTCTCGACTAATATCAACACACCGGGCATATACAAGGGAACCAAACAGTTCGATAATCCTAACTCTAGGTCAACACAACTGGCATATACAAGGGTTCCAGTGGTCGACTTTATTGAATTTATTCCTTGGTCGATGGTCCGGTCTCACTTTTTTTTTTTTTTTTTTTTTTTTTTTTTCTTTTCATTTTTTTCACTTTTTTTTTTTTTTTTTTTTTTGTATCTCAATCACTCTAATTCACCCTAGCATTGGTAACAACTTGAATCGTGAGCCCCACCTAATCACTTAGAGAAACATAGTTTAAAAACAAAACAAAATAAAAAACAGAAGTGAAAAGGACTCAACGAGATATGGTGAAACTATCATGTTATTTCTAACACCCGAGCTCGTGCTTTTATGAATAGACTCTTTAGATGTTGCCATCTAATCAGATTGGTTCCTCAACTCCTACAACCAAAATGCTTCCATCCACTTAGATTGGTTAGTGCCATCCTTAATAAACATAAATTTCTAGGCTCTGGAGTTTAACAATGCAACTAAAACGCTTTTCCCATACCCCCAAACTTAAATCTAACATTGTCCTCAATGTTCTAAAGATAAAATTAAAAGCATGAACAAGGAGAAACTGTTACCATTTGAAGTAAAAGAGTTAAGGAAAGATATTACCGTGTCGCATGAATATTGGGTTACCTCCCAAGAAGTGCTCAGTTTAAAGTCTTCACCCAGGACTAAGAAAGGATTAGTCACCTCATAAAATCATAAAGTAATAGCCGAAATATCTGTGGGTCATAAAAACCAAATGTAGCTATCACAAGTAAAAGGAATCTGCAACATGCCAAGAAAATTAACAAATAATGCACACCCTTGTCTAGTTTCATGTTTAAGACAACTACATCTAGTTGTGGTTCGGAGTTAAGTTCTATAACCGGTCTAAATAAAATATTTTCATGGGTTGGATTTCCTCGTAGCTAAGATCCGATTCGGGTTGTAAAGTCCGAAAAACTCAAATAAGAACTTAGAAGCACATAATAATAACCGAATAATTGCGGATCCTTAAAGTCAATCAATCAGTTTGACTCACACAATTGACCATGATGAAAGTGGTGGTCAATTTTTAACAAATGTGTCATTTCTATTCTCCTAAAGTATTTAGGTTAGTCTCAAAACTCAATAATTGACACATCTGCAACATATATGTTCCCAGAATTGGTTGACAAATATTTGGTGCGAAAACAAAATCAATCTGGGTATCATAGCCTGGGTAAACCACATCAACCGGAGGATGGGTTTATAATAACCGAACTTCCCTATGGACATCACCGGTTCGGAAAACGTGTGTGAAGATAATCTTGTAAAATGGTTGAGGCACAAATGTCAAGTCCCAAGTGAGGGACCTTTCTAAGAGTTAAAGCACGTGGAGAATGATAATCACCCCAAACTTAGAGTTTTCAAAGCTGTCTCTAGAAAGACTAGTCACAACTTCCCTAATTTCAAGGTCATCCGATTCCCGAAAATGGTCAATTGATTCTTCTAAGTCAGTTCATCCTCACTCATCTCTACGAGTTCATTTTCTTTGTCTAAGACTAATGTTTCTAAATCGCTAGACTCTAAAACAATATTCTCATAAGAAACTCGTTCCTCAAAACTATCATCGCTTCGTAATCATAAGGGAATACTACATCGTCTAAAACGGTGGTATCTCTAGTCAAATCCTCGTCCTTTTGAATAGGTGAATAATTATTAAAATTATTTGGAATTGAACTAGAAATAATATTATCATTGTAATGCTCAATTGAGTAAAGCAAATTCTCGATCACTATGCCTAAATATTTGATTCTTCATCAACACTATCCTCATCATAATCATCGTTATAATAACATGAAAATGGTTGAACCTCATCTAAACAAGTAGTGTTACCAATTTTATCCTCGTCATCTTGATTATGCAAATAACTATCCTCATTTTCAAGGGTATTTTTGGAAACACTATATTGGAAATCTAGATTTCGAGCAATTCTTTCATTCGTCTCGATTTATCGCCTTGAGGGATTCCTCTATAGAAAGTTCTCTTTCGTCATAAACTAAGTTATTCATCTTAGCTAACCTACGTGTCGTCTCCTCTAATTTCCCGAGAGACTCTTCTAAAGGAGAAACATAAGAATTTTGCTCGTAGACCCGTGCATGTGTGGATAGTAATTGGGCTCCTCATGGTATGAGCCATAACCTTGAAAAGGCTGATGTTCCCAACCACTATTCACACTATGGTCAAAGTAGTAACGTCCATTTTGAAACTCAGTCGGATATTCGTTGTATTGGGTATTGTAATACCGCTTCGACATTCTATTCGCAGGGTGTGAGTTGTCACACAAAATTAAAACCCACCGACAGGGATTCGTGGGTGGATAGAGTCTTACCTCCGTACCGGACGGGCGATGAACCGTTGAAGTCGACTCGTGCCACCGACTCCTATGTCGGTGTCATGTGCAACCCGAGGGGCCAAGACGATATCGCAATCGCCGTCCCTTCCCCGCAAACAAGATTTATATTTAACCTCAACCCATCCTTAGGGTTTTAAAAATATTGTCCAAGTCCAAAAGAAAAATAAAGTCCAAAAAGTGTCCGAAAATAAAAAGAAAAATTACAAGAAATACAACCCTATTTACAGTTTCTAAAAATAAAACAAAATAATTATATACAAAATCTTTTTCTTCACTCCTTTTGGATTCCTCTTTATTTTCTTCTTTGCGTCATGCTTTCCTTTTATAGCCCTTTTTTTCTTTCCTTGTAGCTTCACTCCAAATCAAAAAAAATCAAAAAATACCAAAACGCGTAAAAAAGAACAAAAAATAATAAAAGAAAAAGAAACCTAAAACAAATCTAAATACAAGTCCGCGTCGGCGGCGCCAAAAATTGATGTGGTTTAAATTGTTGTAGAAAATGGTAGTAAGAATGTCGTTCACTCAGACTTGTAAAGATTTAGTTTCAGAAAATACTAAAAACAAAGAAAATATAAACACAAGTTTGTCACAAAATATCGAGAGACTGAGACTCAGGATTTCACCAATTCTTATATTCATGTGGTTCAACTATTAATTCTAGACAATTATATCTTATAAGATATTGACTCTTTCTTTGCCAAAAATAGATTTTATAAAGTATTAGATGTAAATCATAAGCATGATGCATCAAAAGTTCTTAGACTAAGCATACACCATCGACAAAATCACAAATAATCAAGAAAAATCATAAATCAATGTAGAATAGTGCAAAGTCATAAAAGAATTAATTAGAATTACCACATGCGTAAAGAATGGCTTCCTCCATTGTCCCAAAGGTTGGGGTTTAGCTCCTCATGCCCAAAACGCACCCAAAAGATAGAAACATGGCTCAAAAAGGTGTTTTTATTAAGAAATATATGAAAACAGAGTTTCGCAACGCCGCACTAGTGTTACGAACGCTCTCATTACGATTTATAAGACTCGCCGAACAACAATACTTTATTAATGATGTCGTTGTATTTAAGACTCGCCTCGCGACTAACCCCAGAAAGTCCAATGTTCTTCGTGTTCTTCAGCTCAGCAGCAGCAACAACAACAATTCCTGCAATTCTGATTTCTTCTCCTCTCTGCCTCCGTACGGTCCCCCAAAGTCTCGACACCTCTGTTATGTCCCATCCGCATATATATACACCAGGGCACCGATTAAACCCGATTAAATCTCCATTTTCTTCCCTTTATTTTCTCTTCAAGTCACGGGAATAACTCTTCGAATTTTCTTTACGCGTATCCATTTCTGGAACCTTCCAATAATATCTCCAGAAAAGATCCTGAGTGGTTGTATTCTCCCATATCACACGTAACTTCCCAAATATAACCATCGCCTTCCTGTTTTGCCGAGATGAAGAATATCTTTTCCCCTGTTTTACCGAGATATGCATAAACTCCTTCACCGTTCGAACCCAAACCAATTACCAATCACGTTACAATGTATCAAGCCCAAGCCGGTCAAATCCGTGAATACCCCAAATGTAATCGCACCCAAATCTCCCAAATATAAACCCGAGAAATATTTCTTCCATGTTTTGTTGCAACACGATCTAGGTGCTTGACTTACATACCCACTACAAGGTTGTTGTTGGTATGTATGAAAATCACCATAAGGTTCTCTAAGATATGCATCATAGCCAATAAATTGGTTTTGATTGCATCCCATAGATGGTGGGTAATTTTCATAGTGTTGAGGAGGTTGAAAATCATATCCATTGCTCCAATATGCTCCTTCCATAATAAGTACCTGAAACAAGAGTTCTCAAAACTATGTCAAAACCAGAAAATAAAAAAAATAAAACTAAAACTAAAAACAAAACAAAAGAAACCAAAACCAAGTGACAACCGTTGCCTCCCCGGCAACGGCGCCAAAATTTGATCGCTGTCGTAGGCGTCAAAAATAAATTACACTTTCTTACTACTCAAAATATATAATGAAGCAAGGGCAAGAAAGGATCGTTCCCACAGAGAGGACTTATGTTGTCAAATTGTTTCGGTTTCCTATAAATAACACCAGGGGTTTTCTGATTTTTATATACTAAAATAAAATAAAAGCAAACAATAAAGGTAAACAAATCAAATCAAGGATGAGAAAGTATTGGTCATGGATTTCGTCTTCAATCACAAACATGTTTTCAACACAATAACTAGAATTGATATTTTAATCTCAACTTTTATCAAAGGCCCTAGAATACCTTGATCGCAAGAATATCCCGCTAATCTCCTCTTGTCATCAACAAACACATTAAAAGATGCGAATATGAATTCTATCTAAAAGAACAACCTAACGTGTAAAAGCACTAATCAAGTTTAATTCCCTAGATGCATTAAGTTCTATGAAATCAGACCAATCAAAGCAATCGAACGTGTAAAAGCACTAATCCGATTTAACAAAGGTTATGGTTCACATATGATCATAAGAATATATCACTACAAACTATAATCATATTTATCCTACTTCAAATCAGGAATTATCACTTTTGCGTATAATAACCCTAATCTAGCAAAAGACATGCATGTGAGTTCTACCAATTTGCAACTTGACAAAACAAACATTCAATCATATGACAATATTAATGGTGAATCATAAACGATAATATGAGAGAAAACTAATTTATTGAACAAAAACTCATGTTTGGAAATCCAACTAATCCATAACCAATAATAAAACTCTAGCTCATATTCATGGAGTTCATAACAAGAATAAAGAGAAAAGCATTCATGGTTCTAAACCCTAAAACAAGAGTAGAGGCAAAGATATGAGATGATAAAGGAGATCCCCCAAAATCTATCTAAGCTTCCCTATATATAGAGTTTTATAACCTCTTCTTGAAGAAACTAGGAAACCTAGCAAAAATAGGAAAGAGCACCTCCTTAGGAATTGTGTCCCGAGCATCATACCCCGTGCAAAGTAGCTTGCCAAACTCTGTCGAAACTTCTAGAATAGCCGCACCCTTATTCTGCTCGTGTAAATTATTGGTTGGATAGACTATTGGGCTTGCATTGTTCTAGCCCACTTGGTAGCTTAATTGTTGGTCATGTGGAACCGACAGTGTAAGCATTATCATTACTGTAGTACTTCTCATCTCATCCATTCATAGCCGTGTTTCATCGGCGACAAATTATACAACTTCATTCTCGAGCTACTACTATCTTCATTGATCTCCATCAAATAAGAGCACCATATCATCATCAACAGCTAACCCATCTCGAGTTCTTTTCTCTCTCGACCAAACTTCTTCCGTTCCTGATCACCATTTTAACAACACAAACAACTGGATCATCTCCATCACCGAGAATCATGGCATCAGTTTATCCTCACCGGCAAGACTCCATCACTTTCATACCACCATCGCAGACTCGAGCTTTAACATTCCTGCATCACAATAATTATCAGCACCATTCTTATCATCGCTGCCAACAACATCACCACAGGCAAGTCCATCTTTCTTCCTTTTTCTTCTCGATCTCTAAAAACTTAACCCAGGTCAACCATTATTCACTATCAAACACCGAGTGGGATTATCATCTTTCTGCCGATGTCCTTCCATTTGTGCATGCTCGTGTTCTTCTCAGTCACAGCAAAGCCCGACCATCACTGCCATTCTCGACTTCATTAGCTCGATCTCTTTTTTTCTCCATCGCTGAAGCTTCTAATATCAGCATCCACTTCCAGTGATCACCATCAGCCAACGAACCATGGCAGAACTCCATCTCGTCATCACTATTACTGCCATCGAATTCTCAATCACAGTCCAACAGAGACAACACACATTACCATCATCGAGAACCATGCCTCTCTATCTCGTTCAATGGCTGTCAACAACATTTTTCATCTCATAATCCAACTCGAGCTATCACTGCCTGTACTTCTTTCTTTTGCCAAGCTCAGTATCCAACTATCTCGAGCTCTACTGCTGACTCCATCACCAGCGTCACAACCAGTTCAAACACCCATGAATCGGCAGTCTCCAACAACTCTTATTAATCTCCCTCACCGACATCGCGCCAACATACCGCCATTCGAGACTCTTCTCATCACGAGCTCGTCATCCAAGTCAGTATCGCTCCATTTGTAATTCGTACGATTTCCATCCACCACCATGCATCACACAGAACCACGATCCTTTTTCTATCGACCATCATACTCAAACCACCTACTCCTCCATCTCAGTCTTCAATCGACGGCAGAAAACGAAACCCTGAAGTCTTCATCATTCATATACATAGCTGCCAACATCACCACAGTCCACCAATATGGCAGCAACACTTCAACAGCATCATCTTTATCTATCGGCATTGGCAGCAGTTCGACTCAGTTTCCAGCTCCATTGACAGCATCGAATCCATAGCTACCACGAATAGCAGCACTGCCAATAATCGAGAATCTCTCTCGTGCTCCAACTCCATAATTGCCAATGGCAGCAACCTTCACAGCAGACTGTCCATTCTTCTCCATTCCCGTCACCACCATTATATCGATCATCAACCTCCAAATATCCTCATTGGATGCAAAATAAATCCCAATATACCACGTAACCGCATTCCTCCCGACCTTCGAACGTCCATCATCGTCATTGTTGTGATCAACAAATGTCATCAGCAGCACCGCTGTATTAAAATCCATTTTAATCACGACCCAAGTATTCTATCTTCCCCAGCTCCATCATCTACTGCCAAAGACTATCAAGCTTTCATCATTTCCCATCGGCAGCAGCAACACTGCCATCGTTCAGGCGTTTAGTCAAGCACCTTGTGTGCAGTTTTTGGTGGTGAAGAAGATGACTTCTCCGCTGAACTCTAACCCTTTTATCCATCTCCTTCCCTGCAATTGAGACGAACCCATAGTTCTAAACATTCATTCATTCTAAATCAGCACTGAATCCTCAAATACCAATGGCAGAAACATCAACTTTCAATGGCAAATCTAACTCTTCTTCATCCCTGTCTTGTCTCGGCTAATAACCCTATCTGAATCTTCTCCAGGTTCTCAATATAACACACAATGCCTTCGCCTTAACTGATGAGCCATCGTGACATAAGGCTTGCCGGCGAGAAGGACTTGGTGCAGAGGTGGTCTTCATGATTGAGCTGGACGGAACACTGAGTTATGAAAATCTCGACCAACTTCTATAGTTATAGGAAGTAAAGTAGAAGAAGGTGGCCCTTAGTAAATTGATTGGGTGCCTATAAAAGTTCTATAGGTTCTCTAGTTTTCGACAACTTCTGCTTGCTTCATATGCTTCTAGATTCTTCATACGATGTCGGATTGACTCCACTCTTTCGCCATTGGCTTCGTCTTTTCGTGCTCTTCGAGATGATGAGAAGAAATCTTGGATTTGAGCGAGTTCCACTTCCTTTTGCCCCAATGACTCCAAAACACCTATAAAACTCAAAAGCAAACATAAGATACATAATTTACATGAAAACTCGCAAAGAAAGCATCAATAATGGATAAACATCAAGGTGTTTACAACACCTATCACACACCCTTATCTATTTTTTTGTTTAAGACAACTATATCTAGTTGTGGTTCGGGTTCAGGCTCTATAAAAGGGTCTAGATAAAAAGTTTTCATCGGTTGGATTTCCTCAAAGGAAGGATCCTGAAGATCAGGTTCTAGAGTCTGGAAATACTCAATTAAGAACTTAAAAGCACATAACAATAACTCCGAATAATCGGGATCCTCTAAGTCAATCGGACTTGACTCACACAGATTGACCACAATAGTGGTCATTCTTTAGCAAATGTGTCGACCTAATCTCCTAAAGTAATTAGGTTTAGCCTCAAAACTTAATAATTGACACATCTGAAACTTATACGTTCCCACAATTGGTTTAAAAATATTTGGTGGGAAAACAAAATCAATCGTGGTATCATAGCCTGGGTTAACCACATCAACCAGAGGATGGGTTCTTAACAACTGAACTTCTTTATGGACACAACTAGGTTCAGGAAAAAGTGTATGAAGATAATCTTTTAAAATGGTTGAGGCACATATGTCAAGTCCCAAGTTAGGGACCTTTCTAAGAGTTAAGGCACATGGAGAATGATAATCACCCCCAAACTTAGAGTTTTCAGTGTCTCTAGAAAGACTAGTCACAACTTCCCTAATTTCAAGGTCATCTGATTCCTGAAAATGGTCAAATGATTCTTCTAAGTTAGGTACATCCTCACTCATCTCTACGAGTTCATTTTCTTTTTCTAAGTCTATTGTTTCTAAATCGCTAGACTCAAAATATACTCGTTCCTCTAAACCATCATTGGCTTCATAATCAAAAGGAAATACTACATCGTCTAAAACGGGGGTATCTCTAGTCAAATCCTCATCCTTTTGAATAGGTGAATAATTATTAAAATTATTTGGATTTGAACTAGAAATATTATTATCGTTATAAAGCTCAATTGGGGTAACAAATTCCTGATCACTATGCCTATTTATTTCAAATTCTTCATCAACACTATCCTCATCTTAATCATCATTATAATAACATGAAAATGGTTGAACCTCATCTAAATTAGTGTTACCAATTCTAACCTCGTCATCCTGATTATAAAAATTGTTCTCATTTTCACGGGTGATATTGGAAAGAATGTATTGGCAATCAAGAGTAATTCGAGCAATTCTTTCTTCCGTCTCTAACTCTAACCTACGTGTTGTCTCAAAGAACTCACGTGTTGACTCGGCTTAACTTATATGTTGACTCAGATAACTTCCTGAGGTTATCTTCTAAAGAAGTTTCATTCACCTTTTCGTCCATAACTAAGTCATCTGTGTCCGCTAACTTATGTGTCGACTCAAGTAACTTACGTGTTGACTCAAGTATTTTACGTGCTTCATCTAGAGAAGAGGAATTATAGGAATCTTGCTCGTATGACCGGTATTCATGTGAATAGTAATTTGGCTCACCATGGTATGACCCATATCCTTCAAAAGGATGGCGTTCCCAACCACTATTCACATTATGGTCATAATAGGAATAATGTTCATGTTGCTCAGTTGGATATTCATATTCATTGTGATGGCTATTATAATACCAGTTTGACATCCTAACTGCAAGAGAATTCTAAACAAGAACAAACAAGGCTGACTCGACCACAATAAGCCTATTTTATCTAGCAAACAAAAAGCATGATGGCACCACTTAGATTGTTTCTAGACCAGCTTATAATCCTTCGAAAGGGAATTCGTTACAATTTAAGCAAACCCCTCTGGAATCAATCCGAGTCAAAGTAAGTTGAATAGAGGCGAGGGAAGCTGCGTGGAGCTTTGATACCCAAGGCCTCACCGCATTACAAGGCGGCGCAGTCACGCATTCAACTTACTGAAACCATCATGAACTTTGAAGTATGCTTAAAGAGTAACCAATATTTTTCGAATGACTTTCCTATTAAGCTCGTTACCCTATCGGTCTCGTTCTAGTCAAAATTTTAGGCTTAGGTTCGTGTTTGGTTTCGTTTTCCTAAGGCGGGCAAGAAGAGAACGGTGATGAAATCCGAACTCTTATCTTGTATGGCCAGGCCTTGCCCTTTACTAGGAAATTAAAGCAGCCGGATTCAGTTCCTCGACATATATTCACACGAAATCATCTAGTAAACCCGATGACAGGGGATTCGCGGGTGTTTAGAATTCTTACCTCCCGTTCCAGACGGGGGATGAACCGTTGAAGTCGACTCGGGCCACTGACTCCTATGTCAGTGTACGAACCCGAGGGGCCGAGACAGTATCGTAACTGTCGTCCTTCCCTGTGCAGTTTATATTTAAACTAACCCTTCCTTAGGGTTTTAAAAATAATAATGTCCAAAAGTCCAAAAATTAAAAAGTCCAAAATAAAAATTAAAAAAATAATTACCTAATTACAGTTTCTAAAAAAATAAAAAAAATATTAACACTATATACAAAATTTTCTTCTTCACTCTGTTCGGATTCTCTTTTCTTTCCTATTTTGGCTTTGCTTTTCTTTTCAGCAATTTCTGTTTTTCATAAGCTCCGCACCAAGTCTGAAAGCAAACAGAGAATACCAAAACGCGTAAAAAGGAACAAAAATAATAAAAATAAAAATAAAAACCTAAAAACAAATCTATACACAAGTCCCCGTCGGCGGAGCCAAAATTTGATCGAATTTTATATAGTGGTAAGTAGAGTTGTCGTTCACTCGGACTTGTTGAAATCGATTCTAGGATTTAATAAAGAAAAATAATAAAAATAGAGAAAATATACAATTTATGTCACAAGATGAAGAGAGTTACTGGGACTCGAGATTCCACCAATTCTCACATTCATGCGGTTCATCTATTAATTCCGGACAATTAAAGCTCATAAAATAACAAACATCGACTCTAATTCTTTGCCAAGGTAGATTTTATAAAGAAATATATGTAATTCACAAGCATGGCGCATCTAAAGTACCTAAGACTAAGCATGCGACATCTAACGAATTCACAAATATTCAAGAAAAATCATAAATCAATTATAATAGTGCAAATAGTCATAAAGGAATTAAATAGAATTACCACATGGGTGCAAAACAGCTTCCTCCGTCGTCCCATTGATGGGTTCTAGTTCATCATGTTGGAAACACGCTCAAAAATCATTATTAATGCTCAAAAATGGTTTACAAATGATGAACAAGGGAGAAAAGATGAAAAGCCTGATTTGTAACAGTTATAATTGTTACAAACGGACTGTTACAGAGAACGATAAATGTAAATTGTCGTTGTTGCTGTAGTTTTAAGACCCACGTATCTGTGTCGCTGTCACTGTAGCATGAACGACAAAAGGGTGTGGGTCGATGTTCTTCGTGTTCTTCACAGCAACAGAAATGGTGGTTTCCTGCCACTTGATTATCTCGACTTTATGATGCTCTGCAACTATCCCAATCTCTCCATATCCTCTCACTGATATCCCAACACCTATTTATAAGCCACAACAACTCCAAATATCTCGAGTAATTGCAACATATTTTTGATTATTCTCCATGCAAGATACGGGATATTTTTTTTCCTTTTTCACCTCTGATTTTGATTTTCACACGCTATGAAGCTGTAAAATCTCCTTATTTATCTTTTGCACGCTCCAAATGGTGACTCAAATCTTCCAAGCACGTGTAGAACTCCCTGTAATTCACGCAATCCCGTGAATATCTACTTTTCTGTTTTGCTCCAACACGAGTTATTTAGCCAAATTTGGACGACGAATCGACCCATAACAACCCTTTTAGGCCCAAAGGTATCTACCCAAACAATCTCAGCCATTTAATCTCACCGAAACATGCTTAAATTCTCAACCTTAAATCACCAAAGTAGAACTTGTTTTTCCCGCCACTTCTCAAAATTTGAAATGAAGAAGAAGGTCAGCCCTTATCCAACAGTGGGGGTGCGAATATCAGTTAGGTGCCCCTTAGTAATTGGGTTACCCCTTATCCAAAGTGGGAGTCCGAATAGCAAATGTCCTCCGGGGGTGTTCCGAGCAACTTTTCGAGCCGAATTTTCCAACAATCTTTATTTCCAAAAAATACCTACAAACACACAAAACACCATAATGAGGACAAAAACGAGTACTAACAATACGAAACATTGAGGACAAACTAGACACATAAATGCGTCTATCACCTGTATGTCAAGAACCTCGGTACGTAAGAGTTTTTAATGATGAGAGAAAACTTACACAAGTTGCGCAAAAGACTTTAAGGCATTTTCCGATAATTGCAAGGCTGAAAAGACTTTATAGTATACCATGGATAGCAGAGGCAATGCTTTGGCATTCTAGAGCACAGAGAGATGTTAATGTCATGCGTCATCCAGTGGATTTTACAGCTTGGAGTTGTGCGGATAATTTTTGTCCTGAATTTGCTAAGGAAGCACGGAATGTTACTCTTGGGATAGCAACTGACGGCTTTAATCCAAATGGATGCTTTGGTCTGAATTACAGTTGTTGGCCTATGATACTGTGTCCGTACAACCTTCCTCCTTCGATGTGTATGAAGCGCGAATTCTCCATGTTATGTTTGTTGATATCAGGTCCGAGAGCACCAGGTAAAGATATTGATGTTTACTTACATCCATTGATAGAGGAGTTGAAAGAGTTATGGAATGATGGTGTTATGACATTCGACAGCTTCACGAACTCTGATTTTCTTTTGAAGGCAAGGTTGTTATGGGCCATTCATGATTTTCCGACATTGGGTACTCTAGCTGGATGTGTGACTCATGGGTATTATGTGTGTCCCACCTGTGGTGAAGAAACAGTTTCAGAGTGGTTGTCGTATAGTAAGAAGATATGTTTTATGGGACACCGAAGATGGCTTCCATCCCAACACAAATACAGCTTTGACAAAACAGATTTCAATGGAGGGGTAGAAGATGGTAAAGCTCCATGGCCACTAACAGGATTGCAAGTTCAAGAGATTGTGAAAGATATGAAAAGTAAACAGGGTAAGGGTAAACCACCAGCAAAGAAATGTAAAAGAGGAGCAGAAGCGGATAGTTTGCAACAGGGTGCCGATGAAGATGTTTTTGACAACTCTCTATTTTCTCGAAGGTCCATACTTCATGATTTGCCGAATTGGGGATCGAACGCAGTCCGTCATTGTACAGATGTTATGCATACAGAAAAGAACATAACTGAGCATATTGTTAACACTCTCATGGGTAATAGTAAGTCAAAAGATGGTGTAAATGCACGTAAAGATATGGAAGCTATGGGTATTAAAAAGCGGTTATGGGTGAAAGAGGATAGTGCAACTGGTAAAACAACAATAGAAGATGGATCGTTTGCCTTAACTAAAGATGAAAAAGTATCTTTTTGTACAAAGTCTTTGAAGAACTTAAGGGTGCCTTCTAGCTTCGTTCCAATCTTCGAATCACGTGAGCATTAGTCCACCGGAGCTGAAGAATTTCAAGTCACACGATTACCATGTAATGATGCAATCTTTGTTTCCATTGCTTATTCATACTGCAACTTCATTACCTAAATATCTACGAGTTTCTCTTCTCCGTATTAGTATATTTTTCAACATTTTGTGCGCAAAGGTTATCAACAGAGATGAACTTCTACAAGCGAAAGCTAGTCTGGTGGAAGCAATGTGCGTAATGGAAAAGTATTTTCCTCCATCTTTTTTTGTTATTAGTATCCACTGATGATTCATCCGCCGATGAAGCTTTAATCATGGTCCGGTCGATTTAGGTGGATGTACCCCTTTGAGAGGTAAATACAACCCCTTACTTTGTTATTTAATTTTTAAGTTGAGAATTACTATTATTGAACTATTAATCATCCTTGCGGATCTGTTAACTTTTCTTGTAGGTTAATGAAAGGTTTTAAAGGATTGGTGCGCAATAAAAGGTACATTGAGGGGTGCATTGCAAGAGGGTATGCACTGCGAGAAGCTAGCTTATACCTTATGGAGGACGTGTCTGATGATGTTGGTGGTACTCATAAACATACTCGGCAGGCTTTTTTGGATGATGACTATGATGGTGCCGATGAGATGCCTCTTAGTTCGGGAATGAGTATTACTCGACTCGAGCACAATTTGAACAAAGGCAT
This sequence comes from Papaver armeniacum, assembly GCA_023531295.1. Taxonomy (NCBI): domain Eukaryota; kingdom Viridiplantae; phylum Streptophyta; class Magnoliopsida; order Ranunculales; family Papaveraceae; genus Papaver; species Papaver armeniacum. The sequence goes on along the minus strand of JAJJWW010001169.1, from coordinate 145,652 downwards.
GGCAACCGGATCCTATCTAAGTATGTTGGAATAGATAACTGGCAAAGGTAACTTTTACTTAACTCTTTTATGTTTATTCAAGTCTGAATTTTGTTTAGTCCTCCTCAGCAGAAATGAAAATATTCATGTTAGAGGGATTTAGCATGATGGTGACTTAGTGCATTTTAGTAGAATATTTTTATTAGTTAACATTGAGTTGTTGTCTGATTATTATGTTTGCATCATCTGATAGTCTTTGAATTGGTATTGGCTGTAGGAAGTATGATTCTTATGTTAACGGTGACACGTCTATTGGTCAGACCTCAAAGAGTTTTCATCTATGGTTGCGCAATGAGGTACTGTGTTACCCTAAAGCTTTTAGTAGTGGTTTGAATACAACTTGTTATGGTTTTGGTTGTGATATCGACTCTGCCATGCTGATAACGCTTATTAAAAGCCAAAGAAACTGATTCAACACTATGGAGACTCGTGCAAGGACCACTCTTCAAGGCACAATCATATAAGAAATACCAAGTAAATGGGTTTACTTTTAGTAAACAAGAATCTGGGGTGAAGAATGTATCACATAATAGCGGTGTGTCAATGAAAGCTGTTACAAGACTGCAAGCGAAGTCGGCCGAGGAAGCAGAAATAACTTAATACGGCGTCATTAAAGATATAATCAACTTGAACTATTTGGAATTTGAAGAAACTGTTTTTTACTGTGATTGGGTTAGTGTTGGAGATAAGAATGCTTGCAAAGTTGATGCAGTTTCAAAGATTGTAAAGGTCAACTTGTCGAAAACGAAAAGCATAAATAGAGTGGTGGATGAGCCGTTTATCCTTGCATCTGAAGCTACTCAAGTGTTATACTCAAAGGATCTTACTAAGAGGGATGGTCTGTGGTGTTGCACTCACGACAGGTTAACGTCTTTAGTAGATAAATTTGAAGTTCCTACATCTTTTCGATCAGTTCTTCTACCGACAATGAGAATTTGAAAGCTGCTCATTATCGATTCATTTTGAACTCAAACAGCTATGCGATGTGTTTTACCTTACCCAATAATATATACAATGACGCCGCTTTTAGCTCTCTTTTCGTGAATTGTTTGGTTTTATTGTTTGATCACTTATTTTTTGAGGTGTTAGGTAGCTTTCTTTTGTTAACGTGGATGCTCTCTTTTAGCTCTGTTTGGTTTTCCCTATTTTGATGTTTGAATTTCACAGGGTATGGCAGCAAAGAGAGTCAATGAATATGGACAACCAGCTTTCAGAACGCAACAACATTAGGTCACCGAAGAGGCGCCTTGGCTCGTACACATGTGCCTATTTCATATAAAAGCTGGGATGTTATTGATACAAAGTATAAGGATGATATTTGGAAAACCTAAAGGTACAATACTTACCCGAGACATGATTTTTCTTCACTTGTCATTTAACTTCTTTTATCATTATTGCAAATAAGTAAGGCATTAATTTGTTCTATCTTTCCAGGCTGAATACGATGTACCTGAGACATCAAAGGAAAATATTCTGAAGGCCGGTTCTGGTCCATGGAGGAGATTGAAAAGTGAGTTACTCCATGCCTACTATGACCATGTCCCTACTCATGAAGAAAGGATTCTAAATGTTCCACCAAATGTCAAAGAAGAGGATTGGATAAAATTTTGCGAAAATGAAAGAGAAGAAAAGGCAAAGCAAAGTAGAATTGAGCATAAGAGGAAAAGACAACAATATGGCTACACACATTGTAGTGGTCGCAAATCTCATGCTATGGTGAGAGCTGAACTGGTACGTATATTCGCAACTTACCTCAAACTTTGTTATATTCACAACTTAGCTGTAACTCAATTATATTCACAACTTACCTCAACATCCTTATGGAAAACTATATGATTTTACATTGTATTTGTAAATTTAGGAGGCCGCAAATCCTGATGCAGTGATCACTCCTGAGGATGTGTGGGTTAAAGCTCATACACAAGAAGGTGGTTCTATTTTACCTAGCGCGGTGCCATTCGCTGTGAGTCGATTTACTTTTCAGTTATTTCAACTCTTTTAAAAATATGTACTAGATATTTAAGATATTAGAATTTACTTGGTTGTTATGCTCGACACTACAGGAGAAGCTCAAGAAGGACCAAGATGAGATCAAAGAAAAACAGGATGCAGGTCTTCCAGTAGAAGAACCTAGTGCAATGACTAAATCTTTTGGGGCGGATTCTAGAGGACGGGTTCGTTCTGTTGGTCCTATATCTCGTACGCAAATCAATTTTTCTGCTCCAGCGCGTCACAAGGTAAATGAACTGAAAGCGAAGGAGGGTGGTCTTGGTGGGATGGTAGAAGAAATAGGTGGAAAGGTGTGTGTTCTGATTGATGGCTTTGTGAAGTTGTATGGTGTAGTGGAAAAAATCAAATCTGCAATTCCAAAGATCGGTTGGCTCAAACGTTCCCAAAGACCTCAAGAGTTGTATCCTCGCATACTCCATGCAATGTTTCGTTTCACCTCAAACAGTTCACATGCTTTGCAACAAGTTCACCTGTTGGGAATACCAGTATCACCACCTGCGACAAGTTCACTGCTGGGAATTCTCGCATCACCAAATTTCATCAAGAGCACGTGGTGGACCGCTTTATTCGTTCTCAACTTCGAGAATGAAGTAGTTGCAACCGGTGAGCTCAGACTTGGTGCTTTAGCAGATCAGTTTCACGGAGATCTTATACCTATGCATCTTGCTAAGGTATGTATCGATGATATTCTCATGCCAGATGCAATCACTGCGAAAGCTAACAAGTATGCAGCAACCTTCAGAGATGTCGGAATTGGAGGATATGTGTTTCATCCAAAGATATGCCTCTCAAGCAAACACACACAGTCCCTTTCTTTTTGAGCTAATCGATCTCAGCCTTTTTGAGCATCGCCTAATATGTGCCTTGACTTATACAAATCTTTTTGTTATACTTGCGCAGTTCAAACTTTTGTACGTATGTTTGACCGATGCGCATACTCCTAGGATCTTTTTTTTGATTTTTTTGGCAGTTCACACTTTTGTACGTATGCTAACCGATGCGCATACTCTTATGCGAGTTATGCATAAAAAGAGCTTTACCCAAGCAACTTTTTTTGGGTCCAATGTAACTTTTTTATTGTTGTGAACACAAACCTAAACTTATAAATGGATATTTTCTTTCAGTTCATCATTTTTTATTTTTATATATACGTAGGTGGCTTTTGTTATGTTATATGTAAATGCACAGGGACTTCACACAAGGTCAGTTGAAGCAGTAGTAGCCAGTCGGGGAAATATCAATCCCTAGTAAGTACTTCACTTGGTTATTATACTTAAACTATTAAGTTTAAATTTGTGGCTTTGACACTCGGTTTATACTTGCGAGGTATTGCGCTGGTGGGAAGTGGATTGCAGTTTGTACCTACACATCAACTTGTGTACCTTCTAGATTATCGGGTAAGTACTTCACTGGGAATATCGTGTTGCAATTGTCTATCTTTGACTTGCTTTAGGACTTGTCATAATAATCCTGCCTGTTGTATTTTGCAGGATTGCCTACATGAGTTTTCTGATGCCCAAGCTTTCAACAAAGCAAGCCTGCAAAGGATATAACGAACTAGTTGTTGTTATTTGAATGATGTAGAACAAAGGAGCTTCACGCTTTGTAAGTTCCATGTATTCAAGTTTTGTAGGCAGTAAGTTTGTATTTGTATGTATTCCTTTAGAAAGTTTCTTTGAGAAATTTGGTACTTAGAGAAATTTGGTACTTAGAGGAATTTGATACTTAGAGAAATTTCAGTTTCTTTGTTATATGTTCAGTTTCTTTGTTATATGAACCTGAGATGAATTGATCGAATGTTCTTTTGCATAGATTGAAGAAACTGTTGTTGAGTGTGGTCATGAATGTATTGAATTTAGAATTCCGGTTTATTTCCGGCAGAATAATTACTGCCGTTCAGCCTTGACCTGGTCAAAATTGGTCAATATTGACCAATTTTGACCAGGTCAACGTTGACCGGCAGTAATTTTTTTGTCACAAAAAAGTTCGTAACGCCTCTCGAAATGTTACAACATCCCCGTTGCAAAAAAAATTCGTAACGGCCCCGAGTGCTACCACGTGGCAAATTCAGAACGCTCAAGCTCATTACAGGGTCATTACAAAAAATTCAGAATGCGCCACAAAGCCGTTACAAAAAAAATGTAACACCCACTTTTGCAACAGGCGAGGGCCGTTACAACCCGTTTTTGTAACGGCCTGGTTCTGTTTCTAATCCCAGAATTTGGTGTAGTATGTGTTTGCGTCCATGAACTATGATTGTCCCATATATGTCAAAAGTTAAGTCTTTCATATGTCATTATGCAAATATTGATGAAAAATTGAATGAACTTTTGACAACAAAAGTTAAGCCTATTATGTTATTATGCAAATATTGATGGAAGATAGGATGAACTTTTGTCTACAAAGATTAAGTCTATTATATGTCTCTATGCAAATATTGATGAAAAATAGAATGAATCTTTGAATATTCCGCAGTATTGGTCTTTCCTTGATCCACATCTTTGTGTGTAAACTGTGCGGCTCCGTAAGTTTTCTTATGTGAGCATTTCTGATTAAATGAATCATGGGTTCTCTTGTGGTTAATTTAATTGAGTATTTTGGATACAAATTCATGTTTCATGTGATTTTTTAATGTCCAAAGAAATCCTTCTTTTCTTCTGAAAGTAAGGTCGCTCCTGTTGTTCTTTCGGGAATGACATTTTATGGAGGAGAGTTCTTATTTGAACTTGTGCTTAATTGCCAAATATTTGTAGGGAGTGCGGCTGTGGAATATTGTAGGAGTTTTCTTGTATCTTTATTAACTCCTTGATGAATGCATTTAGTTTCGGCTATATGATTGCATCTAAAAAAAAGTTGATATGTTCTCTTTTGGTCATGAAGTATCTCTATGGAAATTTCATTAGGAACCCACTAGTTTTCGTACCTTTGCAAATTTTATTGACAAAAAGGGGGAGAATTAATGTGTAGTTCACACTACAAATACATATGGTTTACGGATCATTATGTAAGGGGGAGTGGTTTTCATGTGAGATGAAGTATTGACTAAAGGGGGGTGATACATATCACCATAGTATTGTTGTCAAAGTTGTGATACAATTGGACATTGATGTTGTGTAATAATACTATGACACTGTATAACAATGATTGAGAGCTACTGTTTTCTCATTGTTATGGCTACGGATCTTCAACAACTATGATGCTGAGTTGAACACGTTCAGAATCACTAGAGTACTTGGAAGTGACGAAGATTTCGAGTAATGTTGAAGAACCAAGGAAATCAAGTATTTGGAATGAGAGCTACAAAGTTTATTTATTTTGTATTCCATATGTATTGATAGTTTTTTCACTAAAATTAAAAAGGGGGGAGATTGTTAGAGCATTGCTCGGTCGAACTCGCAAGTGTTGCTATCTCAAGCTTGTTGTCAAGTTTAATTGCCAACACTATAAGTCTTGATTTCTAGTCTACTTATAGCTAAATCTCGTATTAGGATAGAAAGTATAGTGAGCATTAGACTTCACGGCGTTCATCGATTGAAGACAAAGAACTACTAAGGGGAGCTTGTGGAACTTTATCAACAAAGGTATGTGAAGACTTGAACTCATCTATCACTCAAAAGTCAATCTAATATATCTCCTATTTGAGACAAAATTCGTATAACTATATAGACTTCAATTATACACATTTGTTCGAGCTGAGTTTAACTCGCTTAATATATTTCACGAAATATGTGTTGGTAAGCTTTCGCTTTAACCAAGTTCATCTTATATTCTTGACGAAAGTCAAAAGATGATCATGTGAAAATCGCCTGGTAACATCTTACATGATTTGTGTGAGACAGTCATTTGATGTAGTCTCTGAATGTTTCGTATTGATCAATCGATCACGTGAAAATTGCTTTGAAGCTAATAGTTTGTGTGAGACATCTATTGTCGTCTTCCGAGAATGTTTCAATGGTTAAAATAAGAGTTTAGAACAATTGGATATAAGCACAGTATGCGTACTTGCATATGTGTAATCCAAGTCCGGGAACCATGGTATGCATACCCGTATGCTTACTGTTTGGTTTAGTAAAGGTCCGGGAACTCAGTATGCATACCGGTACGCGTACTGGCGTGAGGTTCAAGTTCCGGGACTTGACTGAGTTTGTGGTATGCGTACAAGTTCGCGTAATGGCGAATCCGAACTCAGTCCGGCCACTAAGGTATGCGTACATGTTTACATACTTGAGTGGGTTATGTTCTAAAATCGGTTTGTTCATGAACTAATACGTTTATATATTAAGGAATGAAATCTTTTGCAAACCGTGGCTATAATGTTCATGACTTGATTCGAGTGAATAAAAATAGATTTTCCTTCAATTGTGTCTTATATGCTTCTATGAGAATATAAACAATTGAACAACTCTAGAAATAGTTTCATTTGAGTCATTTGAACTAGTTATGGTTAAGATGAATATAGTTGATATGAAAGTGTTCATATGGCTAACTTCGGTTAACTATTGTTGAGCCAACAAAGGTGCACACGTTTAGGTACGGCTACCCATATCTGAATGAAGTCACTTTTCATTTGTGTGTAACAAGATAAGTTCGATCTAACGGTTGAAAGATATTAGCTTGAGTCTAATCAGGTTTTTATCTAACGGTGAATATTGAATGCTTTGTTACCAAGGTAACATTGATTGCAAACCCTGATACGAAGACTATATAAAGGAGAATTCTAGCAACTGGGAAACCTAATCCCCACACCTCATGTGTGATACTAGTTGCGACTAGAGATATTCTCCTTTAACCTTAGGTTTTTCTAAAACCCTGTAGGTTAACGACTTGAAGACTTCATTAGGATTGTGAAGCCAGTCCCAACTATTTTATTTGTAGTTTCATGTTCTGATCTTGTTGTTTTCTATCGTGATTGATTACTATCTTCTTTAAGATTGGCTCGAGATTTAATCTCCGATAGGAAAGATAAAAAGTAGTCACAAACATCTTCGTCTCATCGTTTGTGATTCCACAATATCTTGTTTCGCTACCATACGATTAAGATTATTGTGAGGTGATTAATATTTCTAGGCTGTTCTTCGGGAATATAATTCCGGTATATCAATTGGTTCCTGTTCACCTTGATTTATCAAAAGACGGAACAAAACTCGTAGGTATTTTTATGGGAGACAGATTTATCTATTCAATAGACTTTTTTGTGTGAGACAGATTTGTTTATCAAGTCTTCGACTTTGGGTCGTAGAAATTCTTAGTTGTGGGTGAGATCATCCAAGGGAATCAACTGCATAGAGTCATGTTGGGATTCAGAGACGTAAGGAGCGTAATTGTACCTTGATCAATGTGAGATTGGTTAGGGCTCAACTACATTCCAGTTCGAAGTTAACTTGGAGTAGGCTAGTGTCTGTAGCGGCTTAATACAGTGTGGTGTTCAAATCTAGATTAGGTCCCGGGGTTTTTCTGCATTTGCGGTTTCCTCGTTAACAAAACTTATGGTGTATATGTTATTTATTTTCCGCATTATATTTGTTTATATAATTGAAATATTACAGGTTGTGCGTAAGTTCAATCAATAGTGAATCCAACCTTTGGTTGTTGATTATATTGATTGACACTTGAGCATTGGTCTTTGGTACGGTTCAAGTTGTTTAACATAATAATCAGACTCGCGGATTTCTATCTGTTTGATTTGTTGATTACATTGTGAACCAGAGATATAACTCCTTGATATACTTTTCTCAAGATTGAGTCTGACTGTCTAGTTGATTCTCTTGAAAGTATATTGGAGTTAGTCCATACAGATTACTAAGCGAAATATTAGATGTGGTTGTTAGACCCCCACTTTTTCACTAACAACTGGGATCTTTGACTCCTAGACACTATTATTGCGTGCCCTAATTGTAAACTAGATTCGTCATCTCCTTTAAACCCTTCTAGGGTTTAGCAACTAAAAAGACTTATGACTTATGACACTAGCAAATGCAGACTTATGACTTCATTGGTGATTTGAGGTTACTTCCCCCTGGGAGGATGTGATATGGTTCTTGGAGCTGACTGGCTTAGAAAGCTGGGAGATATTCTTCTCAATTTCTCTACCATGAGTATCTCTTTTAAACATCAAGGGAAGAAGATCACTCTAGTGGGAACTCACACATCACCTTCTCTTAAGATGATTAATGCAGATGGCTTACAAGATTACTTCCAGAAGTATTCTTATGGAATCATTGGTCAATTATTCTCTGTTACTCCTACTACATCTCAACCTCCAGTTCCACCAGTGATATCTGACATTCTACAAGAATTTCAGGATGTTTTATCTGAGCCTACTAAACTTCCACCTCACGGATCCCTTGATCACTCCATTCCTCTCATACCAAATTCCACACTAGTAAACCAAAGATCATACAATTGTCCTTATGTTCAAAGGAATGTGATTGAGCATTTTGTCCGAGAAATGTTACAGGGAGGAGTCATTCATCCAAGTCATAGTTTTGTTGCTTCTCTAATCCTTCTTGTCAAGAAGACAATAGATGGAGATTCTGTATTGATTATAGGAAGCTCAACAACATGACAATCAAAGATAATTTTCATATTCCTATTATTGATGAGCTCGTGGATGAATTATTTGGCTCTTGTGTGTTTACTAAAATTGATTTAAAATCAGGTTATCACCAAATTAGAGTCAATCTGGAAGATATTTACAAGAAAAATTTCAGAACTCATCATGGCCATTATGAGTTCAATGTTACGCCTGTTGGTCTCACTAATGCTCCTGCAACCTTTCAAGCCTTAATGAATGATATTTTTCAGCCTCATTTGAGAAAATTCATTTTAGTTTTCTTTGATGATATCCTAGTCTATAGTCCTGATTTAGAAACTCATGCAAAACACTTGCACATTACTATTTCTCTATTGAGACAACACCAGTTATATTCCAAATTGTCTAAATGTTGTTTTGTGCAACATGAACTGGAGTACTTGGGCCATATCATTACTGCATATGGTGTTGTAGCTGATCCTGTTAAGATTTCTCAAATGACAAGCTGGCCTACCCCTACAAATGTCAAGGAACTCAGAGGTTTTCTAGGACTCATTGGCTACTACAGAAAGTTTGTGAGAAATTATGGCGTGATTAGTAGGCTTTGCAAAGAACTATTGAAGAATAATTCTTTCATTTGGACTGAGCAAGCTACTCAAGCTTTTAACACTCTCAAGGCAGCAATGACCACTACTCCAGTCCTTGCTCTTTTATACTTTTCAAAGCCTTTTGTTCTTGAAACTGATGCTTGTGCTACTAGAATTGGAGCAGTCTTAATGCAAGAGGGAAGACCAATTGCTTTATTTAGCGAACTCTTGGGTCCAAGAGACATGAGCCTCTCCACTTACGAAAAAGAACTCCTGGATGCGGGCTTAGCTGTGACTAATGGAGACACTATTTACAAGGCCATCATTTAACTATAAAGACTAACCAGGATAACATAAAGTATTTTCTAGAACAGAAAATCACTACTGGCATCCAGAAAAAATATCTTATGAAGTTGCTGGGTTATGACAATGATATTCAATATATGAAGGGAGTGGAGAATAAGGTTGTTGATGCTCTCTCCAGGCCCTACAGTGAGCCTATCCTCTGCAACATTACACTTTCCCAACCACTTTGAATGCAAGAGGTGATTTCTAGCTATGCATAAGATCCAAAAGCTCAATAACTCATTTCACAAATACTTATTTCTCCAACATCTAGCCCACCCTATACTTATCTGAATGATCTATTGAGATACAAGGCCAGGCCTTACATTGGTACCAACAATAATGTGAGACAGACTATGCTCTTGGCCACTCATGCTTTTGCAGTGGGAGGATATTCTGGCATGCATGTTACTTATATGAGAGCCAAAACTCATTTATTCTGGCCTAGTATGAAACTAGAGGTATTTTCCTTAGTCTCCACTTGTGATGTCTGTCAGAGACACAAAGGAGAACGCACTTTCCCTGCTGGGTTGCTACAACCCCTGCCAATTCCAGATCATGCTTGGAAACATATCAGCATGGACTTCATTGAAGGATTACAAAAGTGACAGGAAGGATGTAATCTTAGTGGTGTTGGATAGGTTCACCAAATACAGTCACTTCATACCTCTTCAACACCCTTATACAACCTCCTCAATGGATAAGGTATTTATGCATCACATCTTCAGACTACATGGTTTACCTGCTTCCATTGTTTCAGAAAAGGACAAAGTGTTCACCAGCAATTTCTGGCAGGATTTGTTCAAGAATTTAGGAACCATCCTCAAGCTTGGTGATGCTTACCATCCTGAGACTGATGGCCAAACTGAAAAGGGTAAATGTTTGTCTTGAAAACTATCTTAGATGTATGACTAGTCATCAACCAAAGAACTGGATGAGTTTGTTGGATTTGGCAGAGTGGTGGTACAATACTAGTTATCACACTAGCCTCAAGATGTCTCCCTTTAAGGTTTAATTTGTATGGTTATGAAGCTCCATATTTGGCTTTCCCACCTTATGTTATTACTTCAGTGGACTCCGTTGAGAAGTATCTAAAACAGAGAGAGGGCATCTTACTTATTCTCAAGGACACTCTAACTAAGGCTCAAGAAAGAATGAAACATTTTGTTGATGCTAAGAGAACTGACAGAGTTTTTGAAGTTGGTGATCTGGTATACCTAAAGCTACAACCTTACAGATAAGCCATAGTATCTCTCAGCAAGAACTTCAAACTCTCAGCTACTTTTGAGGCTACGATATACCCAGTTTTTCGCGTCTCACGGCTGAAAAAGAAAATTGGTTCTTCTCACACCCCTTTTCCTACACTTCCAATGGTGGACCATGAAGGACAAATAATTGTTACTCCAATTGCAGTTTTAGACTCAAGGCTTTTGGTCAGAGGCAATCACTCAGTTCCACAACTCCTTATCCACTGGTCCAACTCAACAGCTAAGGAAGCTACTTGGGAAGACTCAACCAACATCTCTGCTCATTTTCATTCTTTCAATCCTTGAGGACAAGGATTATTTCATGGGAGGGGTATTGTCATATGACTATCCTTCTGCTTAGAATAATTGTATGAGTGACGTTAAAAACGTAGTTGAGCTCTTTTTTTATATCTGCGTTCGAGCGAAAACAGCTGTACGAAGAGGTTCCTAAGACACGGGATAGAAGGGTGACAATATTCAGAAGCAAGGTCTAAGAATTCAGAAGTGGTAGAATGGCTGAATGAATACAAGCTGTGGCTAATACCCGAGGCATAAAAGAAGCATTTTCTACGGGATCCCGAAACTACCAGCCACCCCAACCTAATTCATGACGAGCCCACCAACTTCTTGGCAAGATATCTACGATTAAAAAGCACCAACATGTCATGGGCATCAAAGGTAGCTTGGAAGTCCTTCTTTAGGCGAGCACTATGATCCTAATGAGTCACAGTCCAATGCCTTAACCGCACATCCCTAGGGGAGACTTAGATCTTCCTAACTAGATATGATTCGAACTTATAGCCTTCAGGAAGAGTACATCGATTGCTCCTACATAGACTTCCATATTCGTCCAGCAGTAAAGCTGGCAACCCAAAACTAACAAGATGGGTAATTAACTGGGGTGTAATAATAATCCTGAGTCAGCTAATTCCGGCTTAGCCATTAAGATGATGACAAATGTCCAACATCGTTTAGTCCTTGTTTTTCTCACCTGAGTGGATTAGGGCCTTAAATGGGTAAGAAAAGATTATTACGGCTAAAAAGATTAATGAAACAAGTTTTAGTTTTGCCTTCTTACTTTTCTTATTCTTCTCCCCTTGGATGATTCTTTGAATCAGATTTCCTCCATTTCTTGATTTTATGTGTTAATTTGGCGAGGGAACACAAAACCTAGTTCATGTTGAAGGTTTATCAACCCCCTAAGTCATACCCATACTCTTCTGGTTAGTGCATTTTTAGTCCACATAAATACTTACTTTTGCACCAAAATTCAAACTCACCTTAATCAATTATGATTAAAATCAACCCCATGATATCTTAAGACAAGGGTCCTGACTCTTTTAGCCTATATAATATATATGCTCATCTCAAAATCAAGTAAAAAGTCATCATCATGTTCATGCTTATGAAAAGCTAACTTAGAAATTCCTTTTATGAATTATCAAGCTAGAAGTGGAGACTGCATTAATTCTATTCTATTGCAAAAATCATCAAGTGGAGCCCCAAAGGGCGGATGATTATGGCTAATTTTAGAGAAGAAGAAGAAGGAAACTTCTTAGTCTCTGCTGCATATATTGAAAGCAAAGCATCACAATAATTTCAAATTAAAGAAATGGACCATGCATTCCCTACACATGGGTGGGTGTTCTTTTCCTTTCCTTAACTTAAAAGATGAGCAAGCAAGCAAACCAAGGAAATTTCCATTGCACTCACTTAACATGTGGATAACAACTGAAACCCAATCCTTGTTTTGAGAATTATTGACATCCGAATTTTTATTATTCTCTCTTCTTTTTTGATAAGAGTTTATAACCTTCCATTCCATACAAGTGTGTCCTTCTCAAGATCTACTTGTAGCTTTCTGTACAATTTCAACATGGATAGGTTTCTTTCTAATTCCTCCTTGACACTGAAAAGTGACCCATGTGATCAAATGGTGCTCTTATCACAAACCGTAGCTTTAGTTTTCACCACCTTAACTTGTGGGTCCCACATGGATTCAGTCAACCCTGCAGCACCCACAGGAACAGTAGGTGCATGCAATTGCAGTCCAAGAATTTTCATTGTACTAAATCATTTTTACAGAGGACCCCAAAATCAAATAACATGTATGGAGTCTATGGACCAAATACAAAGCTTTAAAAATGCACGAACATCCAAATGACAGCAAGCAAGCAAAGGTTTGTCTATGTCTTGCAAGGTTTTTTTACTCATATACAGTGTTGGACCAAGAACAGTTGTCAGACCAAGTTTATCTACATATGAATGAGAGGAAGCTGAATCAGCTATGACTCAGCTAAATTGAAATTGGAGATTGATGTTAATAAATGCAATCACTCTGAGAAGATCAATCAGTTGAAATGGTCTCAGTTGACTCCTATCTCATATATTTATGAGAATCTTCTGTCGCAGACAAAGCTGTCTGAATCATATTTCTGCTAAAGGTTTGAAACCAAAACAGGTAAAATAAACAGGAAATCTGGAATGAAAATGGAGAAAATTTTAGATTAAGAAGGCTGTTGTCTCACACAATTTACAAAGGATAAAACACCTCAAAAAAGAAAAAAGAAAAGGAAATTGAATAAGTAGTAAGAAACTGTCCTAATGTAATTCGAGCTTTATCACCTTGAAGCTCTCTATCTATATCTCTCTATCTCGCTTTCGTTTTTCCTTGTTTCTGTCGCTTAGAAACTCGAGTGCCCATCCTCTCAGTTAGATATTGCAGTTCACGTCCAAGAATTGAAAGCCTGCTCCCCCTCTATCCTTCAAGAAAATTATCGGACGGCATATCCTAGTAAGGAAGGAGATCTGGGTGGGTCCACTGTTGAATACAACAAGAGAATACAAGTAGGTCTTATCAGGTGATACCAAGTTCGACGGGTGTGGCACAAGGAGCAAGAGTGTTTGAAGGTATGGTAACCCCGCCCCCTCTAACAGATATAGTTGGACCTATTATCGAGCTGGCCCTGCTCACCAGGTTTGTATCGAGGAAAACCACTACAACCGTGATGTCATCGTGGAAATGCCGACGGACCCCACGATCAATTTTCTTCAGATCCGAGTATCTCATTTCTCTCTTCTTTGCTGCTTCCTGCAGTGCAGCTTTCACAAGCCTCTTAGCACTTCCCTGTAAGAACAGGAAATGAAAGTGAGCTTTCATTGTTATGCTCGAAAGAGTGGAAGTTTCAAGTAGAGAACCACAGGCATGTGAAAAGAATTTTCAGTTAATCATTTTTGACGCCCTAGCAATAATATGACCAGGTAATTCCTTTCAAGAATGGGTCATAATCCTCAATTTAACCAACCAATCAAATATCTGATTCATAAACTCGAGATGATCTGATGTTTGTTGAAGAGTTCTAAAAAGTAGTCAAATTCAACCAAGACGAAATCAGGTCAGAGGGAGACAGCTAGGGGTCTAGTGGGATGGGGAGCAAGAAAAGAAACATACGCAGAAATTGTGGAAATCAGTTGGTTTACTTTTAGTACTCGTAAAATCAAACTAAGGTTTGTTCTGTCCATCTAAGAGGTGACATGGAGAATGAGTGGCTGACTAAGGTGCATGCTACGTAGGCTTGGAATTCACAACTATAGTGTTACTTTTACTAGTAGCACAAATATAATATGCAACATGCAGTAGTCAACTGAAAAAATAAACTCCAGTTAACAGCAATACAGCTGGTTTTGATAAATCAGGGATTATTTCAAGTGTAAGTTGCTACTTTCAGCAATTTGTAATCACTCAGGGAATTTAACGGAGTGCACTACAGCTAGCTCATTCATCTCCTAGACAGTTAAGAAGAAATTTGAATGGAAGAAAAAAAAACTGCTGTACAGATAATATGAAATCAAAATTTTCAATTGAGATGAATATCTTACATTACGCTGGTGCTTTTGAACCATCTCAACTGCTTCCTGGTTGGTAAAGTGCTCCCAAAGCCCATCAGATGCAAATATAAGAAACTGATCATGTGGCTGCAATGGCTGACTAGAAATAGCTGGTTCAGCACTTAGTATAGGCCTTCTGATGGGATCTCGAAGACGAAACTTTGCAAACAAAGGCTCCCTGTTGAACTCAGCCCTTTTCAAGTATACATCACCAATAGATCTGGAAATCTGCAAGACAGTAAAGGATCATTAGATAAAATCTCGTAAAACTTGCAGCAAGAAAAAGAAAATGACATACGTTTCCAGACAATCTGACCAACAAATATGGCTTTTATCTTGCCACATGTCGACGTGACCACAACTACTCATCTTGCTCATATTTGCTTGGTACCCTTCCTATCATGAAAAACTTTCAACAGCTCATATGGACATCCTAATCAGGACATAACCTGCATACTACGTACTCTTTGATTACAACATTAGGAAAAAGTTCTGAGCAGCAGTAGATCCTAAAATGCACCACTAGATCAGATGAAAACCATTACATATCAAATTCGAAGCATCCAACCACTGCAAGAATCATTCTCGCAGTTGCCATCCGAAACAGAAGCCCTTTAGTATTTCAAGTGTCACCGACTGTAAACAAGGAACCTACCTACAATCGGGATAACCCATTTTCATCTTTCAACTCCAACATCCCCAAGCTAACAATCTCCCACAGGTTGCATGCGAAATTCACATCTTTACCGAAATCAATCCAGCAATAACCCCTGACCACTCTCACTCAATAATAAACTCTCAACACCTACATGAAACGCTACGACCAACATAAAAGGCAGAAGCATTTTGATGAAGAGAATAACAAGACAGAGGCAACTCATGGAGCAACTGAAAAATAGATGCAGAGAGGTGGTGCAAGGTCTATGAAACACCAGACAGAAGTTGAGAAAAGTCCATATGGAACCGAAATTACATCCAGATTCAAAAAGCATGAAAAAGGCCACTTGAGGCAAAGACAACAAATTCCATGGACAGTGTTAAATTGTCAAGCAAAAACTACAACTCCGGAGGACAAGATATGTTTATACTACAATCTGGCACCAAGTTCATCATCAAATACTTTTGTGTTGACAAAAATGCTTCTGAAATTATTAAAATAACTTGAGAACAAACAAAAAACAAAATATCCGAATCCAAGCTCATTCTAACATCCAATTTGCCACTCTTGGAGAATGTTACCTGTATGAGGCCCTTAACACGCCACACATTGTGCTTTAAAACTACAATATGTGGATCTTCAGGGTGTAAAGCATGCAGCTCTTGTCTCACAGACTCTATGCTGGCATTGTGCTCTGTAGACAGTTGAAGAGCCGTAATCTCTCCAGTTGCCTTATCAAGTCTCCCCAAGACAGCTCGGGAGTCACCAGCGTTGGCAATATAGAGAGTCCCATCGCAGATAACCCCAACAAGACAGCAAGATCCAACAGCTGCAAATTGGGGATTAGTGGACCATCGTCTGGACACAACAGATATAAACCCTTCTTCAGTCGCTAGAAAAGCTTTACGTATAACATCTGCAGACATAGATTTTTGCTCTGAAGCAAACCCTGCAAACAGACCAGCAATTGAGATTTTAGGAACAACAATTAGATATCAAATCACTAGTGCTAAACACCAAGTACCGTGAGTAAATACCAGTTCAAAAATTAGCAATCTAAAGTGTTTGAATCAAATTAGAATTGTGAAGGGCATAATTCGCGAAAGCTCCTAACAAACTACTGGATTTTTCTCTCTGCATCATGCAATATATTTCTTTAAGATAAGAAGTGGAGCCTAAGATCACAATTGAATACATGAAATTGATAGGATTGAGGAAGCTTCTTACTCTTTAGATGGCGGAAGAGGTGATCATTGACGAAACGTGCCGTCTCAGGCCCCCCATGTCCATCATAAACTCCAATAAAAGTCCCATACGGACCAGAATCGTAATTGCTTAGAGACCCAGATTCAAGCTGGCTCTGATCTTCAAGTAAATTATTGGCTTGAACTACAGCCATTGAAAATTCTCCATTCCAATGTTGCCCAGTATCTTTATACCAAAGTAGTCCTTCTTGCCGACCTACTGAATCCCCACCTGAATGAACATAACGATCCGATGATGGCCGCCAACAGGCCCTCAGAAGGTTCATCAATACAGATAACATCCCTCATCTCACCACCTACACCAATCTCCAATTTTACACATCCAACTAAGGATGCAACAACCAAAAATTAACCCCTCCCCAAAACAAAATTCTCACCTGCCTTCTACTCCTCTGCAAAACCCAATAATTAAAACGCACCAAGAGTCAAAATTTGAAGAAAACAATCAAAAAAAAAAAAGAACCCAAATTCTTCAAACAAGTCAAATCAAGAAAACTGAAGAAAAAAAACCCATCTTTATTCTTAGACTCTGAACAAACCCCAAAAAGAAATTAAGAATTTATAAAAGAGAAAAGGAAAAAAGGAAGAAAATTTCACCGTATTTTGTTTTGTTTTTCTGTTAAACTTCGCTGTATTATCTCCCTAATATCTGGACTTGGTCAGCTTATACAGTCTCCTCTACTGTTCTACAGCTGGTAACGATTAAGATCTAGTAATTGACAGACATGTGATTGCGAAAGCGTTAGATCTAGGGATCTATCAAATCAGATAGAAACAGATGAGGAGGAGGAGAAGCCCTCTTCTTCTTCTTCTTCCCTCAGTTATTGTATAGGGTCTGGAGTTTGGACCAAGAAAAAAAAAGAGAGAGATATATATTACAGAGAGGAGAAGAAGGAGGGAGGGAGAATATGATAAAAAGAAAAGGGGGTGGTTTTCTTTGAATGAATGTTTGCTGGCGATTGGGCGGAACAACTGAAAGGCTCTTGTGTGTAATATTATGATTTCTCCTTCTTGTGTTGTGTTCTGTTTTAGAAAAACAAACCCACGAAAACTACCAAAACAGAGAAGGGAAAGCCAGCAAAGCAGAGGGGTAGCTAATGGCTCCACATAACGAGAGAGAAGAAGAGTTTTTTTTTTTATTATTTTGTCTTCTTAGATTGAATGAAGTGATATATTCAGGACCACTTATCTATAACGCCAACTGCAAATTAGGCACTAGTTTATGTTTCTTTACTCATTTGATTTTTAGCCCTCTCGTATTGACAAATCTTACAAAATCAATTTCACTTTTGGCCCCCTTGTGTTAACACTACTCGGGCCGGTTCTTATACACCGTTGCAGAATTTTGCATTTGCTATACCAGGGCCTGTTCCTATGCACCATGTCAAAAAAATAGTATTTGGCAAACTGGATGGCATGACAAATGAGATGCACTACTAAGGTAAAAGAGCTAAGCGATTGAATTTCTAGTAAGCGTTAATGTTAATAGCGCCAGCGGTAAAGACTCTATCGTTGGATATATTATGAATATCGTTCGATCTTGTTTATATCATCAATAGTCGACTCTATAGCGCAGTGACAGAGCCTGGTATCCTTCTTGACGGGGTCAAGCAAATTTCATCTTAAATTTTTACCTATCCAACTCTTGAAAGAACAAGATTACTACTCATATCATTCATATTTACCCCCACGAAAAACTGAATTTTCCAAAAACCATACCAATTCTACACTAAGATTCAAAAAAAGACTCCACTTGTCTCTATATGCTTCCGGCACTGCTATAACGCTTATAAATACTACAGCTCCACTCTTATTCCTCTTCACACCTTCTCTTCTCTTGTTTCTCCTATAAACAAAATTCTTTAGTTAGTTACTTCCTCTCAAATACGAGTGAGAAAAGAAAAAGAAACTGAAAAGTCAAAGGTACTAGCACCCCAATCAGGGGATTAAATTATGTCCAGGATAAAGAATATGAGTTTCAAATTGTTAAACAACTAGCTAGTAATGGTGTACTCCCTGTGCACATATCTGGTTATCCAAAGCGATTTAATTCAGTCGCTCTAAAAGGTGGGTGGTCTGAGTTCTGTACGGTATTCAGGTTACTTCCCCCCTTTGTTCAAGAAAGAGTCTGAACTCTGAAGATATCCTTGGTGGGGCTTATATGTTATATAACCTAGAAAGTATATGACTCAAATAATTCAAATTATATTCGAACGATGATGGAAGACTACAAATACATACTCAAAGATTTTGAATGCGGTAATTTTGTTTTTTCTTATAATTATTTAACAGACTAAATTGGGAGTCGGAAGGATTGACACTATTTTCAAGCCCAATATTGTTATGCGACTGCAAAATTAGGGTCGCATGGATTTCCCAGCTACATGTAGGATGCCACATGGTGATGAATATCTTCCTCCCCAACATCCACCTGAGCAAGGGGACGCATTTGCATATCCTAGTCAAGCGGGTTCATCGTCGACTATGCTACCATTTTCTTGAGACGTACAGACTATATCTGTGTCAGGAGATATTGTTACTATTCCGATTGTTTCTGGTGCACTTGATCAGACTTATCCATATTGTGTGTGTGTGTGTGGGGGGGGGTTAATGCTACACCAGAGCAATATCAAAACCAGTTGAACAATTATCATGATATACTACATGGATTTCAGATATTCCACTTGAGTGAGATACAAAGAGTGAGGGAAAACATGATGTTTGACATGATTCCAGGATATTCCGGTCATGGTGGTACATGTCCAAGTTATGGTGGTAGAGGTACGAGTCCTGGTGGCATAGGTATGAGTCCTGGTGGCACAGGTACAAGTCCTAGAGGATTAAGTCAGCGATGTTGTGGAAGTGAAAGAAGAAATTTGAGAATTCGTTCTATGCAAAATGTACCAGAAAGTTCTACTCTAAATGTAGTGTTAGATACTCAAGTAGTGTGTGAAGGTGGTGAAGCCATGGACATGGAAACAACTACTGGAGGTTTGTTTAACGAATTGCCAACTGACACTATATGACTCTAGGTGCTGGGTTGAACATTGAAGAAGTTAGGCAATCTACTCTTTTTATCCCAATTGCCTCAACCACACCAGCATTTCACGTATTTCAACCTCACGTATTTCAAGATTGGTATTGTTTTCCCCTCCGCCCAAGTGAACCCGTTACTTTTCAAGGTTATGACGATTATGAAGTGACTCAACCAGCAAGTCAGTCTCTAACTGGCTCAATTTATAAAATGTTGTACAACACTCTTGATCCATAAAGCATGACCAATTGGATCTTTAATGGTGTGGGAGGAAATGGTCAGGGAAATGAGCAGTTTATGGATGTAATTTAATTTAAATATTTATAATGTAATTTTTTATTTTTTTATTAATGAAAAATATCTCTAAATTAATGTCAAATCGAAACTAGTTTTACATTTCATTAAGTTCCAACATTCAATGAAAATTAACCGCAATTGCATTACATAATACTTAATTAAAATTAAATCCCTGCACATGAATCTTGTAGAGTTGATAGCATTCACCATGCTTAAACCGTCTTCTATTTTCTTCAACAAATTTGGTATGAGCTCTAATTTTTAGTTCATTGATTGACAACCCAAGATGATCCTCATTGATGAAGCAATATCTTTCTTGAAGACACTCACTTGGTCTTCTTGAATTTACATGACTTAACGTCATAAACCTTTGAAACACAATGTCTCATAATAAATTAAAATTCGTAAAATTGAAATCTCCATCGCTTGCAACTGAAATCCAACCTCGAATTAGAGAAATATCTTTTGCTCGAGTGAAGCAAGCACTAGACACTTTGGTGTAGCGATCATTAGCCATGTTGATATTAATTTGAAGTTGAAATGGTGTGAGTTGAAATGAATTTGAAGTTAGGTATTTATAGGGGTGAATTCATGGCCGTTAGATGATAAACTCTCTGAAGGATAATCATATCGACGAGTGATAGCAAGACTAGCGCTGGAATTTTACTGAGCATCGAGCGTTGTTTTGACCATCGAGCGATGGACTTTCTATCGCTCAATAAAAATTCTGTCACGTGTACCTAAGTGGTATATTTGACACTTTGGCATATACGTTTACCACTTTGCCATACCCATTGTGGGTGCAAAAGTGGCAAACTATGTTGTTTGAGAAAACCAAGTAATGTTACTGAGCTAGCATTTGGGAATATTGCTATCGACCGGTGCATTATGGGAAAATTGTAGGGGCGATAGCTTTTTATCGACCGGTGTGCATCAGAGATGAAGATTCTATAGCTGGCGTTTTAGTGTAAGCCGCTCGGGATAAAGAATATCGCCGACGGTCGACTCACTCCCACTTATAAATAAGCATAACTTCTACTAATCTTCTTCACACCTTCTCTTCTTCAAATTTTTCTTAACAAAAATCTTACTGATCAGTTGTTCTTATTTTTCTCCAAATTTTCAAAATGTTCTTTCAAAATGAATAATCTATGAAGAAGCAAAAACAAAAAAGTCAAAGAATCAACCAACACCCCAAAGAGTGGACTAAACTATGATCAAGATAAATAATATGAGTTTCAAAATATTAGACAATCAACCAACACCCCATCCATTGGTGTGCTCTCTATGGATGTACCTAGCCATTAAAAGATAGTTAATCTAGTCAATCTAAGAGGTGGGTGGTCTGAGTCTCGTACGGTGTTCGAGTACCTTCATCCTGTTGTTCAAGAAAAATTCTGAAGTTATCCTTGACGGCTGATGTATTCCATGAATCTTATAAACCATAAGATACAAATTGTTCGAGTTATATTATAACAATGATGAAAGACTAGAATTATAGGTTTTTTTCCAATGATGGTAAGTTTGATTCCTCTTGTAATTCAATTATTAGATTTACTTTTTAGTTTTATTTATATTCAATTTAGGTAAATGTGAATTATCGTCATACATGAACTTTAAATATGAATATGTTGTTTTTAGGAGTTACACTGTTAGGTTCGTATATGTTGACAGGAAATAAATGTGAGGAAAATATACTTTCATTTTACAAATCAAAGTAGGAGTCGGAAGGAAGAAGAATATATCGACTTTAATTATACTCAACTAATCCTGAAAGAAACACAAAGTATAGAAAACCAAAAGCTCATGGATTAAGAGTATCTGGGTTGGAATTTTTTTAAAGCATTATGCTGAGAAAATGAATGAGAACAGGATAAAGCAAAAAACTTATTGGTTCACGAATGTTTGTTTGTGTTGTGGACATTAGGCCAATGTTTATTCCCAAATGCTAGCTCAGTAACATTACTTGGTTTTCTTGAATCTTTGGCAGATCTAGAGCAAGTACCAACATATGACTAGGGGTCTGCAATTTTAGTAGAACTTTGCATAACCCTCAGTGACTGCTCGTGTACGAAAAAAAATCCTAAATGATTTTTGGGGAGTGTTGGAGGTAAGAACCACAATATATTTTCATCACTTATTTATGATCATTGAAATTTTTTGAATGGTAAATATACCAACACAACAACGTTATTATTTTCAATATTGGTGGCATACTTGTTTCCGTGTTTGTGTACCTTATCTACACGATAACACCGATATTTTTCCACTCATACGAAGGTACAATGCCGACAACTGGACGCCAACTCAGATTGAAGATAGTCAACATGTTTTTGTGGTTCATAGGATGAAACAATTGTGTAAATCATGTAATAACATTGTTGCGACGACATATTTATGAATCCCTGAGTATGAAACACGTGTAGCTCATAGTATGCTACAGTTAAGCCTTAAGTGGATTGTGTTATACAATCCTATTTATGAGTAGGTTGTTTGGTATTACGGCGAAAAAAACCTTCTTTAGCTGCAAAGAAGAAAGACAAAATCCATTAACCCCTTTCCAAGGTGAGAGATTTTTTACGATGGTTGGTTAGTGTCAGAGCATTGCTTGGTTGAACTCACCAAGCGTTGGTATGTCAAGTTTGGTTGTGATATTTTAGTATAAAACTCAATTAGAGTCACTTGATTGAAATTACTAGAGTCAACTTCGTTTAGGTTAGACTAGAAAGTCTAGGAATGTTGAGACATACAAGTATTACCTTGAAAACCTGAAGAATGTGAAGACGCATCGACTACAATGAAGACATCATCCTTCCACTTGAGGTTAGTGATACTGACTTGACTTATTTCCATTCCTATCGTTACTTTCAAGTCGCTTAAGATTCAAAACATAGCATGCGAGTTTATATTTAATACTCTAATATCAAACTTGGTCACTTTATTATGATCAAAGTGTCAAGGAAGAATATTTAATTACGAAGTATAACGTTTATCTTTTGAACTTCGTAAATGCGACATCGACATAATCTATGTAACTTGTTACTTGATTGTGTATTGGATATAGGTGTGATTTCATTATATGAAACTATGTTTCACTACATATGTTTAAAGGAAGTATATATACAAAACTTGTTTCGTAATTAAAAAGAAATCAATAGGTGTTTTGGTCCGATTTTCTATGCAGATTAATTGGATGACCAATTCGAACCTGTGGTGGGAATTCTGGTAGAATCGATCTTAACTTATGTTGAGAGTTATGGTAGAACCGATCCATACCTACTTTGGGAGTCTTGGTTGAACCGATCCCTACCTATTTTGGGATATGGTAGAACTGATCCTAGCTTTTGTTGGAAGTCTTGGTAGAACCGATCCTTACCTGTATTAAAATTCTTCGTAGAACCGATCCTAGATTTTGTTGGGAGCCATGGTAGAACCGATCCTTACCTATATTTGGAGACTTGGAAGAAAAAATCTTATTCTTAACCTATGTTAGGAGTCATGGTAGAACCAGTCCCAAGAGCAAAAACGATTTTCAACATTCACATATTACTCACGGTTTTGTGTGACTTTGGAATTAGGATGTGCTAAATAGGAAAGTTCTAGATGTCGACATAATATGAACATGTATATAATTCTTATATTTAATTGTTCAAAGATATTCCTTGATACTCAAGGTGATCCCAAACCAAAATAGTAAGAATCTTTTAATTAAGATTTTCGATTATATGTTTTTGATTCTCCAACAATCAAAACATATCTCTTGAAAAGCTATATTAGTTAAGTGTTAAACTAAGATTAGATATTATCTAAAGACAGATTACGGAATTAAAGGTTGGATACTAGTTGGAAATATGAAACCCGAAATTAGGTACTTATTGCATATCTTGAGAATCTTTCGGTATTGGAATTTCCTTGTTGTCCAAACAACCTTGGTCTATAAATAGTTGAGTTTGCATTTCTTGCAAGCTATCCTAAGAGCCAGACAAACTTTAATCGTGTTGTTTCTGGTGGAGCCACTATCCGGAGAGGAAAGTAAAGTACCCTAATTAGGCGAAATCTCTTACGCCCACTCGTTTAAAGACTTTTGTGGGATCAAGAAGCTCTACGAGTATCGTTGGTGGGAAACTAGATAATTGCATTGTTATTTTAGTTTTCGATTATTGATTTGATTGAGTGTTGAAACTTTGATTGCACCTAGTTTGATTATTCTTGAGATCCTTCTTTTCTGATATAAGGTCACTCAAACTAGATCAAAGTATTACCGGGATATTCATAATTTTTTTTAGATCTGAAGACAACTTGTGATCATCCATTGTTAACAGACTCCGATCTATGCATGATCGATCATAAGTGGATTCAAGTTTGTGTTGTGCAGGTACAATAGAATGCGATTGAATATTTGAAGACAAGATTTTTTTTATTGGTTATCGTATCTCGTGATTTGTGCACACATCTTGATTGGCTGGGATCCAACTTAGATCCGACTTGTTTTTGATAGATTTGATCATATAGTCGTTTAGAGAGGCAACTATCATTTGGTGGTATTCTCCAGTGTTCGAATCTAATAGTTGTGAATTTAAATCTTATTTTTCGGATTTGGATTGATCTTACCCGACAAAGGAGTTTACTAGTTTAAATAGAAGAGCCAACAAATCTTTTCTTAAAAGATTATTGGAGTAGTTACCAAACAGCTTTGTTCCTTTATTGTTTGGAAGACGATCAATAGGAGTTGAGTGCTTAAGACTTTACATCGGTAAAAACTCAAGATAATGATTCTGTCTTGGGATTCACGTGCGTTGACCAGATGATTTCAGGCGCAGAGATACTGAGGGAATTAATTAACTAGGGGTAGATTACTTGGTCTCAACTATACGAAATTGGCTTTGTTCTTTGTATAACTACTTAATTCTGAGAGTACTCAAAACTGGACTAGGTCCCGGGGTTTTTCTACATATGCGGTTTCCTCGTTAATAAAATCTTGTTGTGTGATTTACTTTTACTTTCCGCAATTATAGTTATCTTTATTATAATGAAAAGTAAATACACTTGTGTGTTAATCCTTATCACTTGATATTGATCTTGTAGTAAATCGGTCTTGTACCGTAAATATTATCAAGTGAGTATCTTGTTGTTGTATTTTCTCGACTTTGTCTATGGAAGATTACTCAAGGTATCAGACTTATACGTTGAAACGAAAAGATTGTGGTGTACTTGGGTACCCTCGTCATTTCAATTAGTTTTGACATTGGATGGTCCATATTGGAAAGAAGCGAAATATTTAATCCAAGTGACTCATGATGAAGTTGATTACCTTCATGGTTTAACATGGTTTACAAGTCAAATATTGATATGCAGCTGTAAATTCGGTCCGGTGGATTTCCCATCTTTAGGTAGAATTCCACTTGGTGATGATTATCTTCCTTCCCAACCTCTACCAGAGACAGGCGACGTACTATTGTAACCCAATAGTCAAATGGATTCATCCTCGACTATGCCACCAGTTTCTTGGGACGTACAATATATATCTTCGAATGAAGATATTACTATTGTTCCAATTGTTCATATTGGTCTCAGATATATTTATCCATACTAGTGTAGTTAAAATCGCTCTCCAAGGCCGATTACTCGCCGAGTAATCGCTACAAGCTATATGACTGAGGCGATTTCCGATTCCAAGCCATCTCCGATTTTTAGCGATTAAGTCGGTCGATTTTGGCGATTTGGACCGATTTTTGGGCAAAACGAGTTGGCGATTTTTCCGAGTTTGCCTTGCATGTACCGAAATCATAAAAGAAAAAAATTCATAACCCCTCGGATGAGAGTTATTAAATGGAAAAACCACTAAAAATATTATAAATAGGTTCAATGTAACAATATTACACTTATTTATATGATAGTGTTAAGATTTTAATTTTAATTAGGTACAAATCTTGACTCATGAGCAGAAATCTAAAAGTCTCTAATAAATATGTTCCGGGTATTAGGCGGAGTTTTAGCGATTTCCAAGTCCGAACTTACTGCTCCTCGCTCCAAGCTCCCCAACCGAGTAGGACCGAGGAACGATTTCGACTACTTTGATCCATACCAGGTAGTACAAGCTACACCGGAGCAGTATGAGAACCAGTTGAACAATTATAACGATCTACTTCAGGGATTTTAGATATTCCACTTGGGTGAGATGCAAAGACTTAGGGATATCACGATGTTTGACATCCCTATTTCGGTATATTCCAGTCATGGTGGTCTAGAGTCAAGTTTTGTTGGTGTACGTTCAAGTCCTGGTGATTCATGTCAGCGAAGTTTGAAAAATCGTGGAGGTCATGGAAGTCAAAGAAGTCCTCGTTCTACTCCAAATATAATAGAAGATACTCAAGTAGCACCGGGTCATGAAGTCATTGAAATGGAAATAACTCCTGGAGATTTATTTAACCAACAGTCAACTGGCGACATTTTGACACTTGGTGGCGGCTTGAATATTGAGGCAGCTAGGAACTTTACTCTTTATACCCCAATTGCCTCAACCACGTCAGCGTTTTACTCATTTCAAGATTACCATCGTATTCACCTCCAAAATGATCCCCTATGGTTACTTTTCAAGGGTTTGGAGAAGAATCTTTTGATGAGAGTCAACCACCAAAGTGAGACTTAAACCGGTGAGTTCTCTAATATGTTGAAAACATCGCGTGATCCAGAAAACTTGTTGGCATGGATCTTTAATTATTATGGAAATCGGTAGTATATTGATGCAATTTAATTTAATCTTTATATTGTAATTGTCTTTTTTTTATTAACGAAGTTTATCTTAAAGTTATTGTTCAAATCCAAACTGGTTTTACATTTTATTGAGTTGTTAATTGTACCTAACATACGTTTAACTGAAAACCGCAATCTTCTTACATAACAATATTATTGCATAACACATAATTTTTGACAACAGTTTTTTACGGTCTAGATGATCTTTGCAAAACTGGTTCACCTTCTTCAATATCTTTAGAAGATTTTGGAATAAAACCTGTAACCCTTGATCTATTTGGATAACCAACAAAGAAATAACTTGTTGTGCGAGAATCAAGTGCCTTTTCAAATGGATTATTAACTCTTGCTTCAGCTGGACAACCCCACATATAAAAATAATTTAGACCAGGCTTTCTATGTGTCCATATTTCGAAAGGAGTCATAGGTACTGCTTTACCAGGAACCCGGTTCAGTATATATGTTGTTGTCTTCAAGGCTTCTCCCCAAAAGGATTCAGATAGTGTGGAATTGCATAGCATAGTACGAACCATGTCATTGTAAGTTCTGTTTTGTCTTTCTGCCACTCTGTTTTGTTCTGGTGATCCAGGAGTAGTGAATTGAGGTATAATTCCAGAATTTTTCTATGATACTCCCCAAAAGAACTGACTTTCCATAGTTTTCACCTCCCCTATCACATCTCAATACTTTAATCTTCTTATCAAGATGATTTTCAACTTCTATCATAGTATTCCCAAATAGATGAGTTTTGTCAAATTCCACAGTAGGAAATAGAGACAAATAATAACTTTTAAGTTCTTTTTCCTTTCTTTAGTTCCAACCTAAAAAGACGAGGGTACCCAAATACACCACAATCTTTAAAATATCTACGTATAATCCTCTTACCGAAAGTGATTGTCTATGGATAAAGTCGAGACAATACGACAAATCGGTATTCACACTTTGTGTGATCGTCTATGGATACGAGATCGAGACAATACAACAATCAAAGTGTGATTACTTGATAATAGGTTCGGACTTAACCAAACTTTATAAGATCACTATCAAGTAATACGGAGTTAACATTTGTGTATTTTACTTCTAATTATAATAAAAAATTATAATTGCGGAAATAGAAAAGTAAAAGTCACATCAAGATTTTGTTAACGAGGAAACTGCAAATGCATAAAAACCCCGGTACCAAGTCCAGAATTGAATACTCTCAGAATTAAGCCGCTATACAAAATATAAACCAACTTCGTATAGTTGAGCCCAAGCAACTAAACCTAGTTCACTTAGTTTCTTCAGTATCCCTGCGCTTCCGACAATCAATAAGTGCACGCAATGAAACAATTCCTTTGGATTGTATTCCAAACAGTAAAGGAACAACAAATCTGTTTGGTGACAACTCTATTGATTCTTTCCAGATAAAGATATCTCAAGTCATATGCAAAGGCTCTCCCGTTTTAACTAATAAACTCCTTTGCCTGGTTAGATCAATATATCCAACAACTACCGAAGTAG
Source organism: Papaver armeniacum (assembly GCA_023531295.1). Lineage (NCBI taxonomy): Eukaryota > Viridiplantae > Streptophyta > Magnoliopsida > Ranunculales > Papaveraceae > Papaver > Papaver armeniacum. Next base: position 117,494 of record JAJJWW010001169.1, on the reverse strand, counting down.
CAGAGTTTAGATTTGCAATCAATCAATATAGAATCTAACAAGAAACTATAAAGTGATGTCGATCTCACGCAACTAATCAATCGAATAAATTCGATTATAGTTGGTTCCCAGCCGATCAAGGTTTGTTCTACACAAAGATATGAGAAACCAATCAGAAATCTTCTTTAATCTTCAATTAAAACTGCACACACCACTTGAATCTCTTGTGATCAATCACGCACAGAACGGAGTCTGTTAACAATGGATTATCACAAGATGTCTACAAACAGTTATAAAGATCCCGTCGACACTTCGATCTAGTTTGAGTGAATATTATATCAGAAGAGAAGATTCTCAAGAATAAACAAACTAGGTGCAATCAAAGTTCAACAACCGTTAGTCAATCATATCAAATGAAAACTAATAAACTGCAATTATCTAGTTTCCCACCAACGGTACTGCAGAGCTTCTTGATCCCACATAAGTCTTTAAACGAGCGATCGTAAAAGATTTCGCCTAATTAGGGTACTTTCCTCTCCGGATAGACGGCTCCACCAGAAACAAAAAAAAATAGATGAAGTTTGCCTGGCTCTTAGGATAGTTTGCTAGAAATGCAAACTTAGGTATTTATAGACCAAGGATGTTTGGACACCAAGGAATTTCCAAAACCGAAATTATTCTCAAGATATGCAATAAATTCCCAAATCGGTTTTCATAATTCCTGGAAATGCTTTGTCCAATATTTTCCGAAATCCCTCAATAGAAAATCTCCAATTAGTAAATGCACATTACTAATTTTTGTTCTCTAGAGATATGAATTTAATTGCTAGTAATTAAAGCATATAAAACTAACAACCTTAATTAAAAGATTCTTAAATTTATTTCGAACCGGGATCTCCTTGAGTAATTAAGGAAAATATTTGAACAATAAAAGATAAGAGTTATCGATCATGTTCAAAGTATGTTGACATCTTATCATTGTAAATCCTCTTTCATATTTACAATCTTGGAATCGATTATACCACACTTCCAAACAAGTTTAGAATTGGTTCATCTGTATTCCAAGAACAACTATGTGATTGATCAAATATCAAATCACAATCATGGGTTCAATCGGTTCTACCAATCACTAGGATCGGTTATACCTTTATATGGACTACTTATGATCGGACACACAAGTTACCGAGACTGGTTACATCAGTTACCAGGATCGCTTACGAATTTACCAGGACCGGTTACCATATACTCATGGTATTGCTTGTGATCGGTTACACAAGTCACTAGGATCGGTTACACCAATTACCAGGATCGGTTACACCAATTACTAGGACCAGTTACACCAATTACAATGATCGATTACACAACTCTTTTGTGATCGGTCACACCAATCACAAATATCGATTATACTATCTCAGGTGATTACTTAGGATCGGTTACACTAATTAAAAAAAACAGTCATACCAAATCATAAGTCAGGCATTGTGATTAGTTATACCAAGATACATAACAAGTTATGATCGGTTCTACTAACTCACACATATTGGTAATCCAAAGATATGCAATGAATAACAATACCAATTGAAAAAGTGGGGGTCTAACAACCACACCCAATATTTCGTTTAGGCAATCTGTATGGACAAAATATAATATATTTCCAAGAGAATCAACTAGACATTCAGACTCAATTAATGAAAATATATCCAAGAGTTGTATCTCTATTTCACAATGTAATCAACAAATCAAACAGATAGAAATCCACGAGCCTGATTATTATGCGAAACAACTTGAACGATACCAAAGACCAATGTTCAAGTGTCAATCAATTTATATCAACAACCAAAGTTTGGATTATCTAATTGATTGAACTATGCACAACCTGTGATATTTCAATTATATAAACAAATATAATGCGGAAAAGAAATAACACAGACACAAGAAATTTTGTTAACAAGGAAACCACAAATGCAGAAAAACCCTGGGACCTAGTCCAGTTGAACACCACAATGTATTAAGCCGCTACAGACACTAGCCTAATACAAGTTAATTTCGGACTGGAATGTAGTTGAGCCCTAACCAATCTCACACTGATCAAGGTACAGTTGCGTTCCTTACGCCTCTAGAACCACGCCGTATTCTGCGCACTTGATTCCCTTAGATGATCTCACCCACAACTAAGAGTTGCTACGGCCCAAAGTCGAAGACTTAATAAACAAATTTGTATCACACTGAAAATTCTATTGAATAGATAAATCTGTCTCCCACAGATATACCTACGAGTTTTGTTCCGTCTTTTGATAAATCAAGGTGAACAGGAACCAATTGATAAACCGGACTTATATTCCCGAAGAATAGCCAAGTAATATCAATCACCTCACAATAATCTAAATCGATTAACGAAACAAGATATTGTGGAATCACAAACTATGAGACGAAGATGTTGGTGACTACTTTTCAATCTTGCCTATCGGAGAATAAATCTCGAGCAAATCTTAAATAAGATAGTACTCAATCACAATAGAAAACAACAAGATCAGAACACGCAACTACAAAGAAAATAGTTGGGTCTGGCTTCACAATCCCAATGAAGTCTTTAAGTCGTTAACCTACAGAGTTTTTGAAAAACCTAAGGTTAAAGGAGAATCGACTCTAGTCGCAACTAGTATCACACAAGAGGTGTGGGGATTAGGTTTTCCCAGTTGCAGGAGTCTCCTTTATATAGTCTCCAAATCAGGGTTTGCAATCAATGCTACCTCGGTAACAAAGCATTCAATATTCACCGTTAGATGAAAACCTTATTAGATTCAAGCTAATATCTTTCAACTGTTAGATCGAACTTAGCTTGTTATACACAAATGAAATGCACCAACATTTAGATAAGAGTAACCGTACCTAAACATGTACACTTAGTTGGTTCAACAATGGTTAACCGAGGTTAGCCATATGAACACTTTCATATCAACCTTATTCATCTTTATCACAACTAGTTCAAATGACTCAAATGAAACTAGTTAGAGAGTTATTCAATTATTTATATTCTCATAGAAGTATACAAGCATAATTGAAGCAAAATCGATTTTGATTCACTCGAATCATTTCATGAACATTATAGCCACGGGTTGTAAAAGATTGCATTCCTTAATTTATAAATGTATTAGTTCATGAACAAACCGATTTTAGAACATAACCTACTCAAGTACGCAAACGTGTACGCATACTTAAGTGGCCGGACTGAGTTTGGATTCGCCAGTATGCGAACGGGTACGCATACTTCCAACCTCAGTTGAATTCCGAAACTTGGACTTACGCCAGTACGCGTACGTGTACGCATACTAAGTTCCCGGACTTCCATTAAACAACCGGTACGTGTACGCATACTATGGTTCTCGGACTTGGACCTTACACAAATGCAAGTACGCGCACTGTGTTTATATTCAATCATGGTTACTTGTTCTAAACTCTAATTTCAATCATTGAAACATTCTTAGAAGACGACAATAGATGTCTTACACAACTATTAGCTCCAAAGCATTTTTCAAGTGTTCGAATGATCAATACGAAACATTCCGAGTCTACACCAAATGATTGCATCACACAAATCATGTAAGATGTTACAAGGCGATTCTCACATGATCATCTTTTGACTTTCGTCAAGAATAAAAGATGAACTTGGTTAAAGCGAAAGCTTACCAACATATATTTCGAGAAATAGATAAGCGACATAAACACAGCTTGAAATATCAAATGTGTATAATTGAAGTATATATAGCAATACGACTTTTGTCTCAAATAAGAGATAGAGTAGATAAACTTTTAAGTGATATATGAGTTCAAGTCTCCACATACCTTTTGTTGATGAAGTTCCACAAGTTCCCTTAAGTAGTTATTCGTCTTCAATCGATGAACGCCGTGAAGTCTAAAGCTCAACTACACATTCTATCCTAATCCGAGACTTAGCTATAAGTAGACTAGAAATCAATACTTATAGTTTTGGCAACTAAACTTGACAAACAAGCTTGAGATAGCAACGCTTGCGAGTTCGACCGAGCAGTGCTCTAACAATCTCTCCTTTGTCAATTTTAGTGACAAAACTATCAATACATATGGATTACAAAATAAATAAACTTTGTAGCTTCTCATCCAAATGCTTGATCTACTTGGTTCTTCAACATTACTCGAAATCTTCGTCACTTCCAAGCACTCAAGTGATTCTGAACGTGTTCAACTCAGTATCATAGTTGTTGAAGATCCGTAGCTATAACAACAAGAAAACAGTAGTTCTCAATCATTGTTATACAGTGTCATAGTATTATTACACAGCATCAAAGTTCAATTGTATCACAACTTTGACAATAATACTATGGTGATATGTATCACTCCCCCTTAGTCAATACTTCATCTCACATTGAAAACCACTCCCCTTTACATAATGATCCGTAAACCATATGTATTTGTAGTGTGAACTACACAATAATTCTCCCCCTTTTGTCAATATAAATTGGAAAAGGTACGAAAACTAGCGGGATCATAATGAAATTCTCATAGAGATGCTTCATGACTAAAAGAGAAAAAACATATCAACTTTGTTTCGATGATTTCACATATTCGAAACTTAGTGTATTCATCAAGGAGTTTATAAAAATACAAGATAAATTCTACAATATTCCACACCCGCACTCTCCACAAAGATTTGGCAATTAAGCACAAATTCAATTAAGAACTCTCCCCCATAAAATGTTATTCCCAAAGGAACAACAAGAGCGACCTTACTTTTACGAGAAAAAAAGGATTTCTTTGGACATTAACAAATTACATGAAACATGAATTTGTATCCAGAAAACTCAATTAAATTAACCACAAGAGAACCTATGATTAATTTAATCGGAAATGCTCAACATAAGAGAACTTACGGAGCCACACAGTACTTTCACATAAAGTGGATCAGGGAAAGATCAATATTGCGGAATATTCAAAGATTCATTATATTATTTATCAATATTTGTATAATGATACCATAGACTTAATCTTTGTTATCAAAAGTTCATTCTATTTTCCATCAATATTTGCATAAAGACATATAATAGGCTTAACTTTTGACATATATGGGACAATCATAGTTCATGGACGCAAACACACATATCCTATAATTTTTTTTGCAATATATAAAATTAATAAAGATTAAAACTGCAAAATCATCTTCCAAATGAACTTTATAATTTAAATAAATGAATCTAAAAATATTGCAAGATGAAAATCGTTGGCAACAGCTATGTGTACTCACAATAATTGTTATTCCAAACCCTAGTTATCCTTCTTAAAACACAAGAATAAATTCTCATAAGAAGTTTCCTAGATAAAATAAAAACAACTACTAAAAACTATTCAAAACACGAAATCAATTTTCAAGCATAATCAGCAACCATCGATCGAACATAAGCAAGTTCATCCGTTGCCTTCTTTAGCTCAGATTTCAGAAAAACAAGATTCTTTGTTGCAATTTCAAGTTGACCACGAACAACCTCAAAATCTTGAAGAAGATTTCCAACCAATTGAAGCAAAATCTGAACTGGCAAATCTTTTTCATAATCAACTGCATGAAAGCAGGTTATGGAGAGAGGATTTTCGTGAAACTCAATAACATTGCCTCCTTCAACACTGTCTTCCTTTTTGCATCCATCCATTATGCACACCATAATCTCACATGAGAATTCTTTGACGTTACGGAACGAGTATATATATCATAGAAGATAGTTCATGTTATATATATAAGAGACTTTCATATGGGAAACCCTAGAGTTACTCGTATATGTTCGGTAAGGGGTCGGGTGCACGTACGCTTGTAATTATGAACCAAGAGCACAATGGTCAATGGAGCTTATTTTTAGAAGAGGGTTTTTCGATAAAAATCAAAAACAAATTCTAAACATATGACAAAATATCTTAGCCGGTAAACAAAGCACAAGACAAAGGTTGAGATACCAATCACTGTCATTAGGGAAGAGCAAAAAGAAGTTTTCAAAGCAAACAAAGAGTTTTTCTAAAAAAAAACATTGATCACTTATGTCACATAAAAAAAAAACTGAGCAGGGATCAACAGTGAGATAATCAAATTATTAATAACCCAAAAATACAACATAGACCACTAGACAAGAAGAAACTCGCTTCTTGTGAGTTATGTGTATCCTCACACGGTCTTGGAGAGGACACACATAAGAAGGTAGTCATGTTGTGGTTTGTCGAGCATGTAGCTCATCAAGGGTACTGACATTTTCCTCTTTTCTTTCTTGACTGACATCAGAAAAGTCGCAAGATTTTTCAAGAGAATTAATAAGAGAAGGACAATTATTACCTGATGAATCAGCTTTTCTCGCATTCTTAATACTGCGCTTGAGTCTATTTATACTATTCTTGAGCTCCGAGATATGATTATTGATGTGAAGGCATTCGGGAACAGACACTTTAGACTGAAGACATTTTTCCATGAGATATGGGGAGTTTGATGTTTTCCTCTTTCTCCGATGACTTTTTCTCTTCACAGAGTTGTCTATTTTGTCAGTCGTCCCTATAACATTTTCCCTTTTACAATGGTAAACAGAGATTGTGTTATGTTTACAATCAAGAATTGGCTCATCACAACATTTCTTTTGACTGTAAGACTGACATTTAACACCTGCATCATAATGAGAAGCAGGTTTGATTACTTCTTTAGACATCCATAGAAGAATGTTATGAAGTTTTTCATTCCGCAGTCGAAAACGACATCTCCTTTCAAGGTGACCTTTGTTTCCGCAATAATAACAGTTGAAGGGAATGTTCTTAACTGTTCTCACATATGCTGTCTTTGAAGGTTGACAATCTTTGTTTTCAGAAACTCTTGTTGCTGATGGTAAATTTCCACTTTTGATATTAGTGAAATCTTCACTTAGGAAATTGTTATTAGCACAGACAAAATTAATCTTACTAGCACTTGGAGCGTCTATTCCTTTATAGCATAGACCACGTGTATCACGATGTTCTTTACATGCCCCCATCATAGTGGATAATTTTGTAGAACTAGTATTGAACCTTTTCAGATTCTCTTCCAGTGATTTTACTTTATCATGAGCAGCAGTTAGATCATCTCTCAACTGTTTTTCTCTAGTAAAAAAGTCTTTTTCTCTGTCATTGAAACAATTTTGTTGAGAGTCATATCTTGCTTCAGTTTATGCAAGTCTTTCTTTCAACACGAAGAGATTTTGACGAAGATTATCACATTCAGATTTCTTTGAACGCACATCTTCTTCACAACCTTTACCCATACACATAATCACAATAGCATTCATACAATTATGTCGATGTCATATCTACGAAGTTCAAAAGATAAGGGTTATACTTCACAGTCTAATTCCTTAATACTATGATCATATGATCATGTCTCACTACTAGAGTAATATAATCATTCACAGCTTCGCAGTTATGTTTTCAATATAGCACGACTTGAAAGATACATTAGGAATGAAACAATTTAAGTCAATATTACTAACCTCAAGAGGAAGGATGATGTCGTCGTTGTAGCTCGTTACTTCTTCACATTCTTCAGGTCTTCGAGTAATACTTGTATGTCTCATAATCCTAAACTTTCTAGTCTAGCATATACGAAGTTGTCTCTAGTACATAATCAAGCGACTCTTAGATCAGTTTTGATTCACTAAAATATGACAACCAAACTTGACATGCCAACGCTTTGTGGGTTCAACCGAGCTATGCTTTAACACAACCTAGTTAAACAACATTTTTAAAGACCTTATAGGTATCTTAGATGCTAGTCTAAACATGCAACTTATGCTGGTTATTAATGCTTCTTTTGAGAATATTATTTCGCATCGGAGTCATCATGACAATAATTAGCTTGATATGATTAAAAATAATTTGTGTGATTGGAATAAACTTGTTTTTGGAAATATCTTTAAAAACATTAGAGAATTTTCCAAGATGAATTTTTTTATTCTCCTTTTCGTCAGCAAAAATAATCAACCAATTTTTCTTATTATCAGTCATCTGTCTCACAAGTTTCATCCCATATTCTTCCTAATCCTACAAAGACTTCACCCATACATCAACAACAACTTTTTACGGATCGCCAAAACAACACCTCTAATAATCGATTTTCTAATAGGAACCAACAACCATTCCCAACCCAATCAAAATATCAAAATTAATATGCTAAATTTAGAGATGATAAGTGCAACAAATGCCAACAACATTGACATAATTCTTATGAATGCATAAAATTCAATGGTTTTAATTAGTGAAAATCAAGACTATACACATAAGTTCAATGGTTTTTTTGATGAGACTTCAAACGATTTGGAGAAATAAGAGGAGGATGAATTCAATAATGATGAATATGATGAAATACATGAGGCTTATGGTGGACATTTTCTAGGAATAATTCGTCATATATTGCCCATTGAACTTCTTTTTTCACAGAGGAATACCATATTCAAATACAAGTGTCTAATTGGAGGTAAAGTTTGTGATATGATTATTGATATTGGTAGTATGGATAATCTTATTGCTAGTCATGTAGTGCGAAAATTGGGATTACCAGTTACACTACATACTAATCCTTATTTAGTTGGTTGGATTAATAGCTTTTCTTCTCAAAATATTACACATCAATGTCTCGTCCAATTTTCTTTTCCTGGGTATGAAGACTCAGTTCTATGTGATGTGATCAACATGACCACTGCACATTTTATTCTTTGGATATTTGGAAGTATGATATCCGTGCAGTTCACGATTGTTATGAGAATACACACACTTTCTACATGGATGGAAAAAAGAAATTTAAATTCCTCCTAAGACTACTTCAATTTATAAAGAACAAAGTGATGAGAATACTAGTGTTTTAGTATCTACCATTGTCCAAACACTACAAAACACATATTCTAAGTTCTCATGAAGACCCCAAACCCATGGTAGAAATTTGAAAGCTCGAGACGTAAGACAACAGAAAGCCTTTTGAACAAATTTTGCATAAACCAAATGATGTATGGTGGTGTGTTTATTTTGGTACAATGTTGATTGGGTTGATAAGATTTATGTTCTAGTTGTTCTTGTCGATGAAGCATACCATGTTCAACTTCTTCACGAGACAATTGGTGTTTATGGACAGATTATCCCGTGGAACTTTCCCTTTATTATATATGCCTGGACGATTGGGTCTGTTTTAACAACTGGTGGTATTGTTGTTATGGAATCCCCAGAATTGACGCCATTATCAGCTCTCTGTGTTTTAAACTTTCTCCATAAAGTTGCACTTCCTCATGATGTTGGAACGGTATTTGGAACAATAGTTTTCTTTTAAAATGGACGTCGACAAGGTTGCATTCATTAGAACGACTGCCACTAAGAAGACAATTGTTGAAATGTCAACAAAAAAATAAATAAATCTTAAACAAGTTATTTGGAGCTTGGAGGGAAATCTCAATTTTAATGAATTCAGGTGTTGCCAATATTGGTGGAATCGGTCACTACTGCCCACTTTGCTCTCTGGATAAACCAAAGGCAATGATGTGATGTATCTCATACTTTTATCCACAAACATGTATATGATGAGTTCCTTGAGAAAATAAGAGAACTTGTTAAAAGACGTATTGTTGGTGATCTTTTTTTTAACAGGGGTCGAACAAAGTCCCCAGATCAGCGTAAAATATTTTGAGAATATCTTAAAGAATATCAAATCTATGTTAATGATGGGGCTGATATTGAATCTAGTGTAGAAAGACTTGGCAACAAGCGCTACTATAATAAGATTACAGGTTCCCTTGATTTTATGAATGACATGTTGGCTGCGAAGAACAAAATTTTAGGCCATGTGCAATCGATTTTGAAGTTCAATAACACTATTAGTCGTCATTCTTTTCATCACCTGTTGCTGCATTATTGGTTGGGATATCACTGGATAACAAACTTGATGGCATATGTTTTGTTGAAGATAGAAGACTTGGTTGGTTGTTTCGTGCCAAAACAGAAACGTAGATAATGTACCAAATGAGCTATTCCAAGTCTTGGATCAGCAAAAGAATGAATCAATTCAATATCAAAGGCGCAACTCATAAATTTGGAGAAGCATTTCTTGTGCTCGTGGTTGTTGCTCGCATGGTTAACTCTATTACAACACTAATGATGTGACATTTGTGTTTCATCGTGGTAAGACGTATTGGTGTCTAGAGCAATATTTGGATAGTATACTGCTATATTTACTTGATCGTGAAATCTATTCATGTTAGGTGATGGACACTCGAGGACGAGTTTTTCTCAAGAATCGGGAACTGATGTAGGAATCTACCTTAGTTTATAAGTTATTTTTATTTCCCTATCCGTATTTGCTTTAGTTATAATTCTAGTTATTTCACGTATCTATCTTAAGCCTTTATAAACAAACATATGAGATATCATATTATCAATCAGTATTATTATTCATTTAATCTTTAACTTGAATTCTCTTTGTATCTTCCTTAATTTCTCATATTCGTTTTCCGTTTCTTCACTTCGAATCCCCAACAATCTCCGTGTTGCATTCTTCTTTATCGTTCGCCACTAAATTGGATAAATGATGGTGTAAACCATAATCAACTCCGACCATCTTATCTGACTGTCTTCTACTTTGATAATGGATGTTCCTAAAAGAATAATATTTTACCCATATTCTTGTAAATCCAATAGATTTTGGGTGCCCTAAACCTTTTGGATATGCTGGATTCAAGCGATGATGTGTTGAATGGTTGATGTTTTCGAAACGAGAATAGCAAGCCACAAACCAACCATTATAGTTCGAAGAAATCGTCCCATAACGACGTAAAAACTCGCCCCAAAACAACAACAAAATATATTAAAAGACACCAAAAGAAAAACAAAAAATCTTAATTAATTAATTATTTATTAAAATCGAGAAAAAAATAACAAGAAAACTTGGTTCAAATTAAGTTAAAATAACCAAATCTAAGCAAAAAAAAAAAAAAAGTGACGGTTACCATTTTTTATCGTGATCGTTAGAGACGGGTACCAGCTTTGCTAGGGCTGGTACCAATCTAGAAATCCAATTATCAGAATTCCGTAGTTTTATATGAATTGATACCAGCTCTACCAAAGCTAGTACCCGCCTTTAACAATCGTGTTTTTTTTTGGGTGTGATGATGCTTGAATTTTTATAACGATGCTATATGTGAATAGAAGAGGGTATCTCCGAAGTATATAACCTTAATCATGGATATGTACGAGGGAGCTGTCACTAGTGTCCGGACGTGTGACGGTCTCGGACGATTTCCCCATCAACATTGGGCTACACCAAGGATTAGCCCCGAGTCCTTATTTATTTGGTTAGTAATAGATTAAGTAACGAGGGACATACATGGGGAGATCCCTTGGTGTATGCTTTTTGCAGACGATGTGGCGCTAATTGGGAAATCCAAAAGAGAGGTAGAGGAGAAACTTGAGTGTTGGAGGCACACCCTAAAATTGAAGAGCTTCAGACTCAGTAGGTCCAAGACGGAATATCTGAGGTGCGACTTCGACGATACAAGACCTGATGTTGGGGACGTCCTGCTTGATGGGCAGATAGTACAAAGGAAGGAATCCTTCCGTTACTTAGGATCTATGATCCAAAGTGATGATGATATCAATGAGGACATTCGACATAAAACCTAAGCAGGATGGGAGAAATGAAGAATGGCGCCAGGAGTCCTTTGCGATCGTAAGGTCCCAACTAAATTGAAAGGAAAGTTCTATAAAACGGCGATACAACCAGCGATGTTGTATGGAGCGCAATGCTGGCGGCTAAAAACCCACACATAAGAGCACTGCATGTAACTGAGATGTGGATGCTGAGGTGAGCCTGTGGACATACGAGACTCGAAAAAAATCAAAAATGAACATATTCGCAACAAACTTGGGGTATCACCAATCGAGGATGTACTCACCCATCATCGACTTCGTAGGTTTGGGCATCTCCTGCGAAGATCACCCGATGCTCCGGTTCGCTTAGGACGCATCATGCGCTCGGAAGGAAGGATGAAATGTAGAGGCCGACCGAAACTGACTTGGGATGAATTGATTAAACTGGACCTGAGCCGGAAGAACCTACAGAAAGAGCTGGCGCTGGACAGGAATGCGTGGAGAGCAACGATCCATGTGACCGAGACATGTACACGAGGTACGTGAACTGACCCCCATATTTTTAACTGTCTCTTTTGTAGGACCAGGTAGAATCAAGTTGCTGGTCAAATGGGACCTCAGCCGGCGGAACTTACAGAAAGAGCCGGTGTCTGACTGAAGTGCGTGGAGAGCAAGCGACCCTGGGAAACGAGGTATGTACACGAGGTACGTGAACTGACCCTCTCACTCTCGACATTTCTTTCTCTACCTTGGATTGTACAACCCGTGAACTTGTAAATCGGCATGGCAGAATTGTAAAAGGGAGACTCTCCCTGTATCTTTGCAGCTGACAGGATCGTGAAGGGGGGAATCCCCCCGTAGCCATGCGGCAGGGACATGGTGTGAGCAGATACACTACTTTGATGGTCGCGAACGCGTAAACCCACAGAAGTAGTGACTACTTCACCCTATGTGCCAAAAATGAACATGGAAGTGATTGTGCCAAGGACTGTCCTGCCTTATGGTTGTGTTTAGGCAGGCAAGCCGGCGTAAAACTTTTTCCACACTTGTACGAGACGATTCTTCAAGAAATAATCTCTAGTCCGATCCGGAACTTGTTCCTAGACAAAAGGCTTTTGGTTTTGATTTTGGTTTTGGATATTTGTGAATATTAGTTCAAAAAAAAAATAATGTTCTTTTACATGTGAGTTGTGTCCAATCATTTTTTACTAAGCACATTCCGATGCCAGCTGCGTTTAGCTCCCTCAAAAATACGTGTATAATTTTTATATTTCTTGAAGCGTGATTACATGTATGATGTCATGTTTTCTTACTTTCTTCTAGACAATGTAACAAAAAGAAATGTCAGCATATTGACACCACATTGCTCCCTTCACACGTCATTTAGCTGCACTATTGACAAACACTTCAGTGCTACTACCTTTTTTTTTCCGGAAAAGAGGCGAACCTCATACAATATATTGATAATACCGATTATGAAAATCGGAAACGTTACATAGATCTTTCAAGTTCATCATACATTTATCAGAATTATAGTGTCTCTCCCAATTCTTGAACAATCTTATCCTCATAGACATACTAGTCATTTCAGAATCCCAAGAGGTCCAAGCCTCAACAAAGGGCCAAACTGATTTTGTAACAAAATCAATTTGTGTGACTGCATAAAGCAGTGACCGGATTAAAGCCAACCCAAAATTCTGAAGATCATGTACAAACAAGTAACATGATGAGTTTTCAAAGTGACAATATCTACCTAAATCTAAGTAACAAGAACAATAACAGGAACAATTTCTAATGTAACAAAGGTCATCTGAATCAATTTTTAGCGGTCTGGATCCGGACAAATCGGACTAAATCGGCTTGAGAGTCTTGGTAACAGTGGTTGTGGTTGATGAAGTAGAAGAATAACTTGATCTTGTTGTGTCTGCTTTTGTTTCCGTAGCTTGACTTTTTTTAGTTCTTGCTGAAGTTGTGGGAAACCTTTTTCCTAACTCAATGTGAAACATGGTCTTCCACTTAAACAAGCACTTAAACAGATTGAAAATAACTAAAAACCCAAACTTTGTAAACTTAAATCTAAACTATCAACGAAATTATAAACTAGGAAATCTAAAACAAACAAAGATACATCTAGAGCAACGCCTAAACCAAAGAGGAAAGTAGATCTGCTCCATGTTATCGGAGATGCTGCTGAAACCATGGTTGGGTTTGCATCGATTTGCTCGGATGTCATTGTTGAAACCAAAGAAGAAGATGATGTGCTCTGATCTAATATTTTCAATACAACATAAAGCAGTACATCTGTAACAACAATCGAGATCCAGAAAACAAACCCAGAAAATTGCAAAGAACCAAAACCAAAGTAATAAACTAAAACCGTTGATGTTGCTTTGACTTGATCAAATAAATCATGGAGAGGAGATGATATTCCCTGCAAAATATCCCATCCCATATCTAATATTTGCTTTGACTTCAGTGCTACTACCCTATCACACAAAAGTAAAACTAAAATTGTGGATGTGCCATATGCGGAGTATGCCCCGGAACAGAATTAGATCACCTTAGTAAATTTTGGGCCCTGTTTTCATTTGTATCTCTTACTGCAACAAATCGAGTTTTTCTTTTGCATCCCGGCACTGTCATGCCGTACAAATAACACAAAATTGGTTAAAAAGACCAAAATCAATAATTTCTGGGTGAAAAAGACATGTAAAATTTGATACTGTTTAAATGGACGAGAATGTAAAAATAGCCAGGATATAAACAGTTTCATCCTACCCATTTTCAAATACTTTTTCTTATTTTTAATTTACATCAGGATACATCCAGTTTATCCTCACTCTTTTTTAAGTTTAAGCCAGGATGAATCAAGTTTCATTCTTGCTATTTTTTTGGTGTCCATTTCACCCATACTAATTTTTACTCGTCCATTAGAACCATGTTTTAAAAATATTTGGACAAATAACCCATTTTCCGAACAAGATAAACCATCGACTGTGTCACACATATCCATTACCACTTTTGCTTGTTGCATAAAAATCAACAAAGGAAAAGCCTGTTACAAAAATTCTCCTCGTTAAAATTATGTCATCCGCTAAATTCCAACATATCACTCTTTTCACAAGGCATAAAAGAAAAAGAAAAAATCTTCATGGTTACAATGATGACATCGGAGCTTCTCTTATTGTTTTGCAGAATGCTCCAAAGATTACCTTCCTTTGAGAGACACCATCCCATCATGGATCCTCTTCCACAACTGCTTGCCCAATATTCTAAAGAAGCCAAAAAAATTCCACTATTGGCAATACTTATCTTAGCTGTTTCACATCCTCCCTCCACTATGGCATTCTGCATTATTTGTTTGTGTTTAAAAAAAAAAAAAAAAAAGCGAAACCTAGGGTTTCTCGTGAAAAAAAGCTCTGGTTTTTTTCCTCCCCCTTTTCTTTGGCGTTTCTTCACAATCTTGTGATTTTGCGCTTCCATGGCGCAGAATCAATCAAACAATCCACCCATATTAGGTGAACGACGTGATAATCAACCTAGAAACAATAATCGAAACCGTTCTAGATCGAAATCAAGGACACGTCAAGTTTATGTCCCTAAGAACTCGGCTAACCCTAGTTCTTCCGAGAATAGAAATCAGCTTGAAGATGGAAGACGTGTTGCGTTTGAAGAAGGAAACCGTGTTGAAGATGGAAGTCGCGGCACTTATATGTCTATATTAAAGAAGAGAACTCATGTTTTATCAAAGATTGATGCGGATACTCTTTCTCATCCTCCTATTCGATCATCAACAAGTAGTGACGTTTTGATCAAGATCCCACGTGAAACTCATGCAAGGATTAAAGCTGTTTGGAGATTCAGTTTGGTCGGACGTTTGAATTTTTTCAAAACCCTAAAATTCGAGGATGTTAAACGTGAGTTATTAACTCAATGGAAGCTCACCGTCTTGGTGCAATTTATTCCATGGAAAAAGGGATATTTTGTAATTAAACTTGACAATGAAGATGATCGGAAACGAGTTAGCTATGATGGTCCATGGAAAATCAAGACGGAAAACGCAGTTCAACGGCTTAAATTCATCCTTGGGACGCCTATGTTCGATCCTGAAAAGGATAAAGTTACTAGGGCTGCTGTTTGGGTGCGTTTCATGGCTCTTCCAATGGAATTCTGGGATGAAGAAACAATTTTTCGATTGGCTAGGGGACTTGGTAAACCAGTTTCCGTTGATCCGCGCACATTACGCCATGAATATGGCTATTTCGCTGCTTGTTTAATTGACATAGATTTTTCGCAACCTTTAGGGAGGATTCTTATTGATGGTGAAGAGAATGAAGAAATTTTTGTTCAAGAGTATGAAATATTAAACAGGCCGAGCTTTTGTGAGTATTGCAAATCTGTTGGCCATAAGAAGGCTGATTGCCGAACAAGACAACTTGATAATTTGAAAGAACAAGTTGAGGAAGAAACTGATCTCCCTCCACTATGGCATTCTGCATTATTTGTTTGGTACAAACTTGGCTTTAAATAGTACCGTAAAGTGTGACACCAATAGCTGGAATGCAATGCCAATAAATAAGCTCTGCGGCCTAGGCTAAGCAATCCCCTATAGATAGCATATTTTAACAAATACACATTTGCTTAGGAGGAGGTTTATGTTAAGTTTTGGAAGGAGTAAATATGACTCAAAAATAATGTTAAGCATTTATCATGCAGGGAGTTTAATATTCTATAATCGGTGGAAATGGTGCCCCAAAAGATAAACTCAACTCAAAGAGATGACTACAAGTAAATGAATGTGTCACGTTTAGTTTAAAGAAGTAACTAATTAAGACTTGGAGAGTTGACATACTGATCATTAAAACTGTCAATCTTGTTGGATGCATTTGTCTACATTGGTTAGTATTACAGATAAAAAAAAGTCAACATGATGAAGCCATTTTATTGCCGCACTTGAAGTATTCCCACAACTATATTTAAGAATGGCAAGAACATATGTTATGTACGTGAGAATGAGGCTTTAATGGTTGGGGCGTTGTATGTGCGGCTTCTGGACTCAATACATGTGGTTCTTATATGTACAATAGTACTATTCAGAAGCCAGGTTGGCCTTAGGACTTGAGATCTCGTGTTGTGTACTCCTTCGAGTTCGAGTCATTCGCAGGATTAATTACAAGTAAACTAAAAATTTATTAATGAAACCCAAGTTTATGAGAAGTCCATGAGCTTCGAGAAAGGAAAAATCCATCAAATTTTTTTAAGAACAAAACCATGGAGTAAGAAATGAAACAAAACGCTCACGACAGGCTAAAAAGGGAAACTCTGGTCCAGCCACCACGATCTCCAAACAAAGTCCCGGTCCCGGAGAGCACAACAGACAAAAGTATCATTTTGAGAATTCTACCTCTGAACCAGGGGCGGAGGCAACATGTTGCAACCGTGTGCAGTTGCACCCCCTCAGTTTTTCAAAATCAATAGATACCCTAGAATTTTCAAGCCGAAAAAAAAAGAAAAAAAAAGTTTGCACACCCTAAAATCTCATATTTTGCACCCCTAAGCCCAAGATAAAGCAAGCCCAAAAGAAAAGTCCAATAGACTTTCTTTCTCCCATAATCGTTCACAATTGTTCCCAGTAGCAGAGACTTGCATTAGGATCGTTCACAAAAAAAAAAATCGATATCTTTTTTTCGCTGAGCATTTTTTTTTTTTGCACCCCTCTCTTAAAATCCTAGCTCCGCCCCTGCTCTGACCGAGGATGAGTTTTCCTTGGCAAGATATTTACAGCTTCAACCCTACTGCACCAATAGAAGTTTTACTTTGAAACCCCATAATTCAATATTTCAACGGTACTGTATAGCTAGCTGCAAGTGCTATAGCATATTAATGTCGATTTGTCGCGACTTCTATTATATGCATAATACACTGGTGCAAAATATGTCGGCTTTGTGATTGTGAGGCTAGGAATACCCAAGATAAAAAAACATGCGTAAAAATAGAATTGTAGAAAAAGGAAGACTTGCCTCCAAGAAAAGGGAATTGTAGAAAGATACAGACTTTTCTTTTCGGAGGAAAAAGGTAAAGGAAAACTGGGAAAGAAAACTTATTTGGATTTATCTTATAAAAATATCCATTTACCGTGTATGTTTTGTTTATGTTGCTAATGGCTGTTATAGCAACCGTTTCGTTCCATTTGAATGATATAGAAGTTGCTTCGGAACATTGTCAAATGCAACTCCATCCGGTGATGGTCGATTGAACCTAGATATTTTGATGGTCGTGGGAAAGTTTCAACAAAAACTAATGAAAGAGTTATGTCGAATCGGCTGCTACTATTTTAAATGACTCAATACAACACAAAGTCAGCCATTTGTCATTTTTCTTCTCAGTATTGATTCTAATTTCAAAGGGGAAAAAATAAAACTAAAAGATCACGCAGGTCATACATCGATTGTTTTTTCTATTGGCATCAATTGTCGAAGAAGGTATTGTAACAAGGTACATTATGTCCTTGTAATACAGTGGTGAGGTCTTTAAGTGATGATCAAAATTCAAAACTCCTCAGTACGTATACTTTGCTGATCGGAAATAAAAAAAATGCATTTTAATGAAACATAATTGACCACTTGAATATCTTATATACTTAGAGCAAGCACTATATTGACTAGGACAGATTTCAGGTTTATGGCTTAGCCTAAGGAGAGGGGAAAAACAATCGGTATGGTGCTACTTGGGCTATTTGAAGGCGTAAACTAAGGTTTTGGATGTGACGGACCGGCAATTTACGCCTAGCGCGCCAGGACGCGCAGGCCATAACTCCCCGATGCGCCAATCGATGTTACTAATCAGGCCTTAAAAACTAGGCAAATGTACGTTCATTTGCCCTTGCAAGCATACTCGACAAGCCTGATGCAACGTAGCTTACACACAGTTCCAACTTACCACACCACAAAGGTATAAAGCCTTGAATGCTATGGCCGATGCATCGTGCATGCATCACTGGCCTTTGAGTCGTTTCTAGGCATAAGCATGCCTTGAACTTGTGCATAGGCCATTGCAGCCCGTTTCTAGCTTCCTTACTTAGCTTAGGCATTGCTGAAACACTTATCTTGCTCGTGCCAAGGGTGCATCAATCAGGCTCATGCCATACCTTTCTTAGGCTTATGCAAGCTTCGTTACTTGCATACCGATATAACTTACTTCTCTGGCCATGCCCAATGCGCTATTGGTGCATGCCTATGTCGAACGCCTTGATAGGAAGTATGAACATATAAGGAATGGAATGCAACTTGCCTCATCAAGCTTGGACATAATCATCTCTTGCACCGCAATACCGAGCTAGATGATATGAGAGGCCAATATGCTGCAATCATCCCGTAATTAGATGATATGGGCGACAATGTGCTGGACCGGCAATGTTGTAACTCATTGCGACGGCCTACGTACCCTCCCCTACTCTAAAGGTATCAAACACAGACTGTAGTTCATTATCAAATGGACAACAACTTAAGCTAACTTGTGTTGCAAGACCGTGGCCAAGCAATAATGGCCTGGTCTGTATAGGCCGTTTCGCCAAAATACACAAAGATTGCGCATAACTTAGTATGCGGCATGGCATAGTGATGCCTTCATATCATATGCCCCATTAAGAAGGCTACTCAGCTATAAATGAGGCCTAAGCATCATTTATGCTCCTCTGGCTAAGCTATGAAGCTTACTTGGTGCATAGTCCGCATATGCACCTTCAACCAACTACCCCTCCCTATATATGTATTAAGGACATTTTTACAACTTAAACCGGGGACCACTTTTACATTCACCAAGTCACATTTTTGAGGTGCTTGCTTCACTATTCATGACCGTTGCCATTTACTTCTGAATAACCAGCAATGATTGTTGTGTTTCCGTTCTGGCCCATAGATCAACTTCAATATTGTGCTATGATTGATGTGTTTTACCTCGGCCAGCCTGCTCTGGCATATTGTACCATTGTTGTGCAATATTGGCTCTAGGTCAATTCCAATATTTACAACAATGATGGTTGTACATTATCGCAATGCACCATAAATGGTGCAATATTGACCCTAGGCCAATATGCCTTTGAAATGCGCCATACTTGGCGCTATATTGACTATAGGCTAATGTTTCTCTTAACGAAACAGAAACTTGAGATGAAAGCTTCATCTCCGGCCATGATGCAACTTTGAACATGTGCCACGCTAAAAACACAAGATGTTACATCATTCACACCTTTAAAGAATTTTGTCCCCGAAATTCCAAACAAAAACTATTTTGGACAAACTCTTCAATTTGGATTGCTGAGAAAAAGTCACATACCAGATATTCATAAATCCCGCAAGGTTTCTTCAGTTTGTCATGGAACATCAATTATGACCTTCTGAGCAAATATTCTGTAAAGACCCTCAAGCTCGTCAACGCTATTAGACCAGTCAAGGGACGTTTTAGCCGATAATAACTCGAATAGTTTAAAACGAAAATTAATTATTAGAAATTAATCTAACAATGATCTAGATACAAAACTAGTACCATCGGTTAGATCTCGAAAAGTTATGCGAAATGGACTACTCGGACGAGTGAATCAGATATCGGATGAAGAAGAAATCATCAAGACAACATGCAGGGTAAAATCGTCATTTCCGGAAAAACGCTTTTGATGCAACAAGGACACGTTGTGGCTTTCCCTTATCAGATTCTTGGGTGTCTTTAACATTTGGTCGGCCTTATCTTCACCAAAACCGTTCGAAGAATTCATTCTTCTTCTATCTTTTTCTCATTCTTTCTTCTTCTTCTCCTTCTCTGCTCGTTCTTCTGCTGAGAGTCTGTGAGAGCTAATCAAGTGAATCAATTGTTTACTCGTGCGCAGTTAATGAAGGTTGTTGTTGCTGCAGTCGATTGAGGTGTGAAGGAGGCAGAAAGTTAGGGTTTGAGAAATAATTGAGTTAAGGTTTTAATTGAGGTTCAGAGAAGAATTAGAAGATGGAGATGATGGTTTCGGGGATTGAATTAAGATGGGTTTGTTCTTAATTGATGATTAATCGAAGCTGTGGAGTTGTTTTGAGGATTGAATAAAGAGCTAGGGTTCTTGAGATGATGGAGGGATTGTATGAAATTAAAGATGAAATTGATGGTTTAGTAGTCTGATCAAAGATGGGTTTGTTACGATTTAAGAGTTAAGGTTGTTTCTTATGAAGAAGAGATTGATGAATTGGAATTAGGGTTTCATGTTCTTCCCTAAATTAGAATCAAGGTTTTCTGGAAATTGTGCTGGAGTTCATTTGAGTGGCGATTTGAGAACAGTAGATCAGATTCAAGTACAGTTGATGATGGTGGAGTTATTTAGGTGATGATATAAACACAGAAAGGCTGAGGGAAAAGGTAATTCAGAGTTTCTTATGTTTAACTTTCTTTTAAGGTTCATAGAATATATGAATGGACTACATCAAGTAGAAGAATGGGTTTGTGTAATTATTTTCTATAATTGGGATTTGTTATTGAATTGAGTTGCATGAAGAGAATTAGGGGTTCTGTGAATTAATTGGGAATGCAAGTTAAGTTTGTTTGATACAGGAATGAGGTTGTGTTGAAGCTAAATTATAGTTGAGGTGGAGCTATAGTGTGTGTGGAATTATTGCAGGGGTTGCTGGAGTTACTAGTGGTGCTGGTAGAAGAAATTGTAGGTGTTGGATTTGATTTGGCGGTGAACTGAATATGGAGTGAAGGTAGAATGACATGGTGTTGTTGTATGTGTATATGCTAATCGCAGGGGTTATGAATTGGGTTAGATGAATGATGTTGGATGTCAAGGAATAACTGCACTGGTAGTGATGATTCTGTTGAATCCGTGGTATGGTAATGGAAGTATACAGTGGTAGTGGTGTTGCAAGTGAACCG
Source organism: Papaver armeniacum (assembly GCA_023531295.1). Taxonomy (NCBI): domain Eukaryota; kingdom Viridiplantae; phylum Streptophyta; class Magnoliopsida; order Ranunculales; family Papaveraceae; genus Papaver; species Papaver armeniacum. The sequence continues at coordinate 95,951 of JAJJWW010001169.1, read as the reverse complement.
AGTTTAGGTGTTTTGAAGGTGTGCTAGTGATGGCTGAAGATGACAAATGTTATATGAGTTGAATTCGTTGTTAGTGAACTGAAGTAGATGTGTTGTTTGGGTTGAGGATATTAGTTGTATTTGCTGGTACTAATGGAATGAAATGAAGTTGAAGTTATGATGCAGTTTGTATTGGGTTACAAAGAACTATGATGAGTTATAAGGATTGTAGTGGAAATGAATTGAGATGTTTAAGCAGAAGTTGATTGTTATGTTGTTAGCAGTGGCCTTAGTGAAAGACTACAACTACAATTGCAGGTAATCTTTAGTTGAGTGTTGTATTTGATTTATGAAGTTTGTTTAAGATAAATGTATTGTTATTGAAATTTAGTTAAGAGTTTTGGTGTTGCACAATGTTTGTGCTTTAGTGTTCTTTGGCCTGAGCAATGACTCTGGCCTTTGCAAGAGTTTTAGCCTTGGGTCATTTAGCCTAGTCAGGATCTGACTCTAGCTGACTTAGTCCATCTGACTGAGTCGAATCGGGTTGAATCGAGTCACTAGTCTTGACTCGTTAACCATTGACCCTGGACATTGACCTGACCTTGGACGTTGACTGTTGGTTGACCTTTAACCAGACGTTGACCATTGGTCGACTTAGATGGATCAGACCTTTTGTTAACGGGCCGGGCCGGAGTAAGCCGCGGGTCATGGGCTTGGGCTTAGGATTAGTCTCTCTTAATTAGATGAATTAGACCCCTTATGGTCCGAATTAGCCTTTGACTTCTTCTACAAAGTTGTGGATATTCGCAAGACTTAGCTAATGGACTAGAGAAACAACCTAATTGAATTAGTAGACCTTTAAATATGAAAGAGATGGATAATGAAGATGTGTAGAATCATAAATGGGCTTAGAACCATTAGTATACTTGTATGACTCTTGTATGAGCCATCTTAGCTAGATTCTTAGAGTGCTTGTATGATTAACAGTTAGTTATTAACAACGATCGATTCAAAGGATGAACCAGTGGACCGTGGATCTCGAGGTAGGCTTGGCTTGTCTTGTCATCAAAAGAGGTGGGAATTTACATTTAGCTCTTTTGTGATTATTGTTGTTTTCTTTTACAAAAGTTTATGTTCAACAAATTCATGCATAGTCTGATTGTGTATTCCATGCATTGTTTTATTTTAAACTCCAAAATTACCGTTGATTCTTTTAATCTTTCCATTGTTTGGAAAGGAATTGTAATGCCTTGTTTGTCTTTATGAATTGTTTGGGAAATAAGAATTTCCATTTGATTGTTTGGAAATGAGAATTTCCATTTGTGGTATATAGGGTACTGCTCCTTCATTTACTAGTGCGGGACGAGTCACCATATTATTATCTAGGTGCGGGACGAGTCACCATATTATACATTGTTTAGAAGGAGTTAGTTCCATATACATGATTGTTTACCTCTGTGAATTGGTTGTGTTTTAGTGTTAGGGAAAACATCAATTGTTTTCAAATCATTTCCAATGATTACTTAAAAGTTAAATGTTATTTCCCTTTTAGGGATGATGTGCTCACCCATTCCCACTTTCAGTTTCAGAGACAGATCAGAGTTGCGCATCGAAAGCTTCAAGGGTTGAGTTCGCTAGTTGATTTACTGCTGCTATGTTTATTATGTTGTATATTTTACTTGTAAACCAAATGATTATTATTATTATGTATAACATGAGAGGAGTTCTTGTATTTATTTATTTCAGAGAGGGGCTAGTTTTTTGGGTTATGTTTTGTAGCAGATTTCTTAATTGAATGTTGAAGTAAATGATTTAGATTCTTAGTGCCTCTCTATTTAGGTAATCTCTTGGATTAGTCAGCTACTAGCTTTGGGGGCGCTACAAGTTGGTATCAGAGCTCACTATTAGATCTTAAATGGGAAAAGATAGAAATAGCCAGTGCCAGTTAGTGAAATAGATTAGTTTAGAACTGGGTTGGGGTGTGAGATAAATCTTAATCACTAAAAGCTATCAATAATTGAAAAAAATTATTTGATTGATTGATTTGTTTGTTTGGTTGTGTAATGAAGTAAAAATTGTAGGTACACCAGTAACTTTGGTTAACAAATATTAGAGAATAATTAATCTAAAAATTATGAACACGTAAACAATTCAATACTAAAAATAGTGAGATTAGTATTATCGATGAATTTCGAAAGTAACATGGGGACTCACTGAATATCTTGATTTATATGTAGAAAGCCATATTGGTTTGTGGTTTGTGTTATGTTGTTTGCGCTTAGATAAGAGATGGAATCGCTTTATAAGGTGGGGAGTTTTGGAAGACCAGAAGGCTGGTTCGTTTTCGAGGACGAAAATGTATAAGGTGGGGAGAATGTAAAGACCCTCAAGCTCGTCAACGCTATTAGACCAGTCAAGGGACGTTTTAGCCGATAATAACTCGAATAGTTTAAAACGAACGTTAATTATTAGAAATTAATCTAACAACGATCTGGATACGAAACTAGTACCATCGGTTAGATCTCAAAAAGTTATGCGAAATGGACTACTCGGACGAGTGAATCAGATATCGGATGAAGAAGAAAACATCAAGACAATATGAAGGGTAAAATCGTCATTTCCAAAAAAACGCTTTTGATGCAACAAGGATACGTTGTGGCTTTCCCTTATCAGATTCTTGGGTGTCTTTAACATTTGGTCGGCCTTATCTTCACCAAAACCGTTCGAAGAATTCATTCTTCTTCTATCTTTTTCTCCTTCTTTCTTCTTCTTCTCCTTCTCTGCTCGTTCTTCTGCTGAGAGTCTGTGAGAGCTAATCAAGTGAATCAATTGTTTACTCGTGTGCGGTTAATGAAGGTTGTTGTTGCTGCAGTCGATTGAGGTGTGAAGGAGGCAGAAAGTTAGGGTTTCAGAAATAATTGAGTTAAGGTTTTAATTGAGGTTCATAGAAGAATTATAAGATGAAGATGATGGTTTCGAGGATTGAATTAAGATGGGTTTGTTCTTAATTGATGATTAATCGAAGTTGTGGAGTTGTTTTGAGGATTGAATAAAGAGCTAGGATTCTTGAGATGATGGAGGGATTGTATGAAATTAAAGATGAAATTGATGGTTTAGTAGTCTGATCAAAGAGGAGTTTGTTACGATTTAAGAGTTAAGGTTGTTTCTTATGAAGAAGAGATTGATGAATTGGAATTAGGGTTTCATATTCTTCCCCAAATTAGAATCAGGGTTTTATAGAAATTGTGTTGGAGTTCATTTGAGTGGCGATTTGAGAACAGTAGATCAGATTCAAGTACAATTGATGATGGTGGAGTTATTCAGGTGCTGATATAAACACAGAAAGACTGAGCGAAAAGGTAATTCAGAGTTTCTTATGTTTAACTTTCTTTTAAGGTTCATAGATAGTATGAATGGACTACATCAAGTAGAAGAATGTGTTTTTGTAATTATTTTCTATAATTGGGATTTGTTATTGAATTGAGTTGCATGAAGAGAATTAGGGGTTCTGTGAATTAATTGGGAATGCAAGTTAAGTTTGTTTGATACAGGAATGAGGTTGTGTTGAAGCTAAATTATAGTTGAGGTGGAGCTATAGTGTGTGTGGAATTATTGCAGGGGTTGCTGGAGTTACTAGTGGTGCTGGTGGAAGAAATTGTAGGTGTTGGATTTGATTTGGCGGTGAACTGAATATGGAGTGAAGGTAGAATGACATGGTGTTGTTGTATGTGTATATTCTAATCGTAGGGGTTATGAATTGGGTTAGATGAATGATGTTGGATGTCAAGGAATAACTGCACTGGTAGTGATGATGATGTTGAATCCGTGGTATGGTAATGGAAGTATACAGTGGTAGTGGTGTTGCAAGTGAACCGAGTTTAGGTATTTTGAAGGTGTGCTAGTGATGGTTGAAGATGACAAATGTTATATGAGTTGAATTCGTTGTTAGTGAACTGAAGTAGATGTGTTGTTTGAGTTGAGGATATTAGTTGTATTTGCTGGTACTAATGGAATGAAATGAAGTTGAAGTTATGATGCAGTTTGTATTGGGTTACAAAGAACTATGATGAGTTATAAGGATTGTAGTGGAAATGAATTGAGATGTTTAAGCAGAAGTTGATTGTTATGTTGTTAGCAGTGGCCTTAGTGAAAGACTACAACTACAATTGCAGGTAATCTTTAGTTGAGTGTTATATTTGATTTATGAAGTTTGTTTAAGATAAATGTATTGTTATTGAAATTTAGTTAAGAGTTTTGGTGTTGCACAATGTTTGTGCTTTAGTGTTCTTTGGCCTGAGCAATGGCTCTGGCCTGTGCAAGAGTTTTAACCTTGGGTTATTCAGCCTAGTCAGGATCTGACTCTAGCTGACTTAGTCCATCTGACTGAGTCGAATCGGGTTGAATCGAGTCACTAGTCTTGACTCGTTGACCATTGACCTGACCTTGGACGTTGACTGTTGGTTGACCTTTAACCAGACGTTGACCGTTGGTCGACTTAGATGGATCAGACCTTTTGTTAACTGGCTGGGCCGGAGTAAGCCCGCGGGTCATGGGCTTGGGCTTAGGATTAGTCTTTCTTAATTAGATGAATTAGACCCCTTATGGTCCGAATTAGCCTTTGACTTCTTCTACAAAGTTGTGGATATTCGCAAGACTTAGCTAATGGACTAGAGAAACAACCTAATTGAATTAGTAGACCTTTAAATATGCAAGAGATGGATAATGAAGATGTGTAGAATCATAAATGGGCTTAGAACCATTAGTAGACTTGTATGACTCTTGTATGAGCCATCTTGGCTAGATTCTTAGAGTGCTTGTATGATTAACAGTTAGTTATTAACAACGATCGATTCAAAGGATTAACCAGTGGACCTTGGATCTCGAGGTAGGCGTGGCTTGTCTTGTCATCAAAAGAGGTGGGAATTTACATTTAGCTCTTTTGTGATTATTGTTGTTTTCTTTTACAAAAGTTTATGTTTAACAAATTCATGCATAGTATGATTGTGTATTCCAAGCATTTTTTTATTTTAAACTCCAAAATTACCGTTGATAACGTTTTCTAGGAAATTACGATTTTACCCTTCATATTGTCTTGATGTTTTCTTCTTCATCCGATATCTGATTCACTCGTCCAAGTAGTCCATTTCACATAACTTTTCGAGATCTAACCGATGGTACTAGTTTCGTATCTAGATCGTTTTTATATTAATTTCTAATAATTAACGTTCGTTTTAAACTATTCGAGTTATTATCGGCTAAAACGTCCCTTGACTGGTCTAATAGCGTTGACGAGCTTGAGGGTCTTTACATTCTCCCCACCTTATTCATTTTTGTCCTCGAAAATCAAACCATCCTTCTGGTCTTCCAAACCTCGATTAGCTCTCACAGACTCTCAGCAGAAGAACGAGCAGAGAAGGAGAAGAAGAAGAAAGAATGAGAAAAAGATAGAAGAAGAATGAATTCTTCGAACGGTTTTGGTGAAGATAAGGCCGACCAAATGTTAAAGACACCCAAGAATCTGATAAGGGAAAGCCACAACGTGTCCTTGTTCCATCAAAAGTGTTTTTCCAGAAATGACAATTTTACCCTTCATATTGTCTTGATGTTTTCTTCTTCATCCGATATCTGATTCACTCGTCCGAGTAGTCCATTTTGCATAACTTTTCGAGATATAACCTATGGTACTAGTTTCGTATCTTGATCGTTGGTAGATTAATTTCTAATAATTAACGTTCGTTTTAAACTATTCGAGTTATTATCGGCTAAAACGTCCCTTGACTGGTCTAATAGCGTTGACGAGCTTGAGGGTCTTTACATATTCCATACCACGTATTCAGGAATCCAAAAACCACCTCCGAATAAACCCAATCAACCTTTGCCGGTAACGCCGTCAAATTCTGATGACGATAACAATCCTAATTTACTTTCCGACCGAGAATTAGCCAAAGCTCAAGGTAATCTATCTACAAAATTTGAGCGAGATAGCTCTCCCCAGAAAACAAGAGATGGTTGGTACGGAGTTAGAAAGTTTATGCAGATCAACCTCCTAGTGCTAAACCTATTGTCGGTAGATTTCTATATGTTACTTTGTACCATATTGAAGCGAAGAAATTACATCCTAAATTGTTGTTTGTATTGGTGGAGCGCAAGTGGTATATTACACATTTTACAGACTTCGAAATAGGTTTGTGAAATCAATATGAAGATATGTATGAAACTAAAAATTTAATGTTTTTACAAGAACAACACCATTAGATTTGTATTTCCTATTTGGGATACCTTTCGGTGTGGGAGTTGATGTTCCATTTGAACAAGAAAGTTTGTTGGCAGAAGACAAATATAAGGATGAACTTTCGTTGTACTTTACCGTAGCAACCCAGTCGAAGCAATACAAATTAAAAAGTGGTGGAGTTCTAATTTTGGATTAAAGGCATTTCTAACCCAAAAATAACATGGCAGAGGCATTTCTAATTTGGATAAAGATGACCTTGAAGCGGATACATAAATTGCCAAAGTTTTATTTTACGGTTACTTGGTTCATGTTTTATCCCCAATTGAAGCGCTAGTACTTAAGTAGGATGACTAGAGGCATTGTGAGACATGGAGAAAGCTCCCACTTATGATTGGATGTTTGCTATCTTAGCCGAGTTGTACATTTCTCTTGATATTGCATGCTTGGGTTTGTCAAGCATCAAGGGTCTATAGGGCCTCCTAGAGGTAAATATGACAGCATATGTCCTTTGGCTGAAAAATAAATTTAGCAAGTAACTAATTGTATGATGTTTACTTTAAGCTTTGGTGGTATATCTTTTTTTTTGACATTGGTGTACCAAACTTTTAGACTACACCAAAAAAATATTTCTCAATTGTAGTAAGGTATAATGCCGATAACTGGCCAAGAAAAGAACAAGAACAAAAACAAAGGATGGGTAGATATTATGCATGTGTGAAGATACCAATTCGGATACTACCAATTGTGACACAAGGTCTTGACTGTCGTAGTTCGTCTACAAGAATGTGAACAATTGGTAGAACAATTGAATCAAATAGAGATAAGAGATGTGGAAACAATGCATATGTACCTACAAGAGTTGCACAAAATGGTAGAGAGCGTAAGCTTTAGTCCCAACTCTTTAACCAATACTGGAACTCCGATATCCCGGGATAGTGTGGCAGACTCACAAGTCAACATTATGCTAATATAAGGCTATCGTCCACTGCAACCATCTCTATATCATCAAGCCCCTCAATGAGATATCCAGATTATAAACTTCGAAGGCACTCCAGCTGAAGGATTAGATCCATGGCTTGGAAATCAAGGTGAAGGATCTCAAGCTACAAGATCATATGAAGGGTTTGGGAATATGATACAGGGGGCATATATCACAGAAACTGGAATGGGAACGAGTAGTTATGCTTTTGTAAAATTAATGATATTTAATTAAAATTAGAACGCTATTTATATAAACCGTTACACTAGTACTAATTAATCTATTTGGAAAGGAAAGTAAAATGAAATTTAGATTTACATTTAATTAAAAATTAAAACATATCCATCAACATCTTGCTCGAGTAGTATGTGTAGTTTTTAACATCCCATAAAGGTTATTAAAAACTCCCTAAGGATTGCGTAATGAGCTTCGTAAGTCTAAGTTGTTTTTTTATATCTTCGCCATTTTCTCCGGCTCTTAACATAACTTCGGCATTGGTTTCACCTCTAAATCCATATCGGCTGACAACCCGAACTAAAGATATAAATTCTTCAACTTGTTTTCTTATAATTTGATATTGACAAAACAATCTGGATGCACTACAGTTATTCGGGTTACTGGTGTCAGCACAAAAGTTTTCATAAATTCTGCCCCATTAACTCAAACTCACTAAACCGTCTTATACTTTTCCTACCTCACCATAACCGGATAACATACTACAAAGTTTATACATAGAAATAGATATTTATCTACGGTAAACTCTCAAAGATATATATATATATATATATATATATATATAGTGGGACATTTCTGGGAAATGATGGGTTTAAAAGGTGGAGAAGGTGTGATTTTGGAAGTGAAAATAGTTGAATTTATGGAAGATAAGATTAGGGTCGTTGGATTGAAATAGCTGTTATCTAGTTGAATTGAAAGACGAGATTATAGTCGTTGGATTGAAATAGCTGTCATCGGCTCAGAGAGGAATACTCGGCCCAACATGGAACAAACATCTGTTCAACTTGATCCGAGCCTTCGCGTTACCAAGCCGAGTTACCAAATTGAGACACTCGACTCAACTAGAGACGGGATGGGCAAACTGCCAAATTTACCAGTTTGCCCATACCCATTTTCCTGTTCGCCCATGCCACTGTGGGAGTGGGAATGGATAAATTTTCTCATTTACCCATGCGAATGTCTTTGCTCTCACATACAAAAGAAAGTTTTTACAATGTCAATATCCTAATTGTTATGAACAAATGCGGTGACCGGGTGGTGCTGTGAAAACTAAAGTAAGTGAAAAAGATGCATAAACAACAAAATAAAAGTAAAATTTTAGAAGTTACAATGGCATATTGTGGAAGAAACCATTAGGAAAAACATTTTCCGCACGAAATTACAAATTGCAGAAATCCTGATTGCAACTCCCATATGATAATGCACACTTCTAAAGCACTAGAAACATATGAAAAACATTTCTGTGATGGAATGGATTCATGGCCAAATTGGGGTATACCTATTGAGACAAAACCTGGGTTATTTTGAAGTAAAACAGGTCACCCCTTAACCATGTATTTTCTAAATGGCTAAATTACCCCTGCAATGATTAACACTAATTTAATTGATATCATTAGATTAGTTAATTGATTTATATGAGTGGATTTGGAAATAATTGAGAGTAAGAAAGAGTATGAAGTAGTAGAGGAAGTTTTTTTTTTTTTTTTTTTTTAGGGGGGGAGGGAGTTAGGGTTTTTTAGAAATTTGTGATATGAGTGAGACGAGTGATTCTAATCCTGATTTTGAAGTGGGTGAATCTTCTAATTTTCCTCCTACAGATGAGTACTTGTATGATGATCTACAAAATCATGATCAAATGGATTATATACATGATCCTCACTTTTATTTTCCTCAAACTCAAGATGGATATGGAAGTGATGAATGCCTTGAGGCAAACGTAGAATCCAATGACCCAGAAGAAGAGAAGGGAGCTGAAAGTAATCAGGTAGACAACTTACGTGGTGAAGATTGTGATTTTCCATGCAAATGATCGATTTTGTTTTTCACTTTTGCTGTCCAGTTTCGGCAAGGTCGACGATTATCGACCCTGCCGACTGAAGGCGTCGGCATGGTATTTATTACCAAATGCCTCGACTTTTCATGAGCAGTGTTTAGTCGGCAAGGTCTAAAATATGAACCTTGCCGACTATAAGATTTTTTCACCTCAGAAGACGTGATTTGAAACATGCTTAAGCTGGCATTGTTGTGGATACATCGACCCTGGCGACTATAGTTTGGTCGACACTGTTTTATTTTTCGACCTTGCCGGCTGTGCTTTGGTCGTTGTTTTTTTATATTACGACCTTGTCGACTATTGTAGTTCATATCAACTAACTTGTGATGTTTTGTAGATTGCATTGGTACCGATGACAGATCATCCTCAAGCTCACAGTGTTAGGGGTCATGATACTTCCGCACTTTATGCTAATGAATTGGAATGGAAGGAAAAAGACGACGCGGTCAAATGGGTTATTGAGAAAGAAAAAGAGAAGATGTGCGTTCTAGTGAAAAACACCCAACAAAAAGATTAGCGGTTTGAAATGGTATGCGAGTGTAGTGGGTCGCCGGACGCAAGTCACAAGAGAAATGGTCATGTTTATGATAAGAAGACGACTAGGGTGTACAAGACGAAGTCAAAGAAGTGTGGATGCCCATTCAAGATTATTTATTGGAGGAACAAAGACACCGATAACATGTGGAGAATGAATAGAGTTGATGTTGGTTGGCATACCCATAAAGATCCGGAAAGTCTTGTTGGGCACTCCCAAGTTGCCAAGTTGAAACCGCACGAGTTCGAACAAGTAAGAACAAGTTGGGGAATTAAACCAAGTAAGCTCCTTAGTAAGTTCAAGAGGAATGACCCCCGTAACCTTTCTTCATTGTCTACAATTTATGCGGCCAAAGAAACTATCAAAAGAATTGAATGGGATGGAACAAAGGTAATGGAAGAATCACAATGGTTGGCACACAAATACAACTACACGGTGAGACACCATAAGTCATCGGAGGGAAAGGTGGTTCGTATTTTTCTTGTGCATCCCGATATGATTCAATTGGCCCAGTGCTTTTACCAAGTTTTGTTCATGGATTGTACTTATAAGAAGAATAGGTACAACATGCCTTTGTTGAACATTGTAGGACAAACCTCGGATAAGCAATCGTTCATGGTGGCATGGTGTTTTATGGATCATGAGAAGGATGATAGCTATATTTGGGCGTTGGAAACTTTGAAGCTTCTCTACCACGAAGACGAGACTACCGGGGTTGTAGTGACCGACAATGAGCAATCAATAATGAACGTCATGAGGATAGTTTTTCCCAAGGCACAAAATTTACTTTGCACGTGGCACATACAATGCAATCTTAGAAAAAATTGTAGGAATCATATCCAAAAGCCAAAGGCAAAGAAAGGTACTAATCGTGAAAAAGAGGAAGATGAACGTCTTAGTAAACTAACTAAAGAGGAGAGATGTGAAGAGAAAAAGAAAGGAGCCGAAGAATGGAAAGAAGGTGAGATCAAATTTGGGTTATTTATGAAAGCATGGGATAAATTGGTTTGGTCGATGAGTGTGGAAATATATGAGAGAAACTTGAAGGAGTTCGAGGATGATTAGGGCACTAATTACCCCCAAAGTAGTGGAATATTGCAAGAGACAATGGTTGAGGACACACAAAGAGAGGTTTGTGTATGCTTTTACTTACGACTATAAACATTTCAAACTTGAGTCCACAAGTATGGTAGAGTAAGCTCATTGGAGACTAAAAGGTCTACTTTTCACGAGTCAAAATGGGATTGTGACGGTGTAACATGCTATCCATGAGTACATTAATAATGATATCAACAATATAAAAAAGCAATTCGAAGAAAGTAGGTACAGGAAGTTAAAGAAGTTCAAGGAGGATGATTGGTTGCTTGTTGGTATACATTGCAACGTCTCGCATTGGGCAATACGTTTCATGATGAAACATCTCAAGTTGTATCAAAAGTATGACAACCCGAGCACTCCTTGTAAGTGTAGGATAATGAGGGCTATCAGACTTCCATGTCGTCATATGCTTGGTAGGTATCAAACTCCGACTCCGATTGAAGATATTGATCCTTATTGGAAGCAACTATCTTTCAAACAGGGCTCCAAGAGAATATCCCGGTGAAGAGTTTGGCGACATGGAACTTGGGAGAATAATCCTCGACAAGTACCCCACGTTGAATAGGTATAAAGCACTAAGTTGATGCCAATTGTTTACCCTTTTATGAAAGAACTTCAAGAACCATCGAAACAAGATCCAACAGGTAGACCACCTACCACAAAGACAAGGGAGGAAGAAATGGAACAAATTAAAGAATATTTGAGTACAAAATGCGATCCATCCGGACATGATTATACCGAGGCGGAATACAAAGAGGAGCCGGCTAAAAAGAAAAGAGGCCGTCCGAGGAAAGAAACAACTACACCAACGGTTTCAAACTTGAATCCAAATATCACTCTACCTCTTGAGAGTCAAGCAAGTGTGGAAGTTGTTGTAAAGAAAAGAGGTCGTCCGAGGAAATAAACAACTACACCAACGGTTTCAAACTTGAATCCAAATGACACTCCACCTCTTGAGAGTCAAGCAAGTCAAGGAGATGTTGTGAATAAAATAGGTCGTCCGAGGAAGGTAGTAAAACCGTTATTGGAAGAGTATCGCGTACAACTCCCTCAAATTATTCGAGAGTTCGTTATTGGTACCGACGACGTCCCAAAGGATGAAAATTGTGGGTTTCACGTTGCCTCCCAACAATTGGGAAACCTAGGTGGAGCAGTTGACCGGTTGTCAGCCGACACAAATATAAATTACACTTTCTTACTACTCAAAATATATAATGAAGCAAGGGCAAGAAAGGATCATTCCCACAGAGAGGTCTTGGTTGTCAATTTGTTATGATTTCCTATAAATATCACCGAGGATTTTCTGATTTTTATAAACGGAAATAAATAAAAGCAAAGCAAATAAGTAAACACACAAATCAAGGAGGTGAAAATATTGGATAAAGGTTTCATCTTCAATTGTAAACAAGTTTATGAATATATGAATAGAATTCGTATTTAATCTCGCTATCATCAAAAGCCATAGAATACCTTATTGCAAGAATACTCCGTAAATTTCCTTATTCATCACACACACATTAGAGCTGCGTATGTGAATTCTACCTAAAGAATAACCTAACGCCTTGCGCTAATCAAGTTCAATTCCTAGGAGCATTAAGTTTCAGAAATAGGCTAATCAATGCAATTGTAATACATTGCGCAAACAATTCGAACAAAGGTCAATTTCTACATATGACTACGAGGATGTATCACTACAACCTAGAATCATATCATGCTACTCGTATTCAAGGTTATCGCTCGATGAAAAACCCTAAAATAGCTATAGATATGGATGTGAGTTCAATCAATTCTAGACTTAACTAAACAAACATTCAATCATATTGCAATACGTCTATCATGCAATTATTATAACCCGTAGAAATCAAACGATAATATTGAGAGAAAACTAATTCATAAAAATCATAACTTGGTTGCAAAATCCAACTACATCTTCAACCAATAATAAAAACTTAGTTACTTGTGTTTTTGGAAATCATCATAGAAATCAAAGAAGAAAACTATCATGTGAAACCCTAGACAACAAGTAGAAGTCTCCCTAATGGAGATCTTCGGTTTAGAGAAAAGACTTTTCTATTTATATGCTTCTCCCATTCCAAAAGGATACTCTTTCCAAATTTAGGTCTTCTCAAAACCCACCTCCAAGTGGTCCACCAAGCCCATGTGTGAAAATAAGTCTCTGGAAATTTTGGGTCCAAACTGGTCGCCGGATTCCTGACGTCATCGCCGGAATCCGGTCGCCGGTCGCCGAAATCCGGTCGCCGTGAAACTATCTCCAGCCGCTTTTGTCATCGGAAACTGTCGCTAGCAAGTGTGTACTCCCAGCAACTCATCTCTGCTTCTCTATAGTTCATGCATTCACAAAAACCATCTAACCCAACTTCTCATTTCTTGCGAAAAACGCCCCAAAAGCGCGACTCGTAGCTCATACGTGCCGCGGCCGAATCATGCATCCAACACATACCCCTTCGTGATTCACTGAAATATTAAGATTCATACTCTAAGCTCCGAAATCCGACTACCTAAGTAGCACCACCGCTCGCCATTCTTGCTCACTTTTCGCACTTTTCCACCGCATTTTTGGTTGCATAGTCTGTTTCTCAGGCCAAGTTCACAGCCAACTTCTGCATCTTTGCAACCCTCCTAAGCATTCATATAACTTCTCACTGTTATAGCTTCAAAACCACCAGTGCTGCAACTTCTCCGCATTCCCTGTAACCCATTTTCTTCAACGGAGTTCTTGCCTCAACTTCGTCTCATCTCGATTTCGACCATTGCAGCTGCATCGAACCAGTTATCCACTCTGCATAGCCTTCAACGTCACCACCTGAGCCATCTCCTGCCATTCTCCATCCCTGCACTGTCGCAGCCTTTGAATCTCACCAACACTAAACTGCAAAGAACAATGTAATTCTCGGTTCGACTTGAGCTTCAACGCCATTCATCCACATTTCGCACTTGATTCATGTCACGCTATTTCGAGTCTCAAGCCTTGTCAAGACAAAGAACACAACTTCATGTAGCTCCATTTCCATCATCATTCCATGCTCGGGTTACAAGCCTGGACTCTTCAGTAACACAACCACCATCTCAGGCCAAGAACATCCAACACAAAACTGCAACTGCAGCTGCAACTATCTCAAGCCATCATTCATTTTCGCAAACACTTCACAAAACATAGTACCACCAACTGTTGCTTCCATCTTGCAAACCCTGCCATCACCTGCAATGCATTGAAACCAACCTGCAATCTCTCATTCAAACCCATCACAACACACCGGTGTTCTTCCATTCAACTCCCATCACAAAGAAGAACATAAGTCGAGCTCCATCTTCTAGACATACCCAGAACCCATCGTGTTATTCCTTGGCTGAACCTGTCCTTGGTCATTGCTCTTCTATAACAAGTCCTAGCCATTGCACAGAGCCATTGAACCATGGATAAACCGTGACAAGGAAGTTGTTCAGTCACAGCTGCAACTGGCCACTTTCTCGGTCGTGCCAAACCCAATGTTCTAAACCCTTGTACCATCTGAAGCAGCTAACAACACCAGAACCTGTATCTTTTACACCACCAGTTCTCATGAGTCCTTAACCACCACCAATATCTGCACCACCATCTTCACAACCTTGAGCAAAACTCTACTGATTTCATCTTTACACAGCCACAACTGATGCAAGCTCGTCTCAGCAACTCCATCTAAAACTCAAACATCTCCAGCTCTGCACCAGCCACGCCATCGACACTGTAATTCCAAATACCATTCTAAGCTTCAGTTCACTTCCTTGGCTTTCCCTTTCATCACCAGCAGCAACACCTTGAACTTCCCTGCCATTGTGTTGCTTAGCATCATACCATTCTCTCGGGCATTTAATCAAACACATTTTGTGCGTGAAACTGGTAACTCAGGAGGCAACCATTCTCAGTTGTATGAGCTCTCCTTAACTCCTTCCCCGCCTCTCTTGAGTTCAAATACAACCCGAACTTCTTCAGTGGCACTGACCCATCTTCTTTATCCATCTCGAGCTCCTGATTTCTCCAATACAGCCATCAAAATCCATTTACTCCACAATCTCAGATCTCCTTTTATTGTTTCATATGGCCTTCAACATCAACAGCTCGTACTCCTGCATCACAAACTCACAATTGTTTCCTCCACCAGCTTTGTGTATGACTGAGCTCCAAAACCCCTCTCATATTTCTCACGAATTCGCCCATCAGTTCGATAATCTTTCTCTCAATCTCTCAGCAGCCGCACACTTCAGGTGCTTGTACTAAATGTTGAGAAACACTTGACCTAATTGCCACTGTTCGTACGGATTGGTTATTGGCACCCAGCTACTTGGATAAAGGCCACCTGAATAATCCCTTGTTGATTTGAACTGTCAGTTCTGGGAGACTGACATCTTAATTTCCGGCGTAACTCCTCTTGTGCAACCTAGCATGCGCCAAATATCATCTGCGAGTTGACCTTTTCGCCTCTTCGCTCCAAATGACTCCAAAGTACCTATTTAACTCAAATTCACACATAAGATACATAATTTACAAGAAAACTCGCAAAGAAAGCATAAATACTAGATATTAAATACGGTGTATTCTACACCTATCAGAAGTTGAGGAGAATCTCACCCAATGTCAATACATAAGAAAGAACATGGCTGCCCGACTAGAAAAGACAATGAGTTTTATATCTCAATGATGCTAGAAGGTTCGATGGAGGACAAAGAAGCGACTTTTAAAGAATTGCTTACTAGTGTTAAAGGCCCAAAAGGAAATGCACCGATCAAATGGGAGCATTGGATGAGAATGCCGGAGTGTGGCCATCTATTGGCGGATACGTGGTCATGCGTAGTACATTTTTTTAGTAAAGGACTATGTGTAGCATTTGCACCGAAACATGCGGTTTGTGTGGATCAGCTCAAGTATCGAAGAATTGTTATGGCTTTGGTAGATAATAATCATTTTATTGGTCTACAACTCAACAAGGAATGTCTATTACCTCCTCTTTGTAGGTTTAGTTTTTGGAAAAAGTTCATAAACAACAAGAGCAAGGAATGGGTGAAACTTTATGAGGACAACATGCACCTTTGGAATGCTTCAGATGAGTCTAAGGAATGTCCCATAGATTTGACTAAAGGAGGTTCAATAGATTTGAATGAACTCCCTCCAATAGATTTGAGCGATGGGTGATTGTGCTTAGGAAATAAGGAATCTTTTTTAATCACATTCGTGTTTTGTGTAATGTACTTTGGAATACTACAAATGAATGAAAAATATGTGGTTTTTTTGGTGTTTAATCCCTTCGTCGGCAGGTTAAACTTTTTTCAGGTTGCCGACTGTATATGCCTGACAGCAGATAAACAAAGGCCTGGAACAGTCGGCATTGTAGCGCCCCCTAAGCTAGCAGCTGACTAATCCAAGAGATTAACTAAATAAAGAGGCACTAAGAATCTAAATCATATACTTAAGCATTCAATTAAGAAATATGCTACAAAACTTACCCCATGAACTAGCCCCGCTCAGAAATATATATGTACACAGAAACTCCTCTCAAATGATACATATACAATAGTCATTTGGTTTACAAATAAAATATACAACATAATAAACATATCAGATTATAACCAACTAAAGAAGTCAACTTCTCGGAGCTTTCGCTGCGCAACTCTGGTCTGTCTGTGAAACTGAAAGTGGGAATAATTAACATTTAACTTCTAAGTAATCATAGGCAAGATTTGGAAAACAATACATGTTTTCGGAAACATTAAATAGTGACCAAGTCACTAAAATAAACAAACATGAATATGGACAAACTCCTTCGTCAAACAATGTATATATTGAGTGTCGACCACTTCCTTACACACCCTATTAGCCTATATGGTGTCGACCAATTCCTTACACACCTATTAAGCATAAAAGCAGAATTCATGTAGATATAAATGAAGGAGCCTATCATATTCCTAATAGATGTCGACCAATTCCTTACACACCTATTAGGCATACAAATGGAAATTCTTATTTCCCAAACAATTCATATTGACAACAAAACATCACAGGTCCTTTCCAAACCATGGAAAGATTAACAGAATCAACAGAATTATTGTAAAACGAGTTGAACAGTGCATAGAATGTACAGACAGAAATGCATGACTTTGTTAAACATAAACTTTTGTAAAAGAAACAACAATGGTTACCATAGAGTCAAATGTATTCCCACCTCTTTTGATGACAAGCCACGCCTACCTCGAGATCCACGATCCACTGGCTCATCCCTTGAATCGATCGTTGTTAATATAGACTAACTTTTAATCACACAAGAACTCTAAGAATCTAGCCAAAATGGCTCACACAAGAATCATACAAGTTTGTCTAATGGTTCTAAGCCCATTTATGGTACTACACTTCTTTCAATCTCTATGTTTAACATATCAAAGGTTTATTAATTCAATTATATTGGTTTTATAGTCCATTCGATAAGTCTAATGAATATCTACAACTTTGTAGAAGAAGCTAAAGGCTAATTCAGACTACAAAGGTCCAATACATGTTTATTAGGGAAACTGGCTATAAGCCCAAGTTTACTAAACAGGCCCATTAAGCTAAGGCCCAGTCCAATTGGATCAACTAACCTTCACTAATTGTCAATCTAACAGTCAATGGGTCTCTAACGGTTAACGTCTAAGGTCAGGTCAACAATCAAGGTCAAAGTCTAACTCGGTCATACTGAGTCAGCTACAGTCTGGTCAGGTCTAGTCAACTGAGTTAAGGTCCGATCCGACTCAGTCAAATGGTCTGAGGTAAATCAGTTACACTAACTGGGATGACTAACAGGCACACTTCTATTGCATACAAACTTCAACTCAATTCCTTACATTCTCAACTTCCATTTTAACATCTCAACATCAAAGTATTCATTCTTAAACAAACTTTGAATTTCATTTAAAAGTAGGAACTCTTATTAGCTGCAATTACAGCTTTTAGCAATACATTCCACTAAACTGAATCACCACCAGTTTCAGATTAACTACAACTAAAATTCAATATCATCACTACTTGTGATTAAGTATAATTATCTACAACTACAAATTCACTTCAACTGTGTTACTTCAATCATACATTCAAGTTATATAAGCTTCATAACTAACTTCAAATACAAATACAGTTTACCTGCAATCTCAGCAGTTCCAAGCTTTCACAAACCACTGCCAATTCAACAATACAACTACCCATTTTCCATCTCACTTAACTTATAAAAATTCATCAATCCCCTAATTCACACATTTAAACTTCAACTCAGATAATACTATTCGTCTGTAATACCTACAAACATTCATCCATCACCTGGCTATAATTGCAACCATAATTCAAGCTCAACTGTCGCTACAACGCCATTACTAACACCTATACTATCTAAACCTTCTTCATTTATTCATTCATATGTGATTTCAACATTACTAAGACCCACAGTACAACATAAACTTCTCCACCAGATTAATACCACCACCATTTCAGTTTATCACTACCAACTGTGGTTCAATTCCAAGCTACGACCACCAAACTGACTCACTGCCAATCAACTTCAACCACCACATACACATCAACAACCATATCACCAGATTCCGTTTTTGTGCAACAACACCAGCAACACAAACATGTTCTTCACCACAAGCCAATAGATATTCTTCCCTGCCACTCATCTCAATTACTCATTCTATAGATAATCCAAAACTCAACAGAAACTGCAGGACATAAACTAAAATCATTGAGAAGAACAATTACCTCAGTCTGAATTACTCAAGACTTCAATTTTTTCTTTACTTGATTCAGTTCAACAACCCGCCTCAAAACTAACAACCCTAATTCAATTCCCAATTCTCAACACCGGAACCCTAATCCATTGGTTCATCAATTCACTAATTATAACTTAATTCCAACCGTAACTTCACTCAATCAATCCATACACATCGATCTCTAATCCTTCCTTTAAAATCTCTATTTCATCTTCTAAGATCCTTTGAACTCAAGAACCCTAAATTCTTCAATTCTTCTATGAATCAGCTTCAGAACTTCAATTGAACAAAATCCCTTCTGATCTTCATCTATCTGCAACTCAACTACTTATCAATTTCCTCATGAACTCTTCATCAACTCACAGAAACCTTAAAAATTTCTATTCGATCTTCATCACAGCAACACCAACTTCTTCTTCATAATTCCCAAAAAAATGCATCTCCTTGTTCATCTAAACAACTTCACCAATTAATTCCCTCAAACAAAACTCAATTCCATCTCTCGGAAATCGACAGAGGGGAAAACAGAGGAGGAGCAGAAGAAGGAAGAAAGAACGAGAAGAAAGAGAATAAAAGAAAAGGAATGATCTTATCTTCTTGAATCGGTTAGATAAAACCAAAGAAATTGATTAAGATACCCGATAAAAGGATAAGGGCAGCCAGGTCGGTCTAAAGCAAAAAGACTATATATCCCTTCACATATCACTGATGATATCTTCTTCGCCCGGTATTCAAATGACACGTTCGAGTAGCCAATTGCGCATAACTTTTCGAGATCTATCTAACGATACTAATTTCGTATCTAAATTGTTCTTATATTAATTTCTATAAGTTAACGTCCGTGTTAAACCAATCGAGTTATTAGTGATTAAATCGTCTCTTGACCGGTCTAATAGCGTTGACTAGCTTCAGGGTCTTTACATGCATGGTTGTTGTCCTCCTAAATTGCCGACTAATTGTTAGTCGGCAGGGATTATGAGGACAACCTTGCCGACCAAAATGGACAAAAAATATATTGTTCCTGGATGTTCTTCACATTATAGTCGGCATTGTATTATATAAATATACTGACGACTAATCCTTCGTCGGCAAGCTAAGTAATCAGTTAAATGCCGACTGTTCTGCCGTCGGCATGATTTGAAAACTGTTTAACGCCGACTAAATTCGAATTAAGTAACTTATATTAATATGGATCAACCCTGACGACTATGAAGAAATCTTCATTTTATATAAACTAAAACATGCCGACTGTTACATTCTTAATACATTGAGATGCACTCAACACTTAATTAGAGCATACAAACCTTAAAAACTTAACCTTAACACATTTGGGACATGTATAATATCTTTTTCCGGTACAAAATTTTTTAGGAGAGGTAATTAGCTTCATCTTACCTTCGCAACATGGATCTGTGCATGGTAGAAGGTTGATTTTAGCAACTTCATCTTCATACGGATCTAGGCGCTCATCTATCCAATAGAAAAATCCACAGCAGGTGCATTTTGAAGCATACAGTTGTAGATGACCACTTATTGCAGCTTTCATAAGAATAAGATCCCCTTACAACCATCAATGGCGCATTTGCTTCCTTCAAAGGGACAATCATTTGAAAAATGACCACTTGTGTACAAAGACTACAAATATTTGGTTGAATTGCACTTGAAACTTCCATTTTTTATGCAAGGTTGAAGATGAAGTTGAAAGTGCTTTTATAATAACAACACACTTAATGTCTTGATTTTGAAATTTCTAGCCGTTGAGCATTCAATAGGTTGTACTTTGGACTTAAAAAGCAATATCTTTATACTACTAACATTAACATGTTATGGTAAGTTGGCAAGGTCTAGTAAACTAACCATGCCTACTACCTATCCCTGACAACACTGCAACAGAAAGGCTGGGATGGTCGGCAAGGTCTAGCATTTCAAACCATACCGACCTACTACAACTCTAATATTGTTTAAACCTTCTAAAGCAAGTGAAACTGAAAATTAACATAAGTTTAAGAGTTACTGAAAAGTCTAAAACCACAATCTAAGAGTTCAAAACATAATTTTAGAAACATAATAACACAAACATATCAAACAAAGTTTCATGGATCCTTCTCATTGTTGTTATCTTCCTCTACATCACCATCTTTTTCACCATCACCATCTTTTACACCAGCATCAGCTTTTGTTTTTCCCCTTCCATTTATTGGACATATGTATTCACCAGCCTCATTGTAATAAGGGTTCACTCCAGAAAAGACAGATGCCTTGAAAAAGGTTCTTGGATCAAATTCCTCCTCTTATTCCTCTGATGATGTGCATTCAACATAATTGAGGGGATTGCTAGGACTGATCATAAACCTTAGAAATTATGCAGGATCTTTCTTACCTATCAGAAGTAACTGTCTTACATGGCAATTCTCTTCAGTTTCATCAGCAGGATTTTCTAAAGTAGGATGAATCTTGTCAAACCATTCTAATAGCTCTGCTCGATTGTTAGGACGAGGGATATCTTCTATGTTTTCCTCTGGGAACCTAAACAATACACACACAAAAGATATGAAAATTTTACACATTGAAACATGGTTCTGGTCACCTAGCCGGCAAGGTATATAATCAAAACAATGCCGACTAATAAATAGTCGACAAGGTTGTATTCATCTACAATGCCGACTAAAACACAGTCGGTAAGGTCCTATTCATCTACAATGCCGACTAATATATAGTCGGAGGGGTTCTATTAATATACGATGCCGACTAATAACAAAATTGAACTCAGGATAATCAAGTTTCTGTGACCTAAAGTCGTGACGGTACAAGTCTAAGAAGATGCCGACTAAAGAAAAGTCGGCAAGGTTGGTTATTGAATACCTTGCCGGCCCTGGTTATTGTTTAACAGTCGCCATGGCAATTATGAAAAGTTGGCATGATATTCATGTTACGACCTTGCCGACTACCATTAAAATCTTAAGGCCGACATTTAAATTTTTTAAAAAAAAAACTGCCGACTAAAGACCCTGAAAATCATAATTTTCGATTTCTAACATAATATAAAAATCAAAACACACAACACAATGATGGTTTTGAGTTTAGTGTTCACTTACAATCTTCTTTTCGCCGGTAGAGGGTTCTTTTCAGCATCTTCAAGGATTGCATTCTCGGGTTTACTCGTTCCAACTTTTCCCTTACCTTTTTCCTCTGATTTGGATCTTTTGATATTACCCGTTGAATCTCTATTGCTACTTGATTGTTTAGAATCAACCATTTTTTTTTTGTAGAAAATCAAAATTGAAATTTTTGGTTGATTTTAGGTTGATGGAATAAGATAAAGGAAGGAGAAGAGTAGAGGGCACTAGGTCCATTTAAATTTGGGTATACCCCAATTAGTCTGGATATACCCCAATCTCGCCAGGTTATTATAACACACAATTCAAATGGAAAGATTACTGTGACTTGAACCGATCTGCCAGTACCATAAAGACATATTCGTCCTTTTTTGACTGGAACGGACACAGTGTGCACGCACGCGTATGTAGGACTTTGAAAACAATCCTGTTATAGGGGCGGCAAGTGTGATAACAATGTCCCCCTAGTTGGTTAGGGGATGTCCTATAGGGGGTGTAAATTGACTAATTTACCCATTCTTTTTTGGTTGAAAAGACATAATTGTCCTCCCCTATTTTTAAACCTAATGAATCAGAAAAATCAAAACAGTTTTTTTTTTCACCTTCATTTCTCTTCTCCTCCTCCATTAAAACTGAAATTTTCATCGTCCTCGATTAATCGGCAATTTGAAAAATTGATAATCGTTGATTGAAAACTATATTAGAGATGCCGAAGAAGAAGGTTGACGAAGATTAAAGTTAGTTTTGTATCAAAAATCGGGGTTTTGGAACAAAATTGAAATTGAAATTTCTGTGTTGCATGTGAGTTACGGTTGGTAATAACTCAAATATGAATCGTAATTGTAGTTTGGGTTGATGTTACGGTTCCTTTAACTCAAATACCAACCGTAAGTTCTTAGTTTTGAAAAAAAAATGTTCAATTACGAATTTTATTTGCAACCGTAAATAGACTTACGGTTAGTGTCGATACTTGAATTACGAACCGTAATTCTTCCTGGATGTTTCAATTTATTTTTACGGTTTGTATTTTCATCACATTTATCAACCGTAATTGAGTTACGAATTGTAACTCAAACAACATTACCAACCATATATCATCATGTGTCTTATCAATTTATCTGGTTCAAAAATTAGTTGAAATACCAACCGTAAGTCAGTTACAGTTGGTTTTGATTTATTAGTTACCAACCGTTATTTGTTACGGTTCCTATATGCTGTCATGTTTCAAACCGTAATTAGGTTACGGTTCGTACCGAATTTTTTTTACCAACCGTAACTGGTATTCCGATTGGGTTTTCCCCAAATTGAACCAGTTACGGTTGGTATTCGATAATTTACGAACCGTAACACAGAGTTACTGGTTGGTCAAGAGCACAATTCCAACCGTAAGTGTAGGATCAGAATAACGCAACATCAAGACCCTTGCGAAATCCATAAACGACACATTGCGAAGATATCGCAGATGGGTAATATAAATGACGCAACGGATGACGACAGCATGAACACGAGAAAGATACGAAGACCTAGCGAGATTTAGGAGTGTTGCGAGATTTAACATTTGAATACGTGCGAGCGTGTCACAAGTCAGATCCGAAAATAAAGGACATTGTAGGATCAGAATATCGCGACATCAATACCTCGCGAGAGTAATAAACGACTACATTGCGAAGGCGTTGCAGGGGAGTAATTTAAATGACGCATCAGATGACGACAGCCAAGGCATGAGAAAAGTGTGAAGACTTGGCGAGATTTAGGAGTGTCGCGAAGACAGACACTTATACATTTGCGACACTTCGCGAAGGATTCCCGAAAATAAAGGACGGCTTAGCTGTCCTCCACTATGTAATACCCTATATAAAGGGTCGAGTAAATCTGTTGTGAGAGAGGTCTTTTTGAATTGTTGAGCAAGATATTAGAGAGAGAAAACTTTAGGGTGATTGTAATTCCTTAACTCGTTTCTTACTTTCTTTGTAAACATTTCAAGAAAATAATCAATAAAATCTATAGCAATTCATATTCAAAATGAGTTAATTGAGTAGAATCTAGTGAGGGGTGTAGTGTGGGATTTCTGCGCAACTACATATGCGCTAGAAACGAGGGACCGAGTGAAGATCAACATTGTGATTTGGAAAAATTTGGAGTGCAAAGAGAAGAATTTCATACAATTTTTAGCAAATTATTAAGAAATGGCTAGAAGAAGAGGAACATCGTAACAACCAACAACCGTAAGAAGAAGCGGAGATTGGGCCGGAGAAAGGATAAATGAGGTAGGTGAACCCTCAAGAATAAACACAAGAAATGGAGAAGAAGGCCAAATTCAACCACCAACTCAACCAGCTCCAAATAGAATAATAGATTATGATAGGGTGAGTGTGCATACCTGGAGATCAGACTCTATGGAGGAAAGAGAAGAAGTGCAACAATTGATAAATAATGAACAAGAGGTGAGAAATCGAGAAGAGATGGGAGAAACGATTCGTGGAAATGAAGAAATTGCAGCATTAGAGGCATTGAGACAAACAATACATGAAGAAAGGCGATTAGAAGCAGAGGAACGCGCAAATTTAACAAGGCAAAACCACGAATTAAGGATGGAAAATAGGAGGCTGCAAAATAGAAGATCGAGAAGTAATAATGAGATCAAGATCGGGATCGATTAGAGAGGACGTGAGAAGGACATTACCCGAAAAATGTTAATGAAGAAAATTTGGAAAGAGAACTAGATTTTGGCGAAAGAGGTCGCGAAGAAAGGGAAGTAGTAGGAGATCGTTATATTCCACGTCCTGAAAATCTACAGAATGATCAAAATGACGGAAATCAAGAAGATAGGCAGCGTCAAGGGCAGAATAATCCAGTTAATGAAGAAAATCAGGAAGAAGGAAGAAGAATACTACAAGAGAGAGAAACACGGAGGAAACAAAAGGAAATTGAAGATGACATTGAAAAGCATTATATTGAACAAGCACGTCTAGCTCGCGAGAGGGAAAGATTGAGAGCAGAAATGGAAGAACGGGAATTCGAAGAGGCGATTCGGCAGAATAATCATGATAACCGAGAAAGGAGGCATGAGCAAAATCGCAACAATGGAAATATCAACGAGGAATATGAAAGAATACAAAGAAGAACTGATAGACAGCCAAGAAGAGAAAATGACAGATATAATGGTGTAAGAATTCATGAAAGAGATGAGGGAGAAACTCGCAGAGAAAGAAGAGAAGAGAACGATGAACCAGAAAATATGAGTAGACACGAAAGGAGAAGGAGAGAGGCAGAATTAAAGAGACCGATAAATTCAAATTCTGAGGCAAATGAACAAATCCCGAGAGAATTGGCGAGAGATGAGAGGAATATTGAGCGACGAGAAGAGAAGGAGGAAGAAGACAGGTTAGATGAAGCTATTGCAGAGGTCATGAAAAATCCTTTTACATTAGAAGTGCAGCTAGGAGGAATACCCCAAAATGCAACTTACCAAAGATTAACCAAAGATTTTTGATGGGTCAACTTGTGCAAGACAACACATCAAGGCTTATGTGAGATGTATGCTACAGTGGGAAAACCATGATGGTATACTGTGCAAATAGTTTGCGTCAAGTTTAACAGGAGAAGCATTGAAATGGTTTGAGGGTTTACCAAGGAATACAATCACGTCATTCAACCATTTACAAGCTATATTCTTAGGGGCATATATAAGTAACAACTCTTCGCGACCTGGTATTGAAGATGTATTTGGGCTAAAACAAAGAGTTGGCGAAAGCTTGAGACATTTGACTGTAAGATGGAAGACAATGTGCAGCGAAATGGCCGGACGGGTGGATGAAAGATACCTCATATTATCATTCATAAATGCTATGTTCGCAACCAACTTATTATATGTTCAAATTTTCAGAGTCAAGAATACAATCACAATGACCGAGTTGAGAGAACTGCAAGAGGAATATATTGCTCTGGAAGAAAGACAAAATGAAGTGGAATCGTACCCGGTCGCGAATACAAGTTCAAGTGCTGCGAATGCAAGTTTATTACCCAGATTAATACAGACAGTGGCGAGTACCTCGCAAGGGCAACAAGAAAAAGTGGTAGATGATGGACAGCCAAAGTTAGTGGCCATGGGAAGCCGAGATCAGGAAGAGTTTGAAAGAGAAAGAAACTACTACAACCGTGGTAGCAATAACAAAATTCAGAGACTTGATTACCCGCAAGAAACCTATGGAAGTCAAAAACAGAATTATCATGGAGGGCAACGACGTCATAGAGTAGTATGGGAAGAAATTAAGATGCCACCATTGAATACTAGTGTGGAGAAGATATGGGAAGCTATACTCTTGATGGAGAATATACCTGCACCATGGAACATGGGGAGTGAACCGCCACCAGGTGATAGGAGTCACGAATTTCACTCTTACCATCGTTTTCATGGACATCGACAAATGACTGCAGAAACATCAAAAGAATTATCCTTAGAATGATTGATCAAGGAAAGCTGAATCACTTTCTAAAAAATGAAGAGAAAGTTCAACATTTGCCGCCACCACCATCAAAGGGAAAAGAAACGTTCGTAATAGAAGTTGGAACAAAAGCTAAAAATTTATTTTGCAACTCCATTGTTCACTCATGTCGCACAATTGAAGATTTTCACGATAATGTACTCAGTAGGGTTTTTGCGAGGGATGTTGATGATAAAGAAATAATGAATATTGCGAGGACGTCGCAATTAAAAGAGTGGAATTGCAGATTATTTCTTTCTCGCGGAAGAAATACCCAAAGGTAGAGAAGTACATGATAGCCCATTGGTTGTGAAACGAAATTAATCCAAAACCTGTTCTTTGGCGAAGATGATGAAGCGAGAAAATTGTTGGGCAATCAACAAAATATTAATTGATACTTTAGAGTTCGGTGAACATTCTTTTCTACCATACGTATAAGACCATGGGAGGAAAGGATGAAGAATTGATACCTTCAACATACAAAATATATGGTTTCAATGGTACAACGAATAAGCCTAAAGGAGAAGTTCACATGAGAATACCCTTGCAAGGATTATCAACTCGATATTTTGTTCGTGTGATCGATGTGGAGTCCCCTTATAATGCATTGATCGGGAGGCCATGGTTGCATGAAATCCTAGGTGTAGCGTCAACTTACCATCGCTGTGTATAAAATTTCCCCATCCTAGCGGTGTTGTAATTATAAAGGGAGATTGGATGGAAGGGCAAAGATGTTACGAGGTTGATGTAGAAAGTCAGAAGAGAGGACTTGCAAAAAAGAAGGGATGGAAGAAGAATATAAGAGAGGAACAAAGAAAAGAAAGATTGATGGTAGATAACATAAATATAAGGAGAGAAGATACATTGCGAGATGAAGGCATGAAGGCGGTTGAAAGTTATGATGAAAAGAGCTATTAAGAGATTTAAATAATGCAGAGGCGAGAGAGGCAGGAGTAAAAGGTGTAAGAAGTGAATAGTTGCGAGAAGCAACAAAGATTTAGTGACGAAGGCATGTCAAGGATAAAAAGAAGAAATAGTAGATGAAGAAAAATTCCGCGAGAATCTCGCGATCAAGAATGTATGAAAATCCGATTGAAGAGTTGAAATGAGATGATTACAAACAAAGCAAAATTGTGCGATAGCATCGCAAACAAAATAACATGAGATTATTAAAAATGAATGATTAATTGAATTCACAAAAATGAATGAGTGAGTGAATGGGACGAACCTTTATGACATACACCCTAGTTCGCGAATGATACTTCGCAAGAGGCAAATGTAAGACCTAAAGTGTGTCATACAAGGGGGTATCTCTTGACATGGCTCAGGGGGAAGGTTACACCGCTCCTGAAGCCTGAGTCATGGAAATTTGGGGCCCATGAAAGCCTATCGGGGAGAGATACCTTGGATTTCCATCTATATATATAAGGTTATACCTTGGTTGGACGCCCGAGGGTCTCTTTCAAGGAGTCAGTGTATGCTCAAGGCGCCGAGGTACACGGTTGAGCCAAGAGTGCCTGGGGCATTTGAAGTGTCTCGTCCATTCTTGGCAAGTCTTGGTACACGCTGCACTCGGCCCAAGAAAACTCCACTTAGGGTGCAGTCTCGTAACCATAAACCATATAGGTATAAGGGATAAGAGGCTGCGAAAACAACTGGTTGTTGTTAAGACCGGATGGGAGGAGCTAGTCTTGTATGGCCGATGTACGTGTAATAACCCTACTTTCCATATAACCCCGGCCGATGATTAAATAAAAAGTAGGTCATTAATTTCATGTAACAAGGTACATAACCTACAGAAAACTAGGAACACAGTTCCATCACAATTGAATATGCATAAGGGAAAATTATTTCTTAACAAAAAGTATGTCAAGTAAAATGATGTTCTAAACTTCAATAGTATAATCCACCTTCAAATCGAACTAACAAAGAAAAATAAAGAAGTCTACCCGAAAGCAACTAACCCCACTGCCTCACAACTACATAACGGAAAAATAAATAAAAGAAGAAGTGTAGATGTCCACCCTCAGTTAGATATCTTCAGAATATCTACGGAACTGGAATCAATCAAACTCCTTCACGATTCCTAACAACACCCGGAAGGAAAAAGTCAACAGAGTTAAACTCCAAAGCAAGCTCACTCGATCGCGAACCACGGAAAAATATAAAAAGGTTATATTAAATAAATCACAAGTCGATAAGTCACAAAGAAAATAAAATAAATTATAAACTACTAGTTTCAACTTAGACAACCATCGTACCAAGAATTTAAGTTTTTCCTATTCAAACAAATCACTATCAATACACACCAAATCTCCTTACGTACCATCGTAGTGTTATACTGCGGACATATCCGCAATAACACTTCACCGAGTTCAGAACATATCCGCAACAAATCTTTCAGGGAGTATACATATTTGTATACTATTTTACCCCGAAATGCACCCCTATTTCCATTATCCTTTATTTTCTGGAATGAGATACAACGACACCAGTTAAAGACCTACATAAGGCCTCGGGGCATACAAAATACCAACCCGGTTCGAGAGAGTTTTTATCTTCCTAATCGGTAGAAACTGCCGACATAGCACACCCAATCTAAAATGTAGATACAATAAAAGCAACTCACACTAGTCAAGTACCGTAGAGAAACTTTCATAGAAACTATTGATAGTGGAACGTGGCTAAAAGAATTGTTCCAAACAACGCAGCCGGTGCATAAATATGGACCATGACTTTATCAGTACACTTGGTTAGACAACAAAGAAAAATGTATCATGTGCCATTCTCCTTAATACGTGTTGTCCTTAAAGCTAGTCTTGGGTACACATGCACATGATTCCTTTAGGGTAATCTCTTGCAAAATTTCACGTAGAACCCCGCATATGTTATCCATCTATATATACTTATACCTATATTAATTAATTACTCAATACCCATGATGCTTGAGAGCCTATATCCACGATTGAATAGTCATCCAATGCCCAGGACCACAATATGAGAGCACAACACACAGGCCATCAATTCTCTTATACCATTGTATGCAAGCTTAATTACTAATTTAATTTGACTTATTTAGTATATTGTTAACTAATCACTAATGGAAGTACACTGTGTATACCTAATGGATCAAATTTCTAGAGCCATACGGTAATATGGGAGCACAACGCACACAAGACGAAGGAGCCATACGATCATTGAGAAACTATCCACTCTAGCATAGTCGATTAGGAGCAAAAGTCCAAAGGATCTATTAATTAGGTTAAATGTAATTTCCTACCGTGAATACCATACGTAAATCAAAGAACCACATCTACTCTTCCCAGTAGAATCCATTATTGATCAGCCAAAAGAAACAGTTCAATAAAATCGCAAACAAATAATAAGTTATAGATAGATTCAAGCATAAGTTTTCACGATTTATTCTACAACCAATTCTACATCTAACCGAGACTAAGAGATCGAATTTACTTGCCTCAATCTTGCAGTAAGAAAATCCTTTTATTCTTAATCCGAACAACATTCACTTATCGATCCCTAAAACAGAAAACATGAAAACCCTCTTATAAGCTATAATAAATTTAAATGTATCATGGAAACCAAATTAAATCGGATTATCACTTACCGCACAATTAGTACTTGTTAAATCTTCCCCAAACCTAATTAATGTTTGATGTGTTACTGCCTCCTATTTTTCCTTCTTGTTTACTTAGGTTAATAATATCTTTATAGGTTTCAACCTCCACACACGATAAGGTTTTAGAGGAAAAGGTCAAAATCTTAGTTTTTCTCTTAACCACCTAGGGTATGACTAAATAAAATACTAAAACTCACTAAGGGATCTACCCTCCTAAACCACACCTGGTGCATAATCCTATTTTCCACTTTAATTTAAGGATTAAAAAGAAGAATATTACGAGTCTACCCCCACTAGAAAGGATTCCGCCCTCGGAATCGAATTACCTCGTTATTGAAGAGATGCGGGTGAGAACGACGAATAATATCCTCACGCTCCCAAGTAGCTTCTCGCTCATTTTGCGGATTCCATTGTACTTTGACAAATGGTATTTCCAAAGTGATCGTAGTTGTCTTACTTGTCGCTCTACTATGCGAATTGGCTTTTCTTCAAAGGTAACATCCGGGTTCATAACCAACTCACTAAGATATGCTTGTTGAGCGTGCTCCTCATCTCTTAAGTGTCTACGTAGCATCGAAACATGAAATACGTTGTGCAATCCGCACAACCGTGATGGTAACTCCAACCTAGATGCTACATTTCCAATCTTCTTAGTTATAGGGAAAGGTCCTATAAACCTAGGAGACAATTTCCCTTACTTACCAAACCTCATTACTCCTTTCATAGGGGACACCTTGAGTAACACTTCATCTCCAATCTCAAGTGGTAATGGACGTCGTTTCCTATCTGCGTAACTTTTCTGCCTGCTCTGGGCTTTACGAAGGCAATCCTTAACCACTAGGATTTTCTCCGTAGTTAGCTGAACCAAACCGGGTCCCAAAATCTCTTTCCACCCACTTCTACCCAACATACCAGTGATCGACACGGTCTTCCATAACGAACTTCAAAGGGAGCCATACCAATACTCGACTGATAACTATTATTGTAAGCAAATTCTGCCCACGGTAAATATTCATCCCAATTTCCTTGAAAATCTAGCACACATGCACGAAGCATATCCTCCAGTATTTGATTAGCTCTCTTTGTCTGACCATCAGTCTGAGGATGAAATGAAGTACTAAGATCCAACTCTTAACTCATAGCTTGTTGAAATGCTCTCCAAAATTTAGAAGTGAATTGAACACCCCTATCAGAAACAATTGAGAATGGCACCCCATGCAATACCACAATCTTCTCTACATAGAGCTTGCATACTCTATCCACACTGTAGGTAGTATGCACTTTGGTAAAAGTGTCTTGAGACTTAGTTAACCGATCCACTATTACCCAAATAGAGTCATGTCCTCTCTTTGATCTCGGTAGTCCAACTATAAAATCCATGAATATATTATCCTATTTCTATTCCGGTATTGGAAGCGATTGTAATTCTCCAGCTGGTTTTTGGTGCTCAATCTTAACTTGCTGACAAATTCAGCTTTTAGAAACGTATTCTGCAATATCTCGCTTCATACTTTTCCACCAAAATTGTCTACGCAAATCCTTATACATTTTTGTAGCTCCAAGATGGATAGTGTAGCGACTACGATGAGCTTCATCTAACACCTCACGTCTCAACTGGCGTCCACGGGTACACATAAACGATCCCGAATCCGAAGCCCACCATCCATCCAAACATCATAATCTTCACTTAAGTCTCCAGATCCAAGTAGTTTCACACACCAATCATCCTTGGACTGAGCCTGAACAATACGGCTAATAAGTGCAGGTTGTACCACAAGATTTCCCAAAAATGCTTGAGAAGTAGAAGAATTCTTAACGTCTAAGAAAAACTCAGCGACTGTCTCTAACATCTTCCACTCTTCCGCCATCATGAAAGCTAACCAACCCCTTGGTTTTCGACTCAAGGAATCGGCTACAACATTCGCCTTACCGAGTTGATATTGTAAGCCGAAAGTATAATCATTGATGAGCTCCATCCATCGACGCTGTCTCATATTCAAATCCTTCGGTAAAATAGATACTTGAGACTCTTATGATCAGTGAAAAGCTCAAATCTCTCGCCATACAAGTAATGACGCCACAACTTCAGAGCAAAAACTACCGCCGCTAACTCCAAGTCATGGGTTGGATAATTCTTCTCATGAACATGCAATTGCCTAGACGCATAAGCAATAACCTTACCTTCCCGCATCAAAACACATCCCAATCCTAGCATCAAAACACATCCCAATCCTTAGAATCCCAAACAAACAATACTCCTCTTAGTTAGCCTAGGCATTTGTGTAAACCACTAAACAAGAAAACTTGACAGATCCTTTCCTTCTTCACAAAACAACCGAAAGACATGGAACTCGGCGAGGGCTAAGGTCGCGAAATTGTACACCGGCGACACTTCGCGAGACATTCCGAAAATAAAGGATAGCTTAGGCGTAAGTATTACCCTATATAAAGGGTCTTAATCTTTTGGAAGCTCATTAGGAGAGAGAAAGTTTAAGAAAAGCGTCTTCACATTCTTAGAATCCCAAACAAACAATACTTGTTGGTTTAGGAAAGAAAATCCCAAGAAAATTCTTAGTTAGCCTAGTAAGAGGTCCCGAAATACGAGAAAAATCTTTAATGAAAACGACCGGTAATATCGGAGAATACATGAAAACATAAACCAAGAAAACTATCACGAATCTCTGGCCATAACAAAAGAAATGCAAAGGATAAATACGTATTCCATTAGAGGAATTGAAACAAAGGTGACATTGTTGTTTCACAACTCAACACCGCGTCGGCCGCCCATCAATCTTGGAAGGGTCTAAAGGAAGAATATATTATCAAAATGAAGTAAAATATATGAAACTAAATAAACAAAAGAATATATCGGATTCGTAGATACCTTACTTCCTGCATCAAAACACATCCCAATCCTATCTATATCCTTACAATACATATAATCAAACCCCTTCTTAGAAGTGAGGCATTTGTGTAAACCACTAGATCCTTTCCTTCTTCGGGTAAGGTCAAAATTTCGCAGACGTTGGATTTGATAGGATCAGGCAGGTTTTCTTTGCATTCACTCCTAGAACGTAGTCTGGAGTCATCCTTCGTCAAAGGAATTTCATGAGGAGAGGAAATTCTCGAGTTGGAGAAATAGTAGGGACGTTGAAGAATAATCTTAAGCTCCCGAAATCCCTATGAGCGTCTTCACACTTAGAATCCCAAACAAACAATACTCCTTGGTTCTTAGTTAGCCTAGTAAGAGGTCCCGAAATTAGCAAACGAGAAAAATCTTTAATGAAACGATGGTAATATCCGATGCTAAACCAAGAAAACTTGAATCTCAAGGAAGCTTAAAAGAACTTTAGTTCAGGTTGTTTACAACTCAACACCGCCTCAATCTTGGAAGGGATCTACGTAAACTACGGATTCGGATATCACATGCCCCAAAAACTTAATCGATTGTTGCCAAAATTCACATTTCGAGAATTTTTGCAAACAACCGATGCTCTCTTAAAGTTTAAAAGTGTTTTATTTGCTCCATTTTCCCCGTGTAGATAACTCATGAAATTAATCAATAAACATTCTTTATTATACATCTTTCAATGGACTAATTAACCAAAATATAGTGATCACTAAGCGTAAGTGTTCCATGTTTGTTCCCGAGTCTTAAAGTACACAAGAATATCATCGATAAAAACAATAACAAACCGATCAAGAAAATCTCTAAATACTTGATTCATCGAGTCCATAAAAACCACAGGTGCATTCGTAAGCCCAAAAGGCATCACCAGAAACTCATAAGAACCATAACGAGTCGAAATGCGGTCTTAGAAATATCTTGCTCTCTAACAAAAAGGCGATGATAGCCAGATCACAAATCGATCTTCGAAAACCATATATCCCCTTTCAACTGGTCAAAAAGATCATTTATCCTAGGCAAAGGATACTTGTTTCTTATCGTGACCTTGTTCGATTCACTGTAGTCAACACACAATCGTAAAGAACCATCTTTCTTTTTCACAAATAAAACAGGAGCACCCCATGGTGAAGAACTACGTCGAATAAATCCTTTACTTAAAAGCTGGTCAATCTGAGACTTCAATTCCTGCATTTCCTTTGGAGCCATTCTATAAGGAGCACGAGCAATAGGTGTTGTACCTGGTTAGAGTTCAATGCAAAACTACACTTGCCTACTTGGAGGTAACCCAGGAACCTCTCGGAACAAATCCGCAAAATCGGACACAACTAGTATACTCGCAATCTGTAGAGACTCATTATCTACTACTTCACCCCCAATATGGCTAAGAAAAGCTTCTACAAACAGGACTTGAGATGTAGTCCGCACCACTACCTTAGACGACCCGCTTTGCAAAAGTGATTGTCTTGTCGGACAATCCAATTGCACAAAGTTAGAAGATAACCAATGCATTCCTAATATTACATCGTAAGGAACCATCTCTAACACATAAAGATCCGCCAAATGCTCAACATCTCCAATCATAATAGAACAAGAATCTACCTTGTTACTCAACTCTACCATACTACTCGTAGGAGTAGCAACACATAAAGGAAATTCACACACTTTCATAGAAAGATTTACCATGCGAACTAACTTAACAGATATGAAAGAATGAGTAGCTCCGGTATCAAATAAAATACTAACAGGCTCTCCTAAAATAAAGAAAGTACCTCCCAAAGTAGAATTCTCCGTCTCAGAAGGTTGCACGGCATAGAGTTGACCTTGGCCACGAGGCTGCACATTACGGTTTGCAACCCCAGTGTTTGGATGCTCACGTCTATCTCTGTTGTCCAAATTTCTCTTTGGTACATTCTCGATGCCTTGTGCCCCCTTTCACGACAGTTATAACAAAAACCATAGAAGTTAATTGGTTTGGCAACAAGAGCCTCGCCTTCAGCTGGCACTACTGCCCCTTCATTACCACCGATCTTCTGACCACGGTTCCCTTGATTCAAATATCCCTTCCTTTTCTTCCCTGGATGATCACATTTTTGAGTGACATTCCGGGTCTGCTGGTTCCTACCACTTCCATGTTGACCTGAAGAAACCTTTGATGCATGGACAACCTTCTTTGTCCTTCTTCAAGTATTCCTCATCCCTCTTATGATCCATGAAATCTTGCTCAAGCTCTCTGGCACATTCAACACCCTAACGTATGTGTCAATCATATGATTTGCAACAATATGCCTCCGATACACACATTCAAACCATAAACAAACCTACGTCTATTTTTCTCTTCAAGTATCCACCAAGTGAGGTACAAACATCGATAATCTTGATTATTCAATCTCGTAATCGTAATGTGATAAAGTACCCTACTTAAATGAAAGAAACTCTCTCTCCTTAGCATTTCGAATACTCGAGTGAAATACTTGTCATCAAACATACGAATGAAGTCTATCCATGTCATGGTGGCATGATCCAATCCACGTAAAAGCAAGTCCACCAAGTATGAGCATCTCCAAAGAGCTCAAAGGTAGCTAATCTCTTGCTTGAAGACTTCTGTGCAAGAAGGTCCTATGACCCTAAAAATCTTGACCATCTCATCCTTCCATTTATGGGCTATCATTGGGTTATCAGAATTTCCAGAAAATTCTTTCGGGTTCAACTTCTTGACCTGAAACTGAACCTTTCTATACGTATCTTTCTCAGTTTCAGTAGGCGGTCCTTGGTTCTGATGATTGTTGACTTGTCCAAAGATTTTGGTTCATAACAAATGAAAGAACGATTTATTTGGGCTATTAACCGGGTCACTTGTGCCATATTCACATTCACAAATCGATTTCCTAATTGTGGTTCATCTCCATCAATAGGACCACCATTTCCGGTACTACCTCTTCCAGCATCCGACGTCTCCTAGTACCACGCCTTGACATTCCTCTATAAGTCAATGATAATCTTAGAAAAGAATATAATAAAAATACTAATATTTATCAAGCATATCCAATCCATGGATATACATAACGAAACGTCCTAGGCTCACTCCCCCCAAGTCCTAGAGTTACTCTAACCTAAGCTCATGATACCAATTGTAATAACCCTACTTTCCATATAACCCCGGCCGATGATTAAATAGAAAGTAGGTCATTAATTTCTGTAACAAGGTACATAACCTACAAAAAACTAGGAACACAGTTCCATCACAATTGAATATGCATAAGGGAAAATTATTTCTTAACAAAAAGTATGTCAAGTAAAATGCTGTTCTAAATTTCAATAGTATAATCCACCTTCAAATCGAACTAACAAAGAAAAATAAAGAAGTCTACCCGAAAGCAACTAACCCCACTGCCTCACAACTACATAACAGAAAAATAAATAAAAGAAGAAGTGTAGATGTCCACCCTCAGTTAGATATCTTCAGAATATCTACGTTAACCGAAATCAATCAAACTCCTTCACGATTCCTAACAACACCTGGAAGGAAAAAAAGTTAACATGAGTTAAACTCCAAAGCAAGCTCACTCGATCGCCGAACCACGGAAAAATATAAAAAGGTTATATTAAATAAATCACAAGTCAGATAAGTCACAAAGAAAATAAAATAAATTAGAAACTACTAGTTTCAACTTAGACAACCATCGTACCAAGAATTTAAGTTTTTCCTATTCAAACAGTCACTAGCAATACACACCAAATCTCCTTACGTACCATCGTAGTGTTATACCGGACATATCCGCAATAACACTTCACCGAGTTCGAACATATCCGCAACAAATCTTTCAGGGGAGTATACATATTTGTATACTATTTTACCTGAAATGCACCCCTATTTCCATTATCCTTTATTTTCCGGAATGAGATACAACGACACCCGTTAAAGACCTACATAAGGCCTCGGGGCATACAAAATACCAACCCAGTTCAGAGAGTTTTTATCTTCCTAATCAGTAGAAACTGCCGACATAGCACACCCAGTCTAAAATGTAGATACAATAAAAGCAACTCACACTAGTCAAGTACCGTAGAGAAACTTTCATAGAAACTATTGATAGTGGAACGTGGCTAAAAGAATTGTTCCAAACAACGCAGCCGGTAACGCATAAATATGGACCATGAATTTACTGTACACTTGGTTAGACAACAAAGAAAAATGTATCATGTGCCATTCTCCCTTAATACGTGTTGTCCTTAAAGCTAGTCTTGGGTACACATGCACATGATTCCTTTAGGGTAATCTACTGCAAAACTTCACGTAGAACCCTGCATATGTTATCCATCTATATATACTTATACCTATATTAATTAATTACTCAATACCCATGATGATTGAGAGCCTATATCCACGATTGAATAGTCATCCAATGCCCAAACCACAATATGAGAGCACAACACACAGGCCATCAATTCTCTTATACCATTGTATGCAGCTTAATTACTAATTTAATTTGACTTATTTAGTATATTGTTAACTAATCACTAATGGAAGTACACCTGTATACCTAATGGATCAAATTTCTAGAGCCAGACGGTAATATGGGAGCACAACACACACAAGACGAAGGAGCCATACGATCATTGAGAAACTATCCACTCTAGCATAGTCATTAGGAGCAAAAGTCCAAAGGATCTATTAGTTAGGTTAAATGTAATTTCCTACCGTGAATACCATACGTAAATCAAAGAACCACATCTAATCTTCCCAAGAGAATCCATTATTGATCACCAAAAGAAACAGCTTCAATAAAATCGCAAACAAATAATAAGTTATAGATAGATTCAAGCATAAGTTTTCACGATTTATTCTACAACCAATTCTACATCTAACCGAGACTAAGAGATCGAATTTACTTGCCTCAATCTTGCAGTAAGAAAATCCTTTTGTTCTTAATCCGAACAACATTCACTTATCGATCCCTAAAACAGAAAACATGAGAACCCTCTTATAAGCTATAATAAATTTGAATGTATCATGGAAACCAAATTAAATCGGATTATCACTTACCGCACAATTAGTACTTGTTAAATCTTCCCCAAACCTAATTAATGTTTGATGTGTTACTGCCTCCTATTTTTCCTTCTTGTTTACTTAGGTTAATAATATCTTTATAGGTTTCAACCTCCACACACGATAAGGTTTTAGAGGAAAAGGTCAAAATCTTAGTTTTTCTCTTAACCACCTAGGGTATGACTAAATAAAATACTAAAACTCACTAAGGGATCTACCCTCCTAAACCACACGGTGCATAATCCTATTTTCCACTTTAATTTAAGGATTAAAAAGAAGAATATTACAGTACGCCTCCTTGAAGGGGCAACCAGGGAGAAGATAAGGGCGGCACCCTCCATTAGGGAGCTGATAAGTGTCAAAAGACGCAAATGTCATGAGGCTTTATTTTCGCAAGAAAATTTAGACTTGTCATATTTGTGCAATGATCCTAAAGAGGCAAAAATACTAACATGAAGATAAGGCGAGGTCAATGGGTTTTTACATGAAAATGTAAAAACGTCCTGCGATTTCGTCGCAAAGACGATAATGTCATGGGATTTTATATTCGCAAGAATATTTAAACCTGTCATATTGTCGCAAATAAAACATCCTGCAGAGGCAAAAATACTTACAAAATGATAAGACAAGGTCAATGGGTCATTGCATGAAAATGTAAAGACGTCCTGCGACTTTGTCGCAATGAGGGGTGGCGAAGTAAGACCTTTAATTAGGAAGGCAAAATAAGACCACACAAGAAATGTTAAGGCAAGATCAATAGATTTCTTCATTTATGAAGATATCCTGCGATCTTGTCGCAATGATAAATTTCAAAATAAATCTTTCATTTGCAAATAAATAACAGAGGCAAGTATGGGAATGCATGTGATGAAGTTTTGTTATTTATCTTCATATGACAGATTTATGCATAAAGGAAATGAGAAAATAATGAATAAATTTACAAAAGTTGAAAACAAAGGTTGAATTCATATTTAGTAATCCAAGAAATTTACATTGAAGGTTTATAGAAATGGAAGATTAAAAGGATATATATACAGATATTACAAGAAATAAAAGAAGAAAAGGAAGTTATTTCTTAGAAGATTCTTCTTCTTTATCAGATTCTTCGATTTCATCATTCTTCTCGCCAGACTCCTCTTCTTCACTAGCTTCACTATCAGAGACATCCGAAAAGGTGTATCTTCAGAATATCCTCGCGAAGACAAGGGTATGAACTAAGAGGAATCTTATGATCATTGCAAACCGTCTCAATAGTTTGATTGCGAAAGCGAACCGCATAATTGTTGAAGTTCGCTACTGTAGCTTGCGCTTGTTTCTTCAATTTAGAGTATTTGTTGTTGCGAAGAGAAAAGTCTTGTGCGAGTTGTCCTTTTCGTACTCAAGTTCTTCAATCCTTATCTCAAGTCTTTTCTCGGATTCTCGCAAAACATATGATATTGAATTAACAATTCAATAATAATGCTACTAAGTAAGGAGCGAGAAAGTATAATAGACAACCTTCTCTCGTCGATATCATATCTTTAACCAAGGCGAAGATGATCGGCATGAAGACTAACATCAACACCTAAATTATTCCCGGCGTTGTCTAAAACCTTCGCGGCCCAAGCAAATTCATCATTATTATTTATAACAAGAAGTGAACGAATTTGATCTTCTCGCTTGTTAAGAATGGTATTTTGGCGAAGTAATTCATCTCGTTCAATTTGTACTTCGAGAAGAGATTTTTGAAATTCTGCTAATGCCTTTGCACCATTGTTAGTAATGCGATCTTTCTCATCTATAAGATCACTAATTTTCTTCCTTAAAATTTTGGTCTTCTTACGAGAATCAAGGTGCATTTGTTTAAATTGGTTGGCTAAATTTAAACTGGATCTATGTTCAATCTCTAAGAGGCGATATTTGTTTTGAAGTTCATTTAATGGAAGGGAGTTTATTTTGCTTGACGAACTACTTAAAGATTCATTGAGATGAGTAAGAAGAACATCGTTATCCATAGGCTCGGGAAATGAGTGGAGAAGAATGGCTTCTTCGTAGAGATTATATATGTCTCAAAAATAATAAATCGTGCAAAGAAAAGCAGATGACAAATTAAAGATGATTTGAAGAGTAAAAATTCTGTACCATAAAGTTATTGATTTGCATTTTGAAGAGTAGATATTTTGTTCATCTGAGAAGTAGACTCAACTTCCAATTGTTGAACTTTCTTGTGAGACGTCGCCACTTCGGTTTCTAATTCTTGGACCTTTTATTTGAGTTGGAGATTTTTCTTTTCAAGATTGTTGCGTCTTTTCTCGAGGTCTGAGGCAACAACAAAGGAAGCTCTCCCGATCGTAAAAAAAAATGATTAAAATAGAGCTTATGATCGAAATCACAAAGAAACAAAGGAACATAAACATACCAAAGCTTTGAGAGCATTTAAAAAGCTAGAAGTCACTTTGTTCGAAACTCCGCGAAAGGAATCATTATCCTCTAACAATGGAGCATCGCAAATTCTAGCGAGAGCATTGCGGGTAGCGATAAATGATCATCTCCTAATCCTTGCATAGAATCGCAGAAGATACTGCATAACCGCGCCATAGCAGAGGTGGTCGAGTGATTCTCCTTCGCAGAGGAAGTACCAATCTCATTTTCATCTTCGTCAGAGTTCTCGCCGGTTTGGGAATTAGAATGAGAAGGAGATTGGAGTTTCCGTTTTTTAGAAGATGGACCAGAAGATTTATTCTTGCGAGAGATGATTTTATTCTTGCCTTTAACCTTCGCAGCTGCAACTTCTTCAACTTCAACCTTCGAACACGAATAAAGATAAGAAACAGAGGCAACAATATTGTTTAAAATAACAAAAGAAAATGTTTCTTACTTCATCCGTGATCGATCGGAGTACCGCCAGGGTACTCGCCTTTGGATTTCTTTCATAGCTCTTCCTCAGTTTGTCAACCTGAAAATTTTATAAAATCAGTAAATATAAAAAGAAGTGAATATCGCAAAAGCAAAGCTTGAAATAAGAAATATACCTCTTTTGTCTTCTCGGGCCATTTAAATTCCCAAGGATGATAGTTTGCGAGATTTGCGGGGAGTACATGTGAGCCTCACAGATATAAGGTCCACTTAGAAAAAGAGGGACAACCCACCACTTTTCATCTTTGGAGTGGCGAGGGGTATTATTTTTACCCGAATGCCCGGTCAATGTCCCGCATGAGCAGCTTTGTCAAGATCAACGTTATCATTCTTCTTTAGTCGAG
The DNA here is from genome assembly GCA_023531295.1 of Papaver armeniacum. NCBI lineage: Eukaryota > Viridiplantae > Streptophyta > Magnoliopsida > Ranunculales > Papaveraceae > Papaver > Papaver armeniacum. The sequence continues at coordinate 54,841 of JAJJWW010001169.1, read as the reverse complement.
CACCCCAATGAGATTTATCATTTCTCATATTTATAACTCGAGTAATTCGCAAAGAAGTTGTCCACGGTATACTTCTCAAAGAACTATTTGTAAATTTGCAAACCGAGGATCCCCGACATTATCGGGATATAAAGATCCTTTACCAAGACCACGATTGGCGAATTCAAGCATTAGACGGATGCGATCGCCACTTAATTGATAAATAGCTCGCGAAAACTTCTCGTGAGCAAGGATTTCATAGAATAATGGTATCTCGGGATCATATAGAGGAATGGGGAGTCATCGCGAGGAGTTGACCTAGCGAGACTATGATTTTATGATCATCACATTGATGATCAGAAAATAATTTTGCAGAAAGTATAGATGAAGATCCTTGATCAGGAATGGTTGATAAGGTGAAACCCTTTTCTTGTAACTTCTTTTGAACTTCATTGAAAAGGGGTGTGTATGTACGACCAAGTGAAGCCATTATTACAAAGATGGGAATGAAGGGAGAAATGAAAATCAAGAGAAAGAAAAAAGGATTTATAGTAGCGTGAAGCGCAAATTATGGAGAAAGGAAGTCAAGGAAAGTTGCAGAGAGAAAATAAAAGAGAAGAAGAGAAAGGTGAGAAAACTATATATAGAGGGAAGGATTCTCGAGAATACAAACGCATTTAATGCGAGATGGGACGTGAATGGTCAAGAATAAACGGTTGAAAGAGACGTGTCAAAGAAGGAGTGGAAGAAGAAATATCTGAAATAAATTCCGTGTAAAAATACGGGATTGTGCTAGATAAGGATGAGCCATTGCGGCATTTCAAAATGTTAATTCTCATGACATTCTCTACTTCTAGAGAAGACATGAGAAGAGGCAAGATGTAGGATCAGAATATCGCGACATCAATACCTCGCGAGAGTAATAAACAACTGCATTGCGAAGGCGTCGCAGGGTAATTTAAATGACGCATCAGATGACGACAGCCAAGGCATGAGAAAAGTGTGAAGACTTGGCGAGATTTAGGAGTGTCGCGAAGACAAACACTTATACATTTGCGACACTTCGCGAAGGATTCCCAAAATAAAGGACGGCTTAGTCACATCCTCCACTATGTAATACCCTATATAAAGGGTCGAGTAAATCATTGTGAGAGAGGTCTTTTTGAATTGTTGAGCAAGATATTAGGAGAGAGAAAACTTTAGGGTGATTGTAATTCCCTTAACTCTGTTCTTACTTTCTTTATAAACATTTCAAGAAAATAATCAATAAAATCTATAGCAATTCATATTCAAAATGAGTTAATTGAGTAGAATCTAGTGAGGGGTGTAGTGTGGGATTTCCTGCAACTACAGACATCTTAGCTGTCATCCACTATGTAATGTCCTATATAAAGAGCCGAACAGGCTTAAGAGAAGGGAGATATTTTTTCGAGTGTTGGGCAAGTCATTAAGAGAGAGAAAGTTTAGAGCGGTTGTAAATTCTTTAGCTTATTTTCTTTTCATCTTGTAACATTTGTAAGTTTAATCAATAAAGACTATAATTGTTCATCTTAAAATGATTTGATTGTGTGAATTCTTGTGAGGGGTGTATTGTGGGATTTCCTGCTACTACATATGGCGCCAGAAACATGGATTGATTGCAGATTGATATTGTGATTTGAAAGAATTTGGAGTAATAGGGATGGAATTTCATATAATTTTCAACAATTCACTAAGATTGAAAAATATATGAAGAAGACATGCACCAAAACAACCAACAACTGTCAGAAGGAGTAGGAGACTTGCTGGAGAAGGGAGAGACGAGATGGGGGAATCTTCAAGAATGAATAGAAGGAACAATGGAGAAAATCGAGTTCAACCGCCAATTCAACGTACACCAATACAAAATAGAACTAATGGATTATGACAGAGTGAGTGTACATACTTGGCGATCGATTCGTAGATGAAATGGGAGAAGAGCAACAATTAGAAGGCAATGGACAAGAGGAGAGAGACCAAGAAGTAATTGGAGGAATAATTCATGGAAATGAAGAGATTGCAGCATTAGAGGCATTGAGGCAAACAATACATGAAGAAAGGCGGTTAGAAGCAGAAGAATGTGCGAATTTGACAAGGCAAAATCATGAATTGAGGATGGAAAACATGAGATTACAAAATAGGAGGTCAAGAAGCACTACAAGATCAAGTTCAAGATCAGTTAGAGAAGAAATAAGACAAAATTTGCCTATAGAAAATGTTAATGAAGAAACTCGAGAGGGAATACAAAATCCAGGCGAAGAACGTCGCGAAGGAAGAGAAATAATGGAAGATCGTTATATCCAACATGCTAAAACTCTTCAAAACGGGCAAAATGATAGAAATCAGGGAAATAGACACCGTCAGGGGTGAAATAATCAAGATGGAGAAGAAAATCAGGAAGAAGGAAGGAGAATATTACATGGTAGAGAAATACAAAGAAATGAACGAGTAATTGAAGATGAAATTGAAAAACATTATACTGAACAAGCACATCTAGCTCGCGAGAGGGAAAGACTAAGAGCAGAAGTGGAAGAACAAGAATTACAAGAGGCAATTCGACAGAATAATCATGATAATCGAGAAAGGTGGCGTGAGCGAAATCGCAATAATGTTAATATCAATGAAGAATATGATAGAGTACAAAGGAGAACTGAAAGGCGGCAAATAGGAGAGAAAATGATAGATATGACTAGGGCTTCCCATGGTTCGGTTTGGTTTGGTTTTGTGCCAAACCCAAGAACCAATCCAATATCTCTTATATGAAACCAAAAACCAAACAAGACCATCCTCGGTTCATAGAATTAGAAACCGGAACCAACCAGTCGGTTTTTTTGGTTTTTTCGGGTTTTTTTAATTGACTTTCATTTTTAACTCGTATTCATAATTGTAAAGCAAACCATCACACATACTCTTGATCAAATTAAATAAAATTTAATTATAAGAACTAAAAAGGAACTACAATACGCATAATAAATAAAATTCATCATAAAAACTAAAAAAGAACTACAATACGCATAACTCCCCTCTCTTGTCTAAATAAAATTTTACCTAAAGTTTCTTTATTTATGGATATACTCATTAAAATTTGTATATATTATGCATATATAATTCAATATTAGATATATTTTTAATTATATTTTCAAAAATAGAAAAAAAGGAAAAAAAAAAATATTAGATATATTTTTAATTATATTTTATTTAATATTGAATATACTCATTGAAGTGTATATATATTATATTATATTATATTGAAGTGTATATATATTATATTACGATGGAAAGTTTTCTACATATTATTATGGTTTTATCGGTTTTTCTGGTTCTAACTCTTGGGTTTTTTTTTTTTGGTTTGTTTTTTTTTGGATTTTTGGTTCTTTTATAACATCAAACCAAAACCAACCACTTAGAATGGGTTTTTTCGGTTTTTGGGTTTCTTGGGTTTTGGTTTATTTGGTCTCTGGTTTTCTGGTTTTTTTTTGTTGGTTTGGAACAGTTCGGTCCGGGTAGAAAACCAGACCATGGGCAGCCCTAGATATGACGGTGTGCGAATTCATGAAAGAAGTGAAAGAGAAGATCGCAGAGAAAGACGAGAAGAAAATGATGAACAAGAAAGTCAAAACAGAGATGAACGCAGAAGAAGAGAGGCGGAGTTAAAAAGACCAATGGATCCAAATTCTGGTATAAATGAACAAATTTTGAGAGAGTTAGCGGAAATGAGAGGAATGATAAATAATAAAAGAGAAGGAGGTAAAAGACAACTGGATGAAGCCATAGAGGAAGCTACGAAAACTCCATTCACACAAGAAGTACAATTAGGAGGAATACCCCCAAAGTGCAATTTACCTGCGTTAACCAACATTTTCGTTGGAACAACTTGTGCAGTACAACACATCAAAGCTTATGTGAGATGTATGTTACAATAGGAGAATCATGATGCAATATTGTGCAAATATTTTGCATCAAGTTTAACAGGAGAGGCCTTAAAATGGTTTGAAGGTTTGCCAAAGAATACTATAACATCTTTCAACCATTTACAAGCTATATTTTTAGGGGCGTATATAAGTAACAATTCCAAGCAACCTGGCATTGAAGATGTGTTTGGGTTGAAGCAAAGGGTTGGCGAAAGCTTGAAGCATCTAACGTGAGGTGGAAGACAATGTGTAGTGATCTCGGGCGGTCGTGTGGACGAAAGATATCTCATTCGTCATTCATCAACGCTATGTTCGCAACCAATCTGTTATACATTCAAATTTTCAGAATCAAGAATACGATCACAATGACTGAGTTGCGAGAACTTCAAGAGGAGTATATTGCTCTTGAGGAAAAGCAAAATGAGATGGAATCATACCCCATTGCGAACACAAGTTCAAGAGCAGCGAATGCAAGCTTGTTACCCAAGTTAATAAATACAGTGGCGAGCACCTCGCAAGGGCAACAAGAGAGGATAATGGATGATAATCAGCAAAAGCTAGTAGCTATGGGGAGTCGTGGTCAAGAAGAATTCGAGAGAGAGAGAAACTTCTATAGCCGTGGTGGAAATAACAAAATCCAAAGACTTGATCAGCCGCAAGAAACTTATGGAGGTCGGAGACAAAACTATCACACGAGGACAATAAGTCAAAAGATAATATGGGAAGAAATCAAAATGCCACCTTTGAATGCTAGTGTGGAGAAGATATGGGAAGCTATAATCCTAATGGAAAACATACCCGCACCATGGAACATGGGGAGTGAACCACCTCCAAGCTACAGAAGTAATGAATTTTGCTCTTATCATCATTTCCATGGACATACAACAAATGACTGCAGAAATATAAAGAGAATCATTCTCAGGATGATAGATCAGGGAAAATTGAATCACTTTCTAGTAGGACAAACGCAAACTCAAGCATTACCACCTCCTCCAGATATTCGCAAAGAAACATAGCAAAAGAAAGAGAAACATTTGTGATTGAAATTGGTGCAAAGGCAAAGAATCTGTTTTGTAACTCTATCGTACACTCATACAAGACGATTGAATATTTTCACGATAACACTCTCAGCAGGGTTTTCGCAAGAGATGCCGATGATATAGAAATAATGAACATTGCGAAGACATCGCCACTGGAAGAATGGCAAAAGCAGACTATCTCTTTTACCGCAGAAGAAGTACCTGAGGGTGGAGAAATGCACGACAACCCATTAGTGGTAAGATTGGAGATTAACCCAAAACCTAGCGAGGATGAAGATGATGAAGCCGAGAATTCATGGGCAATCAACGAGAATTTTGATCGATCTTTGGAAGTTAGTGAATATTCTTTTTTATCATACTTATAAAACTATGAGAGGGAAAGATGAAGATCTAATACCTTCAACTTACAAAATCTATGGTTTTAACGGTCTTCAAATAAGCCTAAAGGAGAAGTTCATATGCGAATTCCACTTTGAAAGGATTATCCTCCGAAATTTTATTCTGTAGTTGATGTGGAATCACCATACAACGCATTGATTGGACGACCTTGGTTACATGAGATCTTAGGTATGGCATCGACTTTACATCAATGTATCAAGTTCCCTCATCCCACTGGTGTTGGCATCATAAAAGGAGATTGGGTTGAAGGAAAGAAGTGTTATGAAATTGATATAGAATCTTGCGAAGAAGAAGAATTGGAAACACAACATCAAAGAAAAACAAAAAGGTGAAAGATTGATGGTAGATGTAATAGAAACAGAGAGAAGAAGAAATGCTTGCAAAACCAATATATGATGAAGATAAGAAGTGGCGAAGGCTTCGCAATGGACAAGAAAATGATAGAAAAATTCAAAAATGCGAGAGCGAAAAGTAGCAGAAATAAGAGACTTAAAGAATGAATGTACTTGTTGACTGCCGAAGTAGAAATTGGGAGGTGAAAGAAAAATGTATGATTGGTTTGATTTAAAAAAAAAAAAAAAAAAAAAATTTGATATGCAGAAGAAGAAAATATATTTTATGAATGATAAAGATGAGATTGCGAAATTACAAAGGAACTTATATGCAGAAGAATCAACAAATTAATCAGACAGAGGCGAACCAACTATGGCGTACACCCTAGTTCGCGAAATCAAAATTTCGTAAGAGGAAAATGTAAGACCTAAAGTGCGTCATAGAAGGGGGTACCTATTGCATGGCTCAGGGAAAAGGTTACACCGCCCGGAACCCAAGTCATGGAGAATTGGGGTCAATAAAGCCCATCCCGGGGGAGGTACCTTGGATTTTCAATCTAAGCTTATGACTTATATTGGACGACCGAGGGTCTCTTCTAAGGAGTCGACATTTGACCAAGGCGCCGAGGTACACGGTTGAGCCAAGAGTGCCTGGGAATTTGAAGTGTCTCGCCCATTCTTGGCAAGTCTTGGCTTATCTTTTCGGCCGAAGAAAACTCCACTTAGGGTGCGCTCGTAACCATAAGCCCTATAGGAAAAAGGGATAAGAGGCTGCGAAAACAACCTGGTTGTTGCTAAGACCGGATGGGAGGAGCTAGCCTTGTATGGCGTAAGTACGCCTCCTTGAAGGGGCAACCAGGGAAGATAAGGGCGACACCCTCCATTAGGGAGCTGATAAGTGTCTTAAGACGCAAATGTCATGAGGCTTTATTTTCGCAAGAAAATTTAGGCTTGTCATATTTGTGCGACAATCCTGAAGAGGCAATAATACAAAAGACAAAGATAAGACGAGATCAATGGGTCAGTACATGAAAGTGTAAGGACGTCCTGCGATTTCGTCGCAAGACGGCAATGTCATGGGGCTTTATTTTCGCAAGAATTTTTAGGCTGTCATATTGTCGCAACAAAAATTTCAAAGAAAAAGTTAAGGCAAGATCAATGGGTTTTTGCATGCAAATGCAAAGACGTCCTGCGATTATGTCACAATGACAAGAGGTGGCGCAATAAGACCTTTAACTAGGAAGGCAAAATAAGACCACATAAGAGAAAAAGAAAAAAGGAAATCTTGGAAGAAACCAAGATTTCCTTTACTTAAAAATTCAAGAAGAATAGTCACGAGATTGAGGTATGAATACATATCACTATTCGAAAGTAACTTGCTTAATCTCTCATTTGAATGCAAATAACGAGAGGCAAGTATGGGAATGTATAGAATAAAAACATGTTATTTGTCTTCATATGATAGATTTACGCGCTCATAAAATGAAAAGTTGATAATATATTGATTAATTATATTGCAAAAAAGAATTGCTCTTTTAACATGTGCAGAAAGGAACAACAAAGTTAGAACTTGTATTTGAAGATCCAAGAAATTCGCAGCAAAAGATTACAAAAATAGAAGATTAAAAGAATGAATGTACAGATATTACAAAAAGAGAAGGAAGAAAATAGAACTATTTCTCGTTTGATTCCTCTTCTTCATCATCATCATCATCAGATCCTTCTACTTCTTCATCTCCATCAGATTCCTCTTCTTCACTAGCATCGCTGTCAGAGATATCCAGAGAAGGCACATTCTTGGGGATTTCTTCAAGAAGGCAAGGATATGCGGAATGAGGGATACTATTGTCGTCGCAGACCATTTTAATAGTCTGATTGCGAAAAAGAGTAGCATCATTCTTAAAATTCGAAAAAGTAATCTTTAGTTGCTTCTTCAACCTAGAATATTTATCATCTCGAGAAGAAAGGTTCCTTGCGAGTTGTTCCTTCTCAGACTCAAGTTCTCCAATTCTTTTACGAAATCTCTCCTCAGCTTTTGCGAATATGTGACAATGAATCAACAATTTAACAATAATTTCATGAAAGACAAACAGTTAAATAGAGAAGAACAATTAACAACCTTCTCTGTCAGAAATCATATCCCTAACCAAAGCCGTATGCTCAGCTTGAAGACTAACGTTAACACCTAAATTATTTACGCATCATCTAGAACTTTCGCAGCCCAAGCGAATTCATCGTCATTATTTATGAGAAGAAGGGAGCGAATTTGATTCTCTCTTTCGCTAAGTATAGCATTTTTGCGGGTAGATTCATCTCGTTCAATTTGAACCTCAAGAAGAGTCTTTTGGAATTTCGCTAATGCTTGAGCACCTTGACTAGCGATGCGATTTTTATCATCTATGAGATCACTGATTTTGGTTCTTAAAGTATTAATTTTCTCTTTAGAATTAAGATAGAGACGCTTAAATTGGTTGGCTAATCCTAAGCTAGATATATGATCAATTTCTAAGAGGTGAAATTTGGATTGAAGTTCATTTAGAGGAAGAGATTTAATCTTGTCATTTGAGAAACTATTCAAAGAATTGTTGAGGTGATCAAGAAGGGCATTGTTATCCATAGGGTCAGGAAACGGGTGAAGAAGAATGGCTTCATCAGAAAGATTATAAACGTTTGCAAAAATGGTAAATCAGATGAGGGAAGATAATGATAGAATAAACCAAAGGAAAAAAGAAAAGTCTCATACCATAAAGTTGTTGGTTGGCACTTTGAAGACTAGAAATCTTATTCTTCTGAGTGGAAGAATCGACTTCTAATTGCTTAGTTTTCTCGCGAAGAGTAGCGACTTGATTTCAAATTCTTCATTTCTCTTGCGAAGAGCAGCAGCTTCAGTTTCCAATTCTTCATTTTCTTGCGAAGTTGAAGATTCTTCTTTTCGAGAATACTGCGCCTTTTCTCAAGATCTGAGGCAACAGCGAAGGAAGCTCTCCCGGACTATAAAGGAAAGTAAAGAAATTATCAAGATATAACTTAAAATCAAAATTATGAAGAAATAAGGGAACAAAGACATACCAAGACACCAAGCGAATTTAGAAAGCTAGGAGTCACTGATATAGAAACCCCATGAAGAGAATCATCACCCTCTAGTAAAGGAGCATCGCAGATACTCGCGAGAGCTTTGCACGTACTAGAGAGACGATCATCCCCAATCTTTTGCATGGAGTCAGAGAAGATGCTGGACAGTTGTGCCATAGAAGATTCAGTTGGAAAATTCTCCTTTGCGAGAGAAGTATCAACATCATCATTATCTTCATCATCGAGCTTTATTTGGATTGAATCTTTCGTTTCTTTGAAGGTGGGGCGGTAGACTTCTCCTTGCGAAGAGAACCTTTACCCTTGCCTTTGGTCTTCGCAACCTTAGAACTTTCTTCTTCTTCGACAACTTCAACACCAACCTTCGCACACGAATGAAGATAAGAAATAGAGGCAAAATATTGTTAAAAATAATAAAGAAAAGTATTTCTTACTTCATCCGTGATCGAACGGAGTGCTGCTAGGGTACTTTCCTTAGCATTTCTTTTGTAGATCTTTCTCAACTTGATAATCTGAAAATTTCGCAAGATTAATAGGTATAAAAGGGAGTGAAGATTATAAATTGAGCGAAATTTAGGAAGCATACCTCTTTTGATTTCTCGGAGCGCTTAAAAACCCAAGGCTGATAATTGGCGAGATTCAAGTAGGAGCACATTTGAACCCGAAATATAAGGTCCTTTCAAAAGTAGCGGAAAGACGCACCATCCGTCGTCTTTGGAATGACGAGAACATTGTTCTTGCCGTAATTCCAGTCGATATCCTGCATAAGTATTTTATCGCTGACAACATTTTCTCTTCTCTTCAAGCGAGTGCCCCAGCGAGTTCTATCGTTCTTCATGTTTATTATTTCATAGTTTTTTAAGAAGCTCTCTCGTATACTTTTCAAATAATATCTCTAAGTCCTCAAATTTAGGATTTCGACTTCTTTGGGATAAAGAGATCCCTTACCAGCACTACGGTTGGCGAACTCAATCATTAAGCGGATACAATCCCCGCTCAATTGGTAGATGGATCACGAGAATTTCGCATGAGCAAGAATTTCATAAAATAAGGGAAGATCGGGGTCATAGAGAGGAATGGGAAGACCAGCGAGAATCGACCTAAGCGAAATTATGATTTCTGATCATCACAATGATGATCGAAAAACAGATTTAGCGAAAATAATGGATTTAGATTCTTGATCGGGAATGGTGGTTAACATGAAACCTTTATCTTCGAAATCTTTTTGCACTTTGTCCGTGAGAAGTTTCATATTTACGACCAACTGAGGCATTTTCAGAGTATGGAAATGAAGATAAAATCGAAGATCAAAGAAGTGAAAAGAAGAAGAATTACAAAGATGTGCGAAGCGGAAGTTACGGAGAGAGATTAAAGAAAAGTTGCGGAGAAAATAAGAAAGAAAGTAAAAAAGAAGAAGAAAAGAATAAGAAAAGTATATATAGAGAAGGATTCTCGAAAAGGTAAACACATTTAATGCGAAGAGTAGACGTGAACGGTTGAGAAATAACAATTGAAAAAGATGTGTCAAGAAATGGATGGAGGAAGAGATACGTGTAATAAATTCTGCGTAAAAGTACAAAATCATGTCAATACAGAAAAATATGAAAAAATGAACAACTGCGGCATTTTGAAAGTACCAATTCTCATGACATTCTCTCCTTCGCAGAAGTGATAGGTGTAGAATACACCCAATTTACTATCTAGTAGTTTATGCTTTCTTTGCTATTTTTCTTGTAAATTATGTATTTTACGTGTGTTTTTGAGTTATTAGGTACTGAGTCGCACGAGAGGAAAAGAAGAAGAAATCACCAAATTGAACAAAAAGGGCAAACTTGTCATTTCATCAAGGGAGAAGACTACTTGGAGCCCGGAGAGGTGGTTAAGGGGCTCTCATTCGGGGTACCCTTATCACTCAAAGATGGGTGTTACTAACATTGGGTAGCCCTTATCCGAGAGAATGGTTATCTTGGATAATACCCATCCGGGGTGTCTCTTATGTTGGGCGTTTGATCCCAAACCATTACAACCTCTAATCGACATATCATCTCTTTCCCAATCATTCACTTTCATTACATCCACCGAAAGTGAGAAACGCGATCGTGAGAGTCTTTGAAATTGAAGAAATCGATTGAGAGAACAGGTCGATTAACGATTGATGAAGAAAGAGAGATGGGGTTTCTGTGAGAATCACCAACTATTGAATCCGAGAGCTGTTAATAATGGGTCTGTGGTTGAATCAAGAAGATGCAGGGTGGTGTTAGGTATTGTTGCAATCGATTCTGGGAAGGAGATGGAGCCGCTCGTTACTGTGGTTAAGAATGGATGGAGAGGAGCTCGGGGATAGTAGAATCGAGAGATTGTTTGTTGGGTCTTGAATCGAGATGATGGCCAATCGAAATGGGTAGAGTTTAATGGGGTTGTAATCAATCGGATAATGGATCTGGAGGTGATTGAATAGTTTATTGAATCGACCGGATTGAGAATCGATAATGGTGGCCGTGTGGAGCTCGGTGAAATGGGTTAGTTTCTACTCTTCAATTTGCCGGGTAAATTTGTGTAAAGGGTTTGGAGTTTGGCGAGTTGAACTCGAGCTTGGAACGGATATTATGAAGCCGTGGGTTTCCTCCGAGAACGATGGAAGAGATGGGTTGACCGGATCTGTGATCGACATCAACGGATTCTCGACAATTAACAAGAATTCCGTTGTAACATGGTGAAGTGATGGCCTTTACTTGAACTGAATATGGCAATGGAAATTGAGCTTTCTGGTGATTGTTCTTTAGTACCCACTGTATACTTGATGCTGGTTTTGATGTTGGAGGTTGAGAAGTGAAAACGTTGTGTCTTTATTAAAGGTTAGATGCAACATCATGGGGTTTTGATGGTCGGAGAAATGGCGGATGTGTGGAAGTACTTGGGAGTTATGTTTAACGAAGTCGTTTGGTTTGTATTGTGTCGTTTGACCAAGATGGGAGAGTCATGGAAGTTGGTGGCTCGCCGGTGTTGGCGGAGATGATGAAGGTGTTGCTTATATTTACCTTTGGGGTGAGCCGCGCATTCGACCTGACAGTGGATGGTGTCTTAAATTTGTGATGGTTGTTGGCCGGAAATGAGTTAGCCAGGGAAGAAACGAAGTTCAAAGTGTCTTTGTTGGTGCCGAGTTCATGCATACACGGTGGTGATTGAGAAACAAGTTGGAATGGGAGACTCCGATGAATTTAGAAGGATCCGGAGTTGGATGGTCATGAAATTATCAGGCAACAAAAGAAGATGGCAAGGCATTGAGAAGTGGTGTTGTTCGGTTCACTTTTTGTCCGATGCAATGCAAGGAATAAGTTGCAGTGTCGAGAGCAATACGAGTGTGAAATTGTGGTGTTAATTGAAATTCCGGGGTTGTGCGGTGAATGATGGTGAGATCTTTGAGTTGGATGAAATCCTATAAAACTACGGTGCAATGAATGGAAATGGAGCAGCCTATTGAGCTGAACGAGGTGGAGGAAATGATATTGAGGAGTCTCGAGGTTACAAGGCCATCTTGGCTGGACTGGCAACAGTCAGACAATGCAGGGATGGAAGCCTGTTCTGACGTGCATCTGAATAAACTCTGGTGAGTTGAATTGCGTAATAATGTTAAGCAAGTTTGATACGACAGAGTTGTAGGTTTAGTGCTTTGTGCTTGCCAGAAAGGAGTGAATGAATGTGCTGGATGAGGTGTTGTGCAAACACAGGGGAATAATGGACCAAAGCCATGATGGCTGGCGGTGGAGTAATAGTACAAGGATGGTGTCAAGAAACAAATTTAGCCCGGGCAAGTAGCTCACAAGATGGCGCCCGTGAAGTTAGCTGAAGACTTGGGTTACGACTCGATCACTCCTTCTCCTTGACCTTTGACTCATTGGACGACGACCGTTAAGTTTGACTTTTTGATCGTTATCTCTAATCGATGGGTGACGGAATATTCCGTCGAATATTCTCCCTGACAGAAAATTTTCAGTGGCGGCAGCGACAATTCCAGGCCGGATTCCCGCCACAATCCCGATTTTCCTCATTGAGCCAAAAATTCCCCGAAATTTTCTATGGACTTCTCTCATGGGTATGAAGACTTGGGCTAGGAATTGGATGGAGAATTGGACTCAAATTAGGAAAGAGAAGGTGGAAGAGAAGAGAAAGACTTGAATTTGGAAGTTGAATTGCAAAAGGAAAAGGATTCTAATCCTTGGAAGAGTTGGAGAATATTGAAGCTTATAAATAGAGAAGTTTTCTACATCTTTTACACACCTCTCTACACACACATCACTTGTGTTTTTGCTTGCTTTTCTAAGATTTTTCTTTTTAATTACTTGTGTGAATTTGAAACTTCTTCTTTTAATTATTATTATTTGTGTGAATTTCAAAAACATGAGTAGCTAAATTTCTTATTGATTGAGGATGAATTCCTAGTTCTTAACATGATTTGAGTTTTGTTTTCAAATTCTATCTTGAAGTTTTTCACATGATTATCGATTGTTTTTACTAATAGGAGTGATCTTAAAGACACTCATGATTGATTGATAGATTGTTTGGAGTGCACGCTAAATTAATTTGTTAATTGATCTATATCTAGTATAAGTTAGGGAATACGTAATCGTTCTCGACACTTTACACAAGTAGAAAACAAGAGACCTTGGGAGGGATTCCGTGGAGCAATTGTGTGTAGAAACAACGCTAGAAAGTGGACCAAGCGAACCGAGTTTAACTACTAGTACTAAACCTAAATTCATAAATCTTAATGCATTCTGGGAATTACATCTTGTAAGCGGACCTCAAGGTGGTTCTTTTGAATAGAATCGATAACTAAGCGGACACGTTACTCGGTGAAATTAGGATTTTGGGGCTAGCTAAGCGGACCTGCTATCCTACGGTTGGTGATAATCTCACTAATAACAAGTAGAAAAGAACATAACTTTAATCATTGTTTCAGAACGAAGAAGGATTCCTTGATCTTCTCTCTTATTGCTTTCATCTTTCAACTTTCGATTTTAATTGCTTTCTTTATTTTTATTTTGTTTTTTACACCCCCCTTTCGTGACAACTTTTACAACTAAGATCACTTGCTCCTCGTGGGAACGAACTTGACTTCCATTATATTATTTTTAATTGAGTGGAAATATTGAATTAATTTGATTGCACCTACGACACGCATCAAATTTTGGCGTAAATAAGGAGCAATGATGATTTTAGTTGTTTTTATTTTTCTTTTTGCTTTATTCTTGCTTTGTTGGATTCTATTCCGTATCTAACTTGGTTTTTGAATCGTATTTCGGTATCGGTTTTCCAATGTATGGTGGACAAGAGCAATCATATTACAACAATCAATACGGTTTTCAACCTCAACATTATGACAACTTCCAACCATCCTTAGGATACAATCAAAACCAATCTTTTGGCTATGATAAATTTCCTACGTAACATTATGGATATTCTCATACATATCAACAACCTTATGATCGGGTATGTAAGTGGACAATCACAAGGATGGGAAGATAGTTTTGTTTATGATCGAAATTCTCTAGTTCGCGAGATAAGATGTTGGCCATGATTGGGGATCTTCAACATCTTCAACAACAGATGCAAGAATCACATCGAGAAATTCAAAGGAATTCGGAGAAAATATACGAACAAATTAACAAACCTTTGGAGACTTTTGATGATGCTAGTGTAGATTACTCAAGCCTTGATCTTAATAATGATCAATCACCTATTCAAAAGGACGAGCTTGAGGAAGATGCATTTATTGCTTGGCAAAAATTTCTTAAGGAACGATGGGAGTCCGCGGAAGTGTATGAATGTTCCGACAATGAGGAAGTTATTTCAACTCCCATCATAATAACGATCCTTCGCCTATTCAAAAGGAGGAGATTGGGTGTGACTTACCTATTGTTATAAACGGTGTAACACCCGCACATGAAGATCTTATAATCTATACCGATGAAAATCATTTTAGTGAATGGCCCGATTCATGATGAGAATGTTGAAGAGATGATTATAGAGGATGAAACCACATTCATTGATTTTGTGGAAGACCCAATTGAACTTGCGAATGATTTTAATGATACTTGTAGACTATGGTTAAGGTAGAAAACGACGAAGAATGGTTGCAAGGTTTAATAGAGGACCACGATATACAAGAGGTAAGTAGTTCACTTGAATTTTTTAAGGATGAAGAGGATTCTATAATACAAGAATTTTTGAAAGGTTTGTCTAACCCTTTGCCTATTGATTCTTCTCCTTTACCTCTTATTGGTTTGAATGTATGTGCTTGAAAGTATTTTTTGGATGATTTTGTTTCTAAATATCCACCATTGGAAACACTTGATGCTAACACTATGTGTTTGCCAAGAGGAATACATGGAAGTTCCCCGACCTATGTTCTTTATACACTTCCGAGTGTGGACGAGAATAAGTGTGGGGAAATTTCCTATCGAGCGATAACATCACTATTGTTTTCTTGTGCTAACATTTGTATGGAGTTATTGTTTGAAAACAGGTATTATGGGTGGATCCTCAAATTTTCCGATTGTTGGTATATGGGGAATGAATCTTACAAGAGCCAAGTCGGGCCGTCGACTTTAAAACAAGCGCTTAATGGGAGGCAACCCATCGGTTTTGTATTTCTTATCTTTTGCTTTTTGTTATTTCTTTTTCTTGTTTCTTATCATATTAAAATTTCCCACCTTGACTTTACTAGGAGGATTCAATTACATTGAGGACAATGTAAGGTTTAAGTGTGGGGGAGTGGTTAAGCATGTTTTTAAAACAAAAAATAAAAAAAAAAAAAAAAATTTTAAAAAAAAAAAAAAAAAAAAGGTTTTACTTAAAAATTCCAACTTTTAAAGATTTTAGAGTCACTAGCATATTTCTAGGTATGTTTACATAGAGATTTTGACCAACATAATTGAACTTGGAAATGTTAGAGAACTACATTCGGATTTCTTGTTTGTTTGAGTGTTAAATAATGGATTTAATCATGCCTATGATGCGAATTTGGTGCGTGGAGAATTGCGTTATTAGGAGTTGCCGATCAATCATTAGTGGAGACTACCCGTATTCATATCATGTGAGGCACCGACCAGAATTTTCCATATACTAAAGAGTTTCTTTTGAGTGTGTCACCGTACGTTAATTCCAGGGTGAATGGTGAGCTACCCAACCTCCCACCACTAAAAGCACTACTCTCTGATCTCTTGAGTGCTAATTTTGTCAATCATGAGGGTGACGTCCATAGATGAAAGCTTCCTTCTTGTAGTTCGATTTGCATTTAGCACCATTCTCTCGCGACAACAACGGATCCATAGAAACACTCTCATCATCAACAAGGAAATACATCAAAATCTACAAGGAAAGTTGGAAAAGTTTAAGGTTTACAAGCAAATCTAACGAGAAAAGAGCAAATTTCAAATTCAAGTAAAGCAACGTACAAATGAGCGGATTTTTACATATATGTTGAGGACTTACAATACAATGAGCATAATTTTATATTCAAGTATGAAGACTTATTCATGAAAGCGAAGAAAATTAAAAGGTGAGAATTTTTGAAAGTTTATGATTTCAAAGACGATACAAGTTGTGAAGAATCAAGCGGTAAAATACTTCTTCCACTACCATGGTTTATTTTGTATTTAATTTCTCTTGTTTCAAAAAAAAAAAAAAAAAAAAAAAAAACAAGAGAAATATTTGTTCTTATTTAATGAGCCGTGGGGAAGGAAAAATCTATAAGGGAAGTTTCAAGCGACGAGGATTTTTAAGGTAAAAGAGTTAAAAATTGTCAAGGATTTATGAAATTCAAGGGTTTATCATCAATAGTTGAAACCGAAGACGAAGACTATGAAGATCAAGACGAGGAACTAAGACGTTTCTATTGGATGCCGTGAGAGTGGTGTTATCATAATTGGCGATCGGATGTGAAGGTAAGTAAGTAATCCCATCCTCGATAATATGGTTGATTTCCTTTCTTAGAGATCGTCGAAAATGGTTTTTCAAAATATTAAAAGATGTGGGTTTTTAAAAATATTTCTAAGTTGTCCTTCCCACCATTCAACGTGTTGCGTGAATTCTCTCTTCATTCCTACCCGCACACATGTGAGAACCATAAAAAAAGCTGTCTTTTCGAGTGCAATTATCATAAAATCCTTATTTGTGAGGCGTAAGTCGAGGCGAAATGCTTATTGATCGTTTCTCAAACACGCGTTCTCTCATTATGGTGTGGTTATTTCTCACTCAACATTTAAGAACGAGAATATGTTCTTTAGTATTTCTAAACTTCTTATTACTAGCATGCAGAAACTCTATGTCCTCATAACTCTTTGGATGCTTGTGATGCTTGAACGCTTTGAAGTTGTGAGTTTTTAGTTTGATTTGCTCGAGGACTAGCAAAGTCTAAGTGTGGGGGAATTTGATAGGTGTAGAATACACCTAATTTACTATCTAGTAGTTTATGCTTTCTTTGCTATTTTTCTTGTAAATTATGTATTTTACGTGTGTTTTTGAGTTATTAGGTACTCTGGAGTCGCACAGAGGAAAAGAAGAAGAAATCACCAAAATTGAACAAAAAGGGCAAACTTGTCATTTCATCAAGGGAGAAGACTACTTGGAGCCCAGAGGTGGTTAAGGGGCTCTCATTCAGGGTACCCCTTATCACTCAGCAGTGGGTGTTACTAACATTGGGTAGCCCTTATCCAGAGAATGGTTATGCTGGATAATACCCATCTGGGGTGTCTCTTATGTTGGGCGTTTTGATCCCAAACCATTACAACCCTAATCGACATATCATCTCTTTCCCAATCATTCACTTTCATTACATCCACCTGAAAGTGAGAAACGCAGTCGTGAGCTGCTGCTGAAATTGAAGAAATCGATTGAGAGAACAGGTCGATTAACGATTGATGAAGAAAGAGAGATGGGGTTTCTGTGAGAATCACCAACTATTGAATCCGAGAGCTGTTAATAATGGGTCTGTGGTTGAATCAAGAAGATGCAGGGTGGTGTTAGGTATTGTTGCAATCGATTCTGGGAAGGAGATGGAGCTGCTGTTACAGGGTTAAGAACAGATGGAGAGGAGCTCAGGGATAGTAGAATCGAGAGATTGTTGTTGGGTCTTGAATCGAGATGATGGCCAATCGAAATGGGTAGAGTTTAATGGGGTTGTAATCAATCGGATAATGGATCTCGTAGGTGATTGAATAGTTTGTTTGGAATCGACCGGGATTGAGAATCGATAATGGTGGCCGCCATGGTGGAGCTCGGTGAAATGGGTTAGTTTCTACTACTGAATTTGCTGGTAAATTTGTGTAAAGGGTTTGGAGTTTGGCAGTTGAACTCGAGCTTGGAACGGATATTATGAAGCTGGGTTTCCTCCGAGAACGATGGAAGAGATGGGTTGACTGGACGGTGATCGACATCAACGGATTCTCCGACAATTAACAAGAATTCCGTTGTAACATGGTGAAGTGATGGCCTTTACTTGAACCAATATGGCAATGGAAATTGAGCTTTCGGTGATTGTTCTTTAGTACCCACCGTATACTTGATGCTTGGTTTTGATGTTGGAGGTTGAGAAGTGAAAACGTTGTGTGTTTGTTAAAGGTTAGACCGCAACATCATGGGGTTTTGATGGTCTGAGCAAATGCGGAGATGTGTGGAAGTACTTGGGAGTTATGTTTAACTAAGTCGTTTGGTTTGTATTGTGTCGTTTGACCAAGATGGAGAGCTGTGAAGTTGGTGGCTTTGGTGTTGGCGAGAGATGATGAAGGTGTTGCTTATATTTGCACCGGTGAGCCGCGCATTCGACGGACAAGGGATGGTGTCTTCTCGGCCGTGATGGTTGTTGGCCTAAATGAGTTAGCCAGGGAAGAAACGAAGTTCAAAGTGTGCTGTTGGTGCCGAGTTCATGCATACACGGTGGTGATTGAGAAACAAGATGGAATGGGAGACGGATCAATTTAGAAGGATCCGGAGTTGGATGGTCATGGAAATTACAGTCAGGCAACAAAAGAAGATGGCAAGGCATTGAGAAGTGGTGTTGTTCTGGTTCACTTTTTGTCTGATGCAATGCAAGGAATAAGTTGCAGTGCAGAGCAATACGAGTGTGAAATTGTGGTGTTAATTGAAATTCCAGGGTTGTGCAGTGAATGATGGTGAGATGCTGAGTTGGATGAAATCCTATAAAACTACAGGCAATGAATGGAAATGGAGCAAACTATTGAGCCGAACTGAGGTGGAGGAAATGATATTGAGGAGTCCGAGGTTACAAGGGCCATCTTGGGCTTGACTGGCAACGAGTCAGATTGCGGGATGGAAGCCCGTGGTTACTGGAGCAATTGCAGAATAAGCTACAGCTGAGTTGAATTGCAGTAACAGGTTAAGCAAGTTTGATACTGGCAGAGTTGTAGGTTTAGTGCTGTGTGCTTGCCAGGAAAGGGAGTGAATGAATGTGTGCCGGATGAGGTGTTGTGCAGCTACAGGGGAATAATGGACAGGCCATGATGGCTGGCAGTGGAGTAATGATGCACAAGGATGGTGCTGCAACAAATTTAGCCTGGGCAAGTAGCCTGGCCAGTACCAGTCAGCCGAGTTAGCTAGCTGACTCGGTTCTGACTCAGTCACTCCTTCTCCTTGACCTTTGACTCATTGACTGACGACGACCGTTAAGTTTGACTTTTGATCGTTATCTCTAACTGTTGGACTGA
Source organism: Papaver armeniacum (assembly GCA_023531295.1). Taxonomy (NCBI): domain Eukaryota; kingdom Viridiplantae; phylum Streptophyta; class Magnoliopsida; order Ranunculales; family Papaveraceae; genus Papaver; species Papaver armeniacum. Next base: position 35,348 of record JAJJWW010001169.1, on the reverse strand, counting down.
CGGAATATTCCGTCGAATATTCTCCCGGCGACAGAAATTTTCGTGTGGCTCACGGCATGCAATTCCTACCGGATTCCCCACAATCCCAATTTTCCGTGAGCCAAAAATTCCAGAACTTTCTATGGACTTCTCATGGGTATGAAGACTTGGGCTAGGAATTGGATGGAGAATTGGACTCAAATTAGGAAAGAGAAGGTGGAAGAGAAGAGAAAGACTTGAATTTGGAAGTTGAATTGCAAAAGGAAAAGGATTCTAATCCTTGGAAGAGTTGGAGAATATTGAAGCTTATAAATAGAGAAGTTTTCTACATCTTTTACACACCTCTCTACACACACATCACTTGTGTTTTTGCTTGCTTTTCTAAGATTTTTCTTTTTAATTACTTGTGTGAATTTGAAACTTCTTCTTTAATTATTATTATTTGTGTGAATTTCAAAAACATGAGTAGCTAAATTTCTTTTTGATTGAGGATGAATTCCTAGTTCTTAACATGATTTGAGTTTTTGTTTTCAAATTCTATCTTGAAGTTTTTCACATGATTATCGATTGTTTTTACTAATAGGAGTGATCTTAAAGACACTCATGATTGATTGATAGATTGTTTGGAGTGCACGCTAAATTAATTTGTTAATTGATCTATATCTAGTATAAGTTAGGGAATACGTAATCGTTCTCGACACTTTACACAAGTAGAAAACACGAGACCTTGCGAGGGATTCCGTGGAGCAATTGTGTGTAGAAACAACGCTAGAAAGTGGACCAAGCGAACCGAGTTTAACTACTAGTACTAAACCTAAATTCATAAATCTTAATGCATTCGGGGGAATTACATCTTGTAAGCGGACCTCAAGGTGGTTCTTTTGAATAGAATCGATAACTAAGCGGACCCGTTACTCGGTGAAATTAGGGATTTTGGGGCTAGCTAAGCGGACCTCAAGCTATCCTACGGTTGGTGATAATCTCGGACTAATAACAAGTAGAAAAGAACATAACTTTAATCATTGTTTCGTAACGAAGAAGGATTCCTTGATCTTCTCTCTCTTATTGCTTTCATCTTTCAACTTTCGATTTTAATTGCTTTCTTTATTTTTATTTTGTTTTTTACACCCCCCTTTCGTGACAACTTTTACAACTAAGATCACTTGCTCCTCGTGGGAACGAACTTGACTTCCATTATATTATTTTTAATTGAGTGGAAATATTGAATTAATTTGATTGCACCTACGACACGCATCAAGAAGACATGAGAAGAGGCAAGATGTAGGATCAGAATATCGCAACATCAAGACCCTTGCGAAATCCATAAACGACACATTGCGAAGATATCGCAGATGGGTAATATAAATGACGCAACAATTGACGACAAAGATGAACACGAGAAAGATATGAAGACCTAGCGAGATTTAGGAGTGTTGCGAGATTTAACATTTGAATACGTGCGAGCGTGTCGCAAGTCAGATCCGAAAATAAAGGACTGCTTAGCTGTCATCCACTATGTAATGTCCTATATAAAGAGCCGAACAGGCTTAAGAGAAGGGAGATCTGTTTTCGAGTGTTGGGCAAGTCATTAAGAGAGAGAAAGTTTAGAGCGGTTGTAAATTCTTTAGCTTATTTCCTTTTCATCTTGTAACATTTGTGAGTTTAATCAATAAAGACTATAATTGTTCATCTTAAAATGATTTGATTGTGTGAATTCTTGTGAGGGGGTGTGTGGGATTTCCTCGCTACTACAAAAGAGTTCTTCTGAAAATGTAAAAGTTTTGATTTTTTTACGTACTTTAGATAATTTTGAGCGACAAAAAGCTAATGGGAACTAATTTAGAAGTATAACTGGTCATTTTCAGGCTCTGGTTCTTCAATTTATTGGCTAATTTCTTCAAATAATTGAGATTGACCTTGACTTTGGGTTAAAACATCTCTACCATCTAACAAATACTCCATATCCGGATCTCCATCAAGAGGAATGTAGTATTTGTTTTCTCTATCATATAGAGATTCACCTTTTCCCTTATCTCAAATTTTTAATATCCAAATCTTAAATAATATCACTATATTTATGGAATCACTTTGTATTAATTGTCATTTTTTTTTAAAATAAAAACATTTATGAATAGTTATAGTTTTTGTAATCATTAAATAGGCTAGGTTTCAATTTATAAGATTTCAAATATCACAAAAGTTTTGTTTTCTTTCATCTTTACCTCTAAACTTTTTTTTTTACCTTTTTTAACTCTAAGAATCTGATTTTGATTTGTTTTAGAGTAAATATAAGTGAAATTTGATTATCAAAACTAAACTAGATTATCAACACTAAACTATGTAAGGGTTAATTAGTCATTTTCAGTTTTTTTTATAAGGGGCACTTCAAATTACCATGCAATGACCCTTTTTGTCCTATTACCCGCCGCCCCCTAATGGAATCCGCCGCCCCTATAACAGGATTGTTTGAAAAACAAAAACTTTATCTACCTCGTTTTCTTTTCATTTTTTGTAAAGCAGCTACCCCGACTGATTTGATTTAGATTCACTTGATCTGCTCACTATTTGAATCAGTGCATAAAGGATAAAAGAAACGCAAAGGACATGTCTATGCATCACGTACAAGAGCTACAATAGTTTGGGATCCAGCACTGTTTCTTGAATTCAAATTACGTACCCCAGTCGTTATCTATTACAATGCATGGTCACCACACTCTGAAAGTACACTTATTACATAGCAAATCTGTGAGTTGAACTATAAGAACAAACACTTTTAACTCATCCATCGTGACAAATCAAAAAGCTCATCAAATTTATTTTTTGGTTCCATACTTTTACTGCGAACCATGAATTATAATTTCGTATGCTCCTGAAGTACGTACTGCGGTTTCATAGACTAATTAACTAAAAGGGTCTGATCATAGATTAATTAGATGTGATTTCATATAGATTATTTCACTTGCTGCAACCAAGAGGGTAAGCTTCTGAAGCCAAAAATGCGCCACATCGGTTGTAGACACTCACTGATCACTTGATCTCGACTCGATAGTACTGTCTAAGTGTCCTGTGTCTACCACCAGTACTACTACTCCAATCAATATTATCTAATCTTATCCTAACACATCCAAATGCAGAGTTACACAGATCTCACTTTATGGCTCTCTTTCTTTATATAATCATGAAACTGTATTGCCACGATATTCTGTTGGAAAACGATTACTAAAAATAATTTTTAAGGTTTTAATAAAATTATAATTTATTGTTTTCTTTTGTGAATGAAAAAACTTATTAGTCCCACATTGTGGAGTTTCCACGTTTTAATTGTTTTAAGAGACTATATAAGCATTTTAGTCCCACATCGGGAGTTTTTCTTCTTAAGTTGTATTTGTCAATTATATAAACAAATTCACTACTTTTGTAAAATCTATGGGAAAGGGATTGCTCTATATTTTAGAGGGACCCCTAAGGGAAACTATTTTATAGCGTTTTTAAGCGTTCGCGATTTTTCTTAAGGGTTTTTTTCGGAGTTGCCAAGCTCAAGTTGAGCATCTACTACATATGCTAGTAGTAGGTGTATTAGGGTGTTTTATCCTGGAGATATCCGTCCTGTGAGGGCTATAGCATCACTCTTGAGTGTAGCCGGGCGCTAATGTCTTAAGGGCAACGTGTTGAACACGTGACTCACTCTGTTTTTCCAAAGTTTTGCCTTGTTGTTTTTATGGAGATTTGGGGAGCTCGTCCGTTTCATCAAATCGATCTCTTCCACTATAAAGGAGCTAAGTATCAATAACTTTTGCTTATTTGATTTTTTCCTTGTTTTTGATTATTGCACCCAACAATCTTAAGACATTAGAATTTGTAATAATCAAGAACGGTTGATTGGTTTGTGAATTATGGAGTGAAAAAACAAAAAAACGAATTTTTGGTCAGCTGTAGAGTTTCGAATTTATCTCTCAACCTAGAAGGAATTTCGATGAACCCTTTTGACACAACGTAGTGGACATCCTGATAGTTACCCACGTAAAATTTCAGAATTTTTGGAGTTGTAAAAGTATTTTTTTGATATTTTACAAAACAGAGAAACGTTCCTGAAAAATTCTGACGGGCGTAAAATGTTTTGTTAACTAAAGTAGTTTTTATGTGGTAACCATGAGTTTTTTAATATGATGGTTCAAACGAAGTTTGTAAATCTAGATGTTATCTTCAAAACTCATATTTTATTTTCCAATTCGGAACTAAGGTTTGTGAGATGTGGTGTATTGGGTGATTGGGAAATTACCGTGTCCGTGATCGTCGAGTATAAACGAGGATTGTGACATGAAATTGAAAAGGAACATGGCTACCGGGCGCATGTGGATGAACACAAGTCTTCCAAAGTCGACAAAGGCGAGAACATCAAACACAACTCTAAGTGTAGTCTTCATAAGAAAGGTATGTTTCAGAAAACAATCCGGCATTACTTTAATTAAGGGTGGTTGTTATGTTTGTAAAATCCTAGCCATACGGCAAAATTGTAGGCAACATAAAAACCTTAATTATTAGATAGTTAATGCTAATTTAGTTGAAACAAACTAGTATGAGTTCGGGTGGCATGATGTCGGAAGTTATTTTAATAACCAATGTGAGAGACCAAGTAGGTGGACTCGGAGCCACCAAGCATGTTTGTTGAAACAGAGACTGTTCACCTCCTATCGGAGGATAGGAGATGTCGAGAAACTCTATATGAGTAACTCACCCGCGACAGAGGTTGCATAAAAGGGAAAGGTCGAGCGGAAGCTCATATTCGTAATATTCTCACATGAATGAAGTTTTCATGTTTCTCGGCATATGCATGAATCTTGTATCTTGTTCTGTTGTAGATGGTAAAAGACTTAAGATATTAATTGAATGTGGAAAACTTGTCATACCTAAGGGCATGTGATTTTGAAGGAAACGTTATAAGACTTAAGGTCAATATAAGCTTAACGAAAAAATTGATGAAGTAGTTGATTCTTGTGTTTTCTTTTGTGTGATTGAATGTTTTGCATGGTAGACATGGAACCGTAAACTTATATAAGTCAATGCATAAATTGGGAAGCGTAGGCTGCATACCCAAATTTAGTTTGGATATTGAACACAAAAGTTAAATATTCGTAGAATCAAAATATGCTATAAAACCTTTTAGCAAAATTGCTCGAGAGTAATTCTAAGCCCTTAGAATTAATTCGATTAGACCTAGTTGACATGAAATCAACCCAAACTAAGGTGGTAAAAGGTGTTTTTATAACTTTCATAGATGATTGTACGAGGTACTATCTTGTATACTTACTTAGGGGTAAGGATGATGCCTTAGAAGCCTTAAGAGTATAAACTTGAAATTGAAAGTAAAGTATATGTTACCACTAAAAGGGTTAGGTCTGAACATGATGGCAAGTATGAAATTCATATAGGAGAACTTTACTTGTTAAATGGCATTATTGATGAGATCACACCTCCTTATTCACCGTAGTCTAATGGTATAGTTGATCGTAAGAACAAAACCATTAAGGAGATGATTTATGCCATGTTGATTAAAGGATTAACCGCCAACTTGTGGGGGGAAGGTCGTCCTCTGATTTTGTTATATCCTGAATAGAGTAACCTTTAAAGGATTAGATAAAACTCCATATGTTTATGAAAGATAGACAACCTTCTTATGCATACGTCAAAGTGTGGGGGTGTTTAGATAAGATATCCTAAGTACCCTACTGCATATTGTTTTTGGTTGTGAGTTCTGCTTTTCGGACTTTGGTGTGAATACTATTATGGAATCTAGGGATGGTGAGTTCTTTGAACATGTTTATTCTTAATCATGTACCTCATTAGAGATGTGATGTTGATCCCCTAGATTTATTTTCAAATAGTCAGGACTTATCTTTAAGGAAGATGAATTAGAGTTGATCCTAGGAGAAGTAAAAGATTAGAAATGAGACTTCTTATGGACCTGACTTCTTAATAAGCCTAGCTTAACTGAGATCCGCATCGTAAAAGAAGCCATAACATCTATTGAAACCCCATTCTGTAAGAAGCTTCATTTATTGAAATGGACTCGGTCCGTCGGAACAGATTTTGAGAGCTTGCTAGTTTACTTCTAGGGAGTAAGACCATGGGATGGAAATGAGTCGAGACGTTAGATATATGGAACTGTGGAAAAATGTTAGGCTAAGTTGGTAGCTAAAGGCTATAAACTAAAAGAAGGTGTAAATTTCCTTGATTCTTATTCACTTGTGATGAGAATTACTTCTGTTGAGATGCTAATTGATATTGCTGCCATAAACAACTTGGAGATACATCGATGGATGTTAAGACAAACTTTCCTAAAACCGTGAATTAGATAAAGAAATTTACATAGACCAACCTGAGGATTTTGTAGTGAAAGGTTATGAAGACAAAGTTTGTAAGTTGAACAAATCTTTGTATGGTTTTCAAATAAGCACGTAAACAGTGACATGGAAAATTTGATCATGAGATAATGTGTAGTGGATTTAAGTTAATGAATCTAACAAGTATATTTATAAGTAACTTGTAAGGATGCATGTGTGATTGTATGCTTGTATGTTGATGATATGTTTATACTTGATACAAACATAGATGTGATTAATTCCACTAAAACCATGCACTGAATGAGAACGTTGACTTGAAAGACTAAGGCTTTTTGATGTAATCTTAGGGATGAGGATTAAAAGATAATCAAACATTTATAGTCTTAGTCATTCTCATTATGTTGAATTTGTGTTTAATAGATACAATCGATCGATTGTAAGCTCGCTTGTACTTCATACGATTCTTCTTGTAGACTCAAGAAAAATAAGGAAAATGAAGTATCTTAACTTGAATACTCAAGAGTTATAGGATGTCCGATGAATTTAATGAATCTGTAAGAGTCCAGGACATTGCCTATATTGTGAGTAAGTTAAGTAGATATACTTGTAGTCCGAGCAAGAGCATTGGGATGCACTTAGTAGAGTATTATGGTACCTAAAATACTCTATTACCTTTTATTTGATTTATGAAAGGTATCTTGTCATTATTGAGGGATTTTATGATGCAACCGGATAGTTGACTCAAAGGAGTCTAAGTCTACGAGTGGATATGGTTTCACTCTAGCATGAGGGTTTGTTTTTGGAAGATTTCCAAACAAACATATATTGCTCAATTCATTATGGAATCTAAGAGTATTGCGTTAGATAAAGCACGAGAGGGGGCCGAGTGCCTAAGATGCTTTTTAGAAGACATTCCTCTCTCGGCATAGGCCTGTGACAACTATATCTATACATTGTGTTAGCCAAGCTATAATAGCTAAAGCTAAAAATAACTAATCTCAATCGGCGTTATTTCCATTGATTGGATAAAGTCCAAGGATAATATCGCGCAACCTTTGACGAAAGGTTTATCCAAAGAGATAGTTAGAAATGCATCGAGGGATGGGGCTTAAGCTCATAAATTAAACTTGCCATGAAGGATACTCAACCTTGCCGACCGGAGATCCCATGATCAAGGTTTCAATGAGACAACTAATTTGTGGTGGGTAAAGGTAAACACTATCGAGAGAATTTCATTCTCTCATCCCTTCCCTATGGTGTAGACGTGATAGTGTGATTTGCATGTGAAGGATGACTTTTAAGAAGTCTTAATGAGTTCTATAGTTTCAATTTAAGATTGAAGTGGGGTGTAGCAAGTAGCACTCTTTATGGAAACTCACCTATCTCGAATGAGGAAGTGGGGCCGCTTCCTATGAGAATATGAGCTTTGATTCTCTAGAGCATTCCGAGAAACAGGATATGTCCAGGGGCCAAATTGGACAAAATGGCACGAGCTTGGCAGACCCTTGGAGATATCATCCGTGGTTGTTATCGCAAATTACATCAAACGCTAGCGATTCAAGACATAGTTCACCGTCTCTAGCAAGTAATTCCGGTAATATCTCACTAAGCAAAAGGTTCAAGACCTCATGGACACCTCTGCCTAAAATGGTATTTCCTGCGCTTTTTATGTGATTTTCGTTTTGATGGTTTTGGTATTACTGGAACTTGGGATCTAAGGGTCACTAAGGGTTCACTAGTTCATGCTTTTTCACTTTGGTGAAAGGAACCTTTAGTCTCACTTGTGAGGAACTAAAGATGAAAGCTCTCTACTATATGATTTTAGAAATCCATAGTATGATCCTCGGGGTCATCACACCTGTTGTGTGAGGGAGATGACGTTGGAATGGCTAGTATGACTTCAACATGCACGATCCGTCCTGCTGTTCGGCCGGTTTGGGTCGTGAGATTGGGTTGTTGATTTACCAAAATCTATCTGTGTTTTCGTGTTTTATTGAGTTTTCATTCATGTGGGGATTGTTGGAAAACGATTACTAAAAAATAATTTTAAGGTTTTAATAAAATTATAATTTATTGTTTTCTTTTGTGAATGAAAAACTTATTAGTCCCACATTGTGGAGTTTCCACGTTTTAATTGTTTTAAGAGACTATATAAGCATTTTAGTCCCACATCGGGAGTTTTTCTTCTTAAGTTGTATTTGTCAATTATGTAAACAAATTCACTACTTTTGTAAAATCTATGGGAAAGGGATTGCTCTATATTTTAGAGGGACCCTAAGGGAAACTATTTTATAAATAGTTTCTTAGCGTTCGTGATTTTTCTTAACGGTTTTTCGGAGTTGCCAAGCTCAAGTTGAGCATCTACTACATATGCTAGTAGTAGGTGTATTAGGGTGTTTTATCCTCGAGATATCCGTCCTGGTGAGGGCTATAGCATCACTCTTGAGTGTAGCCGGGCGCTAATGTCTTAAGGGCTATAGCATCACTCTGTTTTTCCAAAGTTTTGCCTTGTTGCTGTTGCGGAGATTTGGGGAGCTCGTCCGTTTCATCAAATCGATCTCTTCCACTATAAAGGAGCTAAGTATCAATAACTTTTGCTTATTTGATTTTTTCCTTGTTTTTGATTATTGCACCCAACATATTCATCAAAAAAATAATGCGGTGTGTCAATTTCTTGATCAGTGATGTATTCGTACTTTAAGGAACAATAGTTTTGATGTCTCGTTTAAAATGGATTGCTTTGACTATATGATGCGGCATTTTTCGTGGCTTTGCAAAAGGTCACAGCGAAACATCCATCGTGGGCCTATATAGCTGATGAGATCAGCGATTAAACCTTTCACCAAAAGATGATCATTATGCTCAAACTTCTAGCAACTATCCAAAATCGTGTTCGTCAAAATTCTTAATAAGGACCATGTACGACTGTAAATCCTTTGCTAAAGTTTTTGACTTCTAGTAAATGGGCTAAAGTTTTTGACTTCTTGTAAATGGATTAATGATGCGAAAATGCGGATACGTACATTTTAGTGAATGAGGTCTCTCTTAAGTTGCAGCTAAATTCATTGAACAAAAGCATCTGATTTTAATTATCTTTTTTAATGCATAATACTACCTTATCTATATGAACAAAAATACAGTTCTTTTCAGAAAGGACAGTGAATAAATTACTACTGTAAGGTTCTTTAATATGCGTTTAAGAACTTAATTATATAGTTTGATTGCAGCATTATACGGAGAAGATTCGTCGCGAAAAAGTCATAAACTACGTACGAGATTACGAATGGTGTCTAAGCAGTAGAATAAACTTACTTTGTTTAATCCGTTAATTGAATCTTTTGACAAAAAGAGCAATGAATTCATGAGGTCCAAGTACTACAAGAACAATGAATCAAGACAACTTATGGCTTTCTAGCTGATGAATTAGACAGACCACCAACAGACATTCTGGCCAAAGTAGCAAGGGACCAGGCAACAACAGCTGCTAGCCTAACAAGTAATAACAAGGTAGATTTACCCTTTAATGTATCCATCGATTACATTGAGCGAGAGAAAATGATTTTCAATCAAGCAGCTAGGGAGGAATTACAAGAAAATTGCAGAACCATGCATATGTGAGGCCTATTCTAGAATCGGCTTACAGACAGTTCTTTCGTGAGGAACTGATAACTGAAGATGATTCGGTTGGATTAATGCAGCTTCTCAAACAAATCTCACAAGTTTATACTCTCTTTTGCTTGTTGTGTGATTAATTATACTCTCTTTTGCTTGTTGTGTGATTAAATATCTTGATTTCCGGGCTAAAACAGCATTGGGTTGAAGCCCAATCTTTTTAATTTGACTTCAGCCCAAGACTATTCCACTGACAGACCATTTGACTTGTAAGGGAAAGGGACTACTAGTCCATCCAAAGGATTAGGCCATCTAGTGTAGAGGGATAAACGATGCCCTAGTGATTAGCAAATGACTAAGTTGTCCTTTAAATTAAAGGGAAGGAGATGTTGGAGATTGAATCGAGAACCATAGAATTTAACTTTCCTACACGCATCAGGGTAGTTTTCGATAAACCATCATTGAATGGTAGTTTTCGATAAACCATCATTGATTTTGTATTTTTTTTGATTGAGTAATTTAGTTGTAACTAGTTGGAAACCCGTGCTACGACCGACAATCGAAGTTTATTCGCTTATGGTTTTTATCCATTGAGCGGGGGTTTCGCCTCGCACCCACGTCTAATGAGAGTTCTAATAAAACTATTATAGAATATTATCCAACACATTAATAATAAAAATATGTAATTTTAACTTTATAATAATCAAATTATAATTTAAACTTTTTATGGTTGTGAAAACTAATTTCTAAGCAATTTAATATAGCTTGAATTAACTCAAGAAATAAATTAAAATAAATAGATCTAAGTAATTTCAAAAGCAAAATAGTTTAAATTCTAAATACTAAAGCATTATAGTAAAGCATGAACTTGATTGAAACCTCGCATACTCAAAAAAAAAAAATCTCGCTTATTTGTAATCTTATTCATAAGTAAGCACTTCATTGCCATGTTCATCTATTTCGACCAATGGTGGCATCTCAGGATCCCTTTCGCCCAATTCACCATCATGTTCATCATCACGCTTATGATGTCGTGCTTTCTCTTGTGGTCTTTTTTAGATGGTGTCTTGAGTTATTTTTTTTCCAGGATAATGTACTTTGCTCTTCACGTGTGTTTAATTATATTCTCATACATTCAAGTTTATTTTTACGTTATGTTATGGGACATTTAATTTACTACTTACAATGTTAGTAGTGAGAGGAGATACTGTTAATATATAATAACCTTTTCATGTTCTTTTTCTAGATCATGATTATAATCAAAAATTTCATGTGCACATAGACTTTGATAGACAAAATTCCCTTCCTGGAGTACGATCCCCCCGAAGATCATTGTTTTTCCTACCGCTTTTAATATTTCTTCCATACATTATACTTGGTTTTGTTGTAATACAAATACATCTTTTAGAAGGTTGTTTAATTTTTACAAACAATATTTATTTGATATTTGAAATTAAAGGGTTTACCTGCACATTTACTGTTGGTAATGCCATCATTTTCGTTACTCTGACGTTATCCACGACTATCTCTGCTACTTTGCCCCATTGCGGTTATAATAACACCTCTATGGCAGTGTGCACAACCATGTTAGGTATGCAATTGTTACAAAGTATTTGTTAGTTTTGTCATGTTCTTGTGCATTTTTGTTATTAATAAAATATCTTTCATTTAATTATTACCATGGCAATGGTGTCTTCACCATGGATGCGCATCCATTGCACCAGCTTCTTTCCATGTACACATGTTTTATTACGCATGTCGAACATGCCATATAATACCACAGTCATCCCGTCGAAACCCAACAATCGCTTTTTATTGTGAAGGTTGCTCCTGTACATTGCATATTTTTAAAAATTAATTTTAATCATGAAAAAGAATTTAGTTTGGTATTACTTATTAAAACTTACCATATTTTTTATCCCCCATCATGTAACAGTTCCAATGCTTTCCATTGTTGTACGATTTTCAAACATTAATTCTTCTTTTGTTTGGTTTGAAAATTTTGGAACACCAAGTTCTATCGTGAGGCATGTATTTCCTATTGTCAAAATTTATTGTTAACATTTGAATCATTAACATCCTAGTTTGAAACCCGTTCTATGCACCGGGACCATTGGAATTGTTTACACCATAGGTCATGTCTACTGGCTTCGCCCCGCATCCATCCTGATAAGAGTTCTAATAAGCTATTGTTAGAAATTATTATCCAACAAATTGACAATTAACGGTTAAAACTTTCTAATAATCAAATATATAATACTATCGTAATCTAAAGATCTCACATGGTTTTGAAAACTAATTTCAAGCCATCTAACAAAACAGTAATCAATTCTACAAATAAACTAAAATAAATAGATTTAAATAAACTACTAAAGCATAATTAGATTTTTTTTTTTAGTATTTAACTCGTGTACGCATATAGGTTATATCGATAATTGATCCCTACACCCGTTCAAGAAGGGGTCTCAATTATCAATTGTAGTGTATAATGAAAACACCAATTATCATTTAGTAGTTTAACAAGCTTGGAACCAAAGTACTCACCCATCTAAGAAGGGTCTCAATTAACAACTGCAGTGTGTAATGAAAAAAACAATTATCATTTAGTAGATTAACAGTTGGAACCAAATCATTCACCAATTACGCATTGCTTAAAATGTTGGAGGTTAAGAAATCTTCTTAAAGAAAATACTTTTGAAAAATTATACCAACCTTTGAAATCATTAAGTAGTTCATTACATTGTCAATATCGGTATTATTGGTAGTTAGACGATAAATCACACTTGCTATACAATTGTATCGATATCTTATATTGGAGACACTAAGAAAAAAGATATTCATATAAAATAAATTGCCAACTCTAAAGAATGCACAACATACATAGTGCTTCCCCCCGTCAAAAAAGATATAATCAAGAAAATGCATCAATTATATTTCTTCGAAAATCTTATATTTGCTCTAAGAATCAATGGACCAATTCAACTAATCTTCCAAGATCCAACTTCTAAAAGTTAAATGAAAAATCACACCCATTATATATATAACGATATCTAATATTAGAGAAACCAAAAAAAAATCAAGACATTAATATAAAATAGATTGCCAACTCTAAAAAGTGCAAAGCATATGAAGTGCTTCCCGTCCAAGAAGGGGTCCCAATTAACAACTGCAATTGTATAATGAAAACACCAATTATCATTTAGTAGATTAACAAATTGAAAAAATTATTCACCAATTAAATATAATAAACTTAATTATGAGATGTTGTTAAATTCTGCGAAATCAAGTTCTAATAGGATAAAAACTCGATTATTTAATAAAACTCTAAGATAATATTTTTAACTCCGGTCTCAAGTGGGGACAACGTGCCAAATTAATAATTTGCTAAAAATAAAAAATAATATTTTTTGATTATCTATGTAGGCCCCATATGAAATATAAATTAATAATTATATATATACATATATATATTCAATACATTAATGATTTATGAAGATGTTTTGAAAAATGATTCAATTGTCTTTTGTTTTATGTTAAAAGCAATATCACATTAAATTTCATCTCTAATTTTTCTTATCATCGTTAGAATTTACGGTATTGTTCTCTCATAGCTCCACAAGAAATTATTCAATGTGATTACTGCTTTAACGATCTCGTTTAAATGAAGGGGGATATATTGTAGAACTTTCATCACCTTCTTCCCATTTTTATCGGTTCCCATAACACTCTTAATTATATCTTCATCAAATAGTTGCATAACTTCATTTTCTTTCGGATATTTTGGACATCTTGACATTCATTGAACTTACCCAGCTTTTTGATCAAACTTGTGTTATTAGTTAATTGAAGTTTACAATAAAGCAAAGCGGGAGATTGAAGGGTGCTTTGAAGAATTTAATATTCTACAGTATTTAGAAAATAATTCTTTGATAATAAATTTCTCTATAAGTTCATAATTATTAATTTATCGGTTAATTAATCTCTCGCTTAATTATTTTGGTGGTCCCAACAACATTAATTTATAGAGTTTCTACTATAGAACTATCCACCAAATTAAAAATAATAATTAAAACTATGTAACTAAAAATTTCTACTAATCAAACGTATAATACTATTATGTGGAAATTTCTGACAAACCCAAGTTTGATTCCTCTCTCTTTTAAAAACCCATCATTAAGATGGTATATATCTGTAGCCCAAAAGATAAGATCTACGGTTGTGATTAGTAGTTTTAAATTAAATATATATTTTCACATTTTTAAGATGACTAAATTAACCTTTATCCAAATCATTTTTTTTAAACAATTCATAATAATCGGTTGATTAGTTATAGGCGTATTTTATTGGAAATAAGTGTTTTACCATTATTTATTGCTGGTTTAAATTTGATCCGTTAGATCTAAAATTTTAATAATAAATTTTTAGATTAGTGGAAGAATATTTGGCAATATCTTAGGTCAATTAATTTGTTTTCCTTTTTACTCTGTGTCGACTAATTTGTTCCCTATTTTTCCGTCGTGTTTTCTCTTTAGCTACACGACTCCCATTGTTATTGTTCATCTCTAATCTCAATCTGCATCATGAATTATCAAAGATTTCTAAATGTTTACTTTTTTTATTCAAAGATTTCTAACTATTTACTTTTCTTATGCTTTGGTACTAGTCTTCTTCTTTTTTCTCAACTATTCACTCTTCACGGACTTTATGGCGACTTTGGTACAAATCTTCTTTTGCACCATGTATTTTTTCACAAGACATAATTTTCCTATTCATAATTAATCTCCATGGTGATGTATACTTGCCGATTGTGATTAACAATGACTGTAAATTGCATTATAATGTATGTATTTATATAGTGGTTAACATTGATTGTAAATTGCATTACCGTTTTGTGTGATAATTATGAAAATTACGCCGTCCGTGGTAATTGCAATTATCATCAAATGTGATAATTTTCATTAGGTTGTGAAGATTATTGTTTTCACTCTCAGTGATAATGACAATTTTCACTAGATTGTGAATAATATATATTGCACGGGGACGCTTTTTTCGAACAAACTGAATTTTCATATCTATATATTATATCTACCCGAGGTAAATGGAGGCCAGTTATGAACCGATTATCTACTCTGAAAGTGATTTATTGTCATGCCTTCGCATTTTGGATTCTGACATTATTTTTCACTTCTAACCACTCTAAATGTTAAGTGAATGTCATGAATTTGCATTTTAGTTTCAAAGTCGATACTAGTTTCCGTTACTGCCCGTTAAAGCAAGGCCGGATCATCTAAACCTTCATGAGTCCACCAATAAACAAAGATTGTTTTTATGCACATCCTTTTTAGGTTGCTTAGTGTATTACAATTATTAGTGTACATTGTTGTCGAGATCAAGTGGCTCTTGAGTGTGTATTGTGTTGTGTTGTAGCCAACCAAATGACCCTACTTAAATATCGTCACCGGACATTTCAAAGCACCGCGACAAAATAATTGACAATTACGCATTCGGTGATAACTTCAATTGTCACAACCTTAGCAAATGAACAATCACATCTAGCTACTTCAAGCTACTTCTATCACAATACTTGATACGTCAATGAGAGTGTATAAGCTACTTCTTAACTAAATTATGAACAATCACATCCGCTTAAAAAATAAAAATGTAGGCCATTTAAGCCTTTGGTTTTTCTTTTCTTCTTCATTATCTCGAAATCATTGTTAAAATAGATTCACTAGGATCAACTTCTTCATCATGGAGTATTTTAAGTAAGTCTTCCTTTAGCTAAGATAGATTGATAGTCATGACCATGATATAAATGAAAAAATAAGAAAATTTAATTATTAAAAAAAATTGCTGATAATTTTAACTATCACATATATACCAATGAAGAAAACAAGTTTTCACCACATATGATCGACATCCGAAAATTGATAATAACAATATATGCAATACAATTGTCAAATAAAAAAAAAATCTCACAATCAAAACATGCATGGGATGATACCTCTTTCACTAAGGTATAGTGCAACAACTTTGGAGATGAATCATAGAGTAGACAAAACTAGAATTGCTGATAAATTTAACTATCACGTAAAAAACAACATTCGGTGTGATGAATTTAACTATCACAAAATATGAACGATAATTTTAACTATCACATATGACATATATATCAATGAAGAAAACAAACTATCACCAAATACGATGACATAGACGCAATAGAAACAATCATGTATGATTAGAACTAACCCTTCATATAAAAACCCGTTAAATTAAAATTAATTTCACAGTCAAAACATGCATGAATATTTGAGTTGAAACCAGATCGACCGATTTGAAGCAATCAATACAATATGGTGATAAATGAACGAATAAATAGGAAGCATAAATGAATGAAAAATAAAGAAGATAACTAATAAAGCTACGAGAGAAGGTGATAATAGGGTTGTGTTTGTTTTAAGAATTAACAGTGAAAACACAACCACACAAGAGCTTTGGGGTTTTTTAGCTTGAAGAAAGAATAACAAATTAATGGAAGAAAAAATGATGTGGTCGTGATAAAAGAGAAGATGATTACGAGGGCGAGATAAACTAGGTAAGCTTAATTTTAGGGATTTTCCAACTTTCTTTGTTTCCTTTGTTTTCACCAAATTTATAGCTTAATTTTAGGGATTTTCCAATTTTTTTTGGTTTTGACTATTAACACCGAATTTATGGTTTTGAACTGTTTTCATCCAAAAACAAATTAGATATATATATATAGCAAGATATTGGAATAAAAAAATAAAAAAAATAAAAGGTTAGTTTTGTAAAATTAGTAGCACTAAAAATAATTATGGGTTTTAAATATACAGTAATTTAATGATGGGTTTGTCATATAGGAAAAAAAATGAAATGGGCTAGAGAAAAAAGTTCCCCTATATTATCATCTTAAGATCTCACATGTTTTAAAAACTAATTTCAAGCAATTTAATAAAACAGTAATATATTTTACAAATAAACTAAAATAAATAAATTTAAGTAATCTCAAAAGTAAAATAGTTTAAACTCTAAATACTAAAGCAATAAACCTGATTGACCTCACATACTAAAAACAAATATAAAATGTTCAACATTGCAAGCCTTGATAACTCATGGAAGTAACTAAGAACATCGAGGTCCGTTTATTAAATTCTATGGTAGATAAATCAAAAGTGCTAATAATAATCTTGTCCATTAATTCAAAACATTTAATCACAAACCTTAAACAAAATAAATTCTTAACTACTAATTAAATAATTAATATTATCTAAAAACTACTAATTAACCAACATGATACCTAAACACCTAGTACTTTGGGAATTGACTCCCACTTGGTGAGGCGGGGGCTTCACCCGCACTTTGTCCCAGAAAGGGTTCCGATTAATAACCGTAGTGCATAACGAAACCATCAATCCTAATTTAGTATATAAGCGGTTGGAACTAAATTCATCAATTACATCTTTATTTAAAGTTTCAAGATTAATAAATCCACTAAAAGATAATACTTTTGGAAAATCATCCGATTTTTGAAATCAATAATTAGTTCATAACATTACCAACATCAGTACTCTAAAAATAATTGGTAAGGATTGATTTGAAGTCTTTTAATCCAGTGGCACTATAACGACATTTAGTCTTGCTAGATTTTAGAATATTCATTTCTTGCTTAATCCATTTTTAAACTTAAAAGTAAAGAAATAAAGTCATAATAATTTTCTGCATCAAAACTCCAATGATGGCTTCCAGTTCGGCCAAATATTGTTCGTACTTCACCTGCTATACACTCCCCACCTACCTTACAACCATATCATATACTTGTGTTAAGAATCAACCCACCAACTCAACTGCTCCTCCGTCTCCAATACCTTGCGGTTAAATGAAAATCACACCCACTATATTATTATATCAAGGAAAAACATGTGAAGTGCTTCCGTGGAAGAAGATATAATCAAGGAAATACACCGATATATCTTTCTTTATAAATCATACACTTTGCGCTAATAATCAAGCGTCCTTCCAACTCAACCTGTTCCTCCGGGTTCCAACTTCATATAGTTAAATGAAGAAGAAACACTTAAAAGAATCACCATTTCTATATAGTTGTATCAATAGTTATATTAGAAACACTAAAAAGAAACACGATATTAATATAAAATAGATGGCAAACTCTAAATAGTAAAAGCATATGAAGTATTTCCCATCAGAAGGAAATATAATGAAAACTAGTGTACCTACGTCAAAAATCAAGAAACCAACTCAACTCATTGTAGTTAAATGAAAAGTACACTCGTTGTATAGTTGCATCAATATACGATATTTAAAAGATACTAAAAAAATGATATATTAATATAAAATGAATTGCCAACTCTAAAAATTGCAAAGCACATGGAGTGTTTCTGTCGAATATAATAAAGATATATCAATGCTTCAACTTCATGTAGTTAAATGAAAAATCACACCCACTATATTGTATTAATCAATATATATGATATTAGACGCTAAAAGAAAACATGATATTAATATAAATAGATTGACAACTTTAAATAGTACAAAACATAAAAGAAGTGCTTCCCATGGAAGAAGATGTAATCAAGGAAATTCATTGATATGTCTATCTTTACAAATCATATATATATATACTTGGGTTAAAAATCAAGCATCCAACTCAACTTGTTGTAGTTAAATGAAAAATCAAACTCTATAATTGTATCAATACCTGATATTACAGTCACAAATAAAAGGAATATAAAATCGATTGTCAACTCTAAAAAGTGGAAAGCATATGAAGTGTTTTCCTTCAAAGAATATGTAATCAAGGAAATGCGTTGATATATCTTTATTTGGAAATCATATACTTACGTTAAGAATAAAGCGTCCAAATCAAATGTTCCTTAAAAAATCACACTCATCATATAGTTGTATTAATAGTTACAATAGAGATACCAAAAATAAATATGATATTCATATAATATATATTGCAAACTCTAGATAATGCAAAGCATATGAAAAACTAAAATCGTAGAAGTTTTAATCAAGGAAATGCCTTTGATATATCTTTTTTCGAAATCATATACGTACTTGAGTTCAGTAATTAAACGTCAAACTCCCTAAAATTAAACTATGGTTGATATGCAATTTTTTATTTAAGGAAAAGGCTTTGTATCCCGGTATTTCAACCCAAAATTATTAGAGAGAGAGAGAGAGAGAGAGAGAGAGAGAGAGAGAGCAAAGACCTACTTCCCCACATCAATCCCGATGATAGAAAGGATAAATCCCAAGATTATTACGCAAACATAGCATTGTTATTTTGTAATGGTTTTTATGCAAAACAAACCAAAAAAAAAAAAGGATAATTGGATAATAAGGTATTTGACATATGAATTTCTAACCAAAGAAAATTTTGATTATCTGAAGAGAATTTTGATCGTTTTGAGCTACCCCGTCCAATGGAAAGAGGGTAAGCTCCTTTATTATTCTGTCTCTGATATGTTGAGATTTGTATATACTCTCATTTCCTTAATGGACCAATGGAGAGATATCTCCTATGATTATTCACATTTGTGGAAGTTCATTTAAAGTTATTTTTTTTCCCAAACATAGAGTATATAGTTTTGAATGTTATCTCTACCTTGAAATTCTTGAGAAATATTTGTAGCATGGAAATCACTTAACCAAACAGTCTGGAAAGCTCTGTAGGGTTTGTCTCAAAAAAATCCATTATACGTTGTATCTAATACTATAAGATGACTCATGTATAGGTGGGAGTTGACTTGGAAAATAGTTGCTCAATTTCAATTGTTTAGGTGAATAACTATAGTTGGTTGCGTGAGTTATGGATACCCATTCAATGAATTATAGGATGAGATAGTGCACCCAATCACACACGTCTTTTTGAATTACACGAAAAGTACGTACTTGTAAAAGTTTTTTTGTTCACTTTGGAAGTAGGGTATCTAAGCAAGCCGTATGAGTGGGTTATACTACATAATAATGTGTTTACATAGTAAGTAGCCCGTTCCACATTTTGTTAATTTTTTGTTAATTAAGTTTAAATATCTTCATATATTAGTGTTTCTTGAGTTAGTCAACTTAATTTTATTATCAAATGATGAATTGTATAACGTACCCACTGCCCCGATTCGAACAGTGAATTGCATTTGTAGTCATAAAAAGTTGTAAGAAAAACAATGCCTTAAAAGCTCAACTCAATAGTGCTTACTCAAAATCATACAAAAATTTTCATTATATCTCATTACAATTTAAAGCAAAAATTAACACTATGAAAGTGTTAGTATTTGATTTGCATTTGTTTTTAGTAATTCGACCATCATTTGTTGTCTATTTTTCGTGTTTTATATTCCATTTTGTTTATGAGCATAATACGTTTTTCCAACGTTCAAAATGAGGCTATTAATATTTTTAATTTTGTACATAAGTATAATAGGCTTTTTGCATCTCAATTAATTGGAACTGGATGATTCCATCATAATACTATTTGACTGTAGATAATTGGATATATATATTGCAAAAACCAACTGAAAGTTGTTGTAATTCCCGGTAATTTAAAGAACGAACTCATGGGCATACTACGAACAAATGCAATTTCATTCCTTACCGAATTAATGAGTTTAGATCAAATCTCTAAGTTCTAGAATGATCACCCATAGCTTTGTTAGTTTTTCGTTCTTTGGGTGGAAACATAATCAAATTGAGATTCTAGTCAAAAAATTTACCTAAGCTATTTTTAGTATAAAAAAAATCTCAATCAAAATGACCTTTTTTAGCCTTTTGAATCGCAACACCATCTATATTATAAGGGACAATGGTGTTTTCCTACATCGGCGGTTATCTATAGTTTGGATATATAAATGACGGTCAAGATGGAGCAACTAATATATGTTTTAAGATATACAGTTTAGGCACATAAAGGACGGTCATGATCGAAATAATGATGTATAAAACAAAATTTTTTCTTATTATTAATGATGCCATGGATTTAATATTCAATTTCAATTCTACAACCGTTACAGATTGCCATTGATTATGAGAACGGTTACAAATTCAAATTCATTATATTTTGATTCCCATCGTTTGGTATAGAAAACTCACGATAGTTGTTTCACTTCTGATCACATTCGTTTCTCAAATTTCCGATTCAAAAGCTAAAAACATTTCATACCACTGTTATCTATGGTGACTACACCTACTACTCTGCCCTATGTCTCTTGCTCAAACACCATGTATTTTTTTTCAAGCCCTGCTTTAGGCTTATCCCCTTTGTTTGATTCATGTTGTTTTGATTTAACTATGGAAAAATTATGTCTTGATAATCCTGTTATGTAAGTAGTGCCAATTACATGTTCTGCATAATGACAACTTTGCCAAGTCCCTTCCTCCAACTACTTTATCTAACATTTTTTCTGTCACCGGAAGATCAGTTACATAGGGTTATTCTTAAAAAGCTTATATGGAAATTTGAGCCGCTATAGCACGAGGGTGTAACTTATTCACTTGGAAAATGGAATCTTGCGGCTGAAAATAAAATATTCTAGCCCCCGCTAGAAATGACTCACGATCCTTTTTTGTGGAATACCGAGGTTAAAGCACCTGGGTTCCACCACGTAGAAAAATACCACGGCACAAGTTCTCATTTATCGCTTTTGAAAACTAGATTCATGTGTGCCGTAAACACATATCCTACCCAGTAAGCACTCAAACATCACCTTTCTGCGTAGCATTAGTGTTGTTCCTATTTTTTTTTATTATTGTTCACTTTATTATTGTTCACTTAACAAGCCTAATAAAAAAATACAACCTTCTTTTTCAAAAAAAAACAAGCCAAATAACTCTACAAGAAATTAAGAGAGAGCAAATGGACATTTATCCATTATGCGAGAGCGAGACCCCGAATCTTGAGAACTTGAGGTGTCTGAAGTGTGCTAAAATGTTCATCAAAATATTTTGACCATACAAGATGTTCAATTCGAACTTTAGAAGGTTCTTGATCTTGAGCTTTTATTTTTTCTATACAAATGAAAGGTAAATGTGAAGATTGCTCGGGGTGACAACCTGCACTTTTGTTGCGCGTGACAACAGAAAGACATTTTTATTGGTGGCCAATTATGGGTGTAGCGTAAATTTCTAGCGGATTTTTTTTGATCGGTCAAAAAGAATTCTAGATGGAATTAAACAATCTAATATTAGTTCCCTTATTCAAACACAAAGTGTATATGTTTTTAACTTGTTACCGCGGGAAAAAATAAATTTTTTGGGATGTGTAACGCTAATCGGAATTTGACCGATGGTGGTTGGTACTACCAAAGGATGTAGCAACTGCACAACCATTGTTAACTTATTCGATGATATTGTTAAGTTGTGATTTTTTTCAATCGACTTAGTTGTGTTTTCTTTTGCTGCAAACAACCATTAAGAAAAATGATTGAAATACTATTATAGAACCTGTATGCGAGTCTTAAAATGTGTCATCCTAAGATGCTATGTTATCGAAATTTACACAAGTCTGATTATAATCATCCTTTTAGATCAAATTTTTTTTCAGCAGCAAGTATATATTTTTTTAATTTTACAAAGCGCCTTTGTTTAATGTATGTTTCATGAAGATGCACCGAAATTGAGGTTTCCTCTAAACTGACATACAAGTCAGATGACTCAAAGTTGTGTAACTTTTTCCAAATTTTCTTTAACTTTTCCAAAGAGTTGGGAAGTTTTAGTCCATGAAATTGGTTCAATGGAAGATACAAAATCAATTCAAGTGGTGACTATGGTAATTGTGAAATTTTACCTCGTATTAAGCACATTGAATTTGTGGCGAGTGAGATATATGCACCTGCTCCATCTATAAAAGCATGAATATGTTGGGATACATATCAAATCTATGAAGTTTAGTCTCCTTAAGAGACAATTCGGTAGAAGGATTTATACCTCTTCCACATTTTGACGCCAACCAAAGCATATTACAAAGCATGCACATGGTCAGCCACAATTGCACGGCATATTATTCGAACATGGTAGAATTTTTAGGGCCCTAAACCCAACAACAAGAAGAAAAAAACACGTTATCTCCGATCAATCAAAAAAGAAAAAGAAAAAGAGAATCAACGAGAGAAGACATACATGCTCCAAGTGAGCAAGCAATATTCATGAGTAGATCAGGATCTACCAAAACAAGTACAAACTCACTTCGGTTCATGATGATATCCATCTCACCTAGTAGTAATAAGACCGTATATTAGTGTTGCAATCTGTATTGTTCTCAAAAAACCTCAATTGTGCCAATAACATTAAAATCCGTCTGTTCTATGAAGAAACATTTGATGGTGACAGGATCACTAATTTAGAAAAGTAGTAATATATTACACACCTTCTGAAGCCTTCAATACAATTAACCCTGTAATACAAAGCATTATATCAGTTTCATTGGCAAAGCCGTTGACATGAAGCTATGCCTCACAATACATCATGAGAATGTAAAAGCTAATAAAACTGGGAAGCATAAACGACCCAGATTCCTGCTAATTGTGAGGTAGCAATGTCTTTATCTACATTTTAATCTAATAGGACATACATCTAAGGAATTGAGAAACTAATATTGTATTTGGCAATAGCGAGAACAAACTCGCCCTTGATCCAGCAGCAATCTTTTGACCATTTCAGTTCTGATTTGAATGGCTAAGAAACAAGGGCTTAGGCCTTTGAACCTAAATGTTCTAATTTGCTACGTCTTATTCTATAATTGTAATAAATTTTATAATGTAAAAACATATTATCCTGTAATTATCAAGAAGTAATTACGGCCCTCATATTTGGTTTCCAATAACGCACAACAAACTAAATAACACAAAACCAAATTTATCACATTGGGTTTCTTCTCATATTTGGTTTCCAAAAATTGGAAGCCAAACCAAATAAAACTTCCATTATTTATGATACCCACGATTTGGCCTATACAAAGCTCACAATAGTTTCCCTTATGATCACATTCCTTTCTCAAATTTCCGATTCACATACTAAATGTTTTTTTTTTTTTTGACTTATCTTTGGTGACCACATCTCCTACATCTCTTACCCTAATACCACTGTGGCGAGAAAATCGATTAAACTCACTATTTAAAGACTCTCTTAAAAAATATTTTATCTCGGTCTTAAGGCTGGACAACGTGCCAAATAAATAATTCGATAAATAAGAATATACATTTTTTTATTATCAGCTGTAGCCCCTCCAAAACTTTCCTAAAAAGCACCTAAAAGAGCTTTAATCAGCTGACAAACATGTCGGAAGGGGGAGTCTGGATGACTCCAGTCATGATATCCCGATCATGGAACAAAGTGGACTTTTTGGCACCGAGACTACGGAAAACGACAGAGAATGTGAGAAATGCCTAGAAGAGGCGGCGGTGATGAAGACGGTAGAAGCTACTGTACTTTTTAGTATCATACTCACTCGATTAATGTAGCCCAACAAAACCCGGAAATTCCTTGGGAAAATTTTTTGGACTAGAATTTTGAGAGAAATTTTGGTGATTAGATTATATCTTTCAACTTCATGGACAACTCTTTTATTCCTTGCATGCCAAATACATTTTTTTAAAATAATTTTCTCTTATGATTTTTTTTTTAAATGGAAAAATATCAAACCCTATAAATCGCCTTCTCTTACCGACATAGACGCAATTTGTTACAAAATTTAGATCTGCTTTAGGATGGATACGTGAAACCCGATAAAGAATAACGATTAAGCCCGTGAGATGACGTCATATCCTAGTAATCCAGCAGAAAAAAATCTCCAAATACCTGGTGTTATGATCTCTAAGCGTAACTATAATTAAAGATTTCAATGAAATATCCCTGAAAAAGTATAAAAGTAGTAATTTAGAAAGGTCCATAAACATATTTCTAATAAGAAAGTTAGTTACAGCAGGCGGACAAAAATGAAGAAAATATAGATTGTTTTGAGTTACCGAGACTATTGCAGTAAAACAACAACTTGAACATCTCTCGTAACCTCTTAAGAACTAATATTTACAAAACAGTAAAAAGGAAAAGAAAAAATGACTTAAGCTAATTTCCAAGAAGAAAATTAGCTTTATGGATTGAATTCTTCTGTATCCTCCAAAAATAAACAATAACCACCGATCAGAAGAAGAAATTTTGCAAGCATATGTGGAACAAATCATAAAAGAACAAAAAAGATGTGACATTTGTTCAAGCGTTTTTACACATGAGTGAATATTATTATTTTTGGAATTAATTTCTTAAAGAGGAGTTGGGGCTCAGCTTGTTGCTAGGCTGCCAACCAAAAGCTCTGTGTAGTTTATAAAGAGATTTTATGTATTAATTTAATAATATTATTTTAAAAAAATTGAATCATTTATTTCTTAAATCTCCCAAGAAATTCTAAAGATTTTTCCTTCTCCAATCTTTTTGCTTAGATTATTGGAATTAAATTTATACTTACCAAAAATAAATAATCTAAGAAGATAAAAAATATTTACTATCGATTCGTTTTCGCAAAATATTTACAATATTATTTTTTGGTAAATTATATTAAAGAATATGAAATTAATACTTAACGAATATGAAATTAATACTCAGCCGTTGAAATTCAATTTAGGACTCTCATTTCAAATATCCCAAACTAATATAAATATATACGTAACTTAATAAACCTGGTATTTTCCAAATATACTAAATGTAGCCTACCTCCTTTAGTTTAGCCCTGTAATGTATTTCCTTTCCCTAAATGTTTTCCTCTACTTTAAGCACTTCATAAATCAAAACTAATCTCCAAAAAATTAGTAATACATCAAAATTTGGTAACATAATTTATAATTACAAAAAAGATCCTTGTTCTTGAGAATTCTTGTGGACAATAGGTAATCCAGTGAACTTATCTGCCTATGTTAATATATCGCCCTCCGATCCTCTCCCCATCCTGATAAAAGAAATCAAAACAATTGAATACTCAGAGTAAACCCTAATTAAATCTTCAAAATCGAAAGTTACAAACCAAAAACAACACGAACACAAAACAGAAAATCGAAAGCAAAGAGAATAGAGACAAATTAAACTCACATCTGGTTGGGAATTCTAGTTTGCGCACCTGTTAATAAATCAATAAAACAAACATAAAACATAAAATCGAAAGCAAAGAATATTGAGAAATTAAACTCACAACTGGTTGAGAATTTTAGTTTGCGCACTTGTTAACAAATCAATAAATTTTTAGTTTGTGCACCTGTTAACAAATCAATAAAACAGCGAGTCAAAATCACAAATCATAAAAAAGAAAACAACTATTGAAACACTATATATTGCAAAATCCCTAATCGAATATAAATTAAAAACTTTCGACTTGTTCTTCATGGAGAAGAGTATCTATAATTCTATAGAGAGGCTTCGAAAAATGAAGTAGTCTCTTCATCGAATGCTTTTAAATAGAAGTATCAATGACAAACCCATAAATAAGCGTTTTTATTTTGGATGTAATATAAATTTATATCTAAAATATATAAAATATATCCATATTTGATCTGTATTTACAAAATTTTATGATTAAGGACATAAAAATCATGGCGTTATTTATGGTAATATTTGTTTATAATGATATTTTTGAAACCAAACTCATAATATATTTTTCGAATGTATATTTATCTTTACCTTAAAGTAATCCAAAAGAAATATAAGTCAAATTCGTTTTACCTTATAAAGATATTTATTAAAATTACAGTTAATCAATAATAACACTAGTATGTAACCCGTGCTCGCACCTGGCCGATGGGAGCCAAGCGGAGAAACACCCGTGGTCAAATGCATTAGATTTATTCTTTTTTGAAATGTCTTTGATTAGTTTGACTCTCTAAAAGGATAGGGAACCGTACATTTTAGGTATATGAATTTGATGATTAAATTTGGTATTGCAAAACCATATGCTTATATTTATTTGCAATTGAGCATAATTACATATATTTTTGTCCAACCTTTTTTATTAACAAATTTAAACGATCCAACGACTTTATTAGTAAAAAGTTTTGGAAGATATACAGATCACATGCAAATTTGTGAATGTAATGTTCAATAAAAATGATAAGAAATATGAAATGCAAGAAGTGTGCTTGCAAAGTGTTACCGAAGAGATAACTTTATTTATGTCGAGATTTAAGGTGATCAATTTAATGAGATCATATCAAATTCAATTTGGCGTAGCGCCTAATCGCATTATTTTGTTGGTGGTGTTTGAACTATTACTTAAGCGTAGTTCCATGATACAACTTCATAGGCCTTATCCAAGATGAGCACCTATGCCCAAAAAAAAATGACATCAGAAAGCACCGTTAATTATAAGATTGCATCCATTTAGTTTAAAATCGCCATGATTGGTTTTTGGTTTAAAAAAATTTAAACAATATGTTGACGGAGAATAATAATTATGTTTATAAATAAATGCTTATACTATCTAAACACTTCATTAAGAAGTAAACACTTCATTGCCTTCTTCATCTTTTCTCGACCAACGTTGGCATTTTCGGATCCCTCTCCATAATCTAGTCCATTTCATCATCATGTTTATCCGAGTTCCATTAACGTTGGCATGCATGTCATGGTCGCTTCTTTACTTTATCATAAATTCTTTTAGTCGATCTATGTCCGTAAAAATGTATTTATTATATAAATATAACATTTTAATCCGCAAAATCTATTATAAAAAACCTTTTTATTATCCTATTAATATTTTACTAACCACTAACACGATACTCCGATAATAAGCCAATCTTATGTTTGCACGCAATGGGAATTGACCTCCATTTAGTGTGGCGGGGATTCACCCTAAGACCGCCTCATAAAGTCCTAGTTGACAAACACAATGTAATCAACGCATCAACTAACATTGATTAATTTCCGCAAAATTCTTTTTAAAATGACATCTAAAAAAACACTTCTTTTCATCCAATCTCAATGAGATACATCTAAAAAAATACTTTTTTTTCATTAATCTCCATAATGATATTAGATTGCAATTTGCGATTAAATAGTCTCCGAAATAAGATTAGATTCAATTAAATAGTTTGATATATCACGATGAAATTAAAGTAAATTCAAAATATTAATATTGGCATCTTTCAAACGTCACGAGTTTGATGAGAATTATTAGTATCACTAACCTCTCCTTGGTCCAGCCTAGATTCTTTTCCTGAGAAACAAATCATATATTGATTCCGATCAAATTTCTTCAAATTTTTGGCGGTCCACCGGCACAAATCATCTAGTAATTCATTTATATTTATTTATCTCCGGATGGAGTCACTCGAGAAGTACAACAAGACCAAATCAAATTTCAATGCACCTATAAATTTTCGCTATACTACACAAAAGATAATTCTTGAGAAAACTTTGCTTAAGACAATGCCTCCACACCCTCAATGAATATAACTTCCACATCTACAATTAACATATCAAATAAAGTGGTTTCCTAATAAAGCAACATAAAAAGCTTCTCCTCATGATGTAGAAAACTGCAATGATTCACAATTACAGAGCTTGGCATAGCAATATCACAGAAAAGATAAAACGATAAGAATGTCAGCGAAAAAAATTATGGAACGATCACATACGATGCTCTATGGAACTCAAGTTATCGAGAAAGCACAACTCCATCATAACTATGTTGGTCACCTAACTTACTTAAAAATTGGAATAGAATCTCAAAATAGAAGCTCTACAAAGCCTAAATTATAGAAAGATCTACTTGACCAAACCAAGACCAAGTATTGTCTCGCACAAAGATAATAAGGTATCTAAAACCAAATCCGATACCGTTGCTTCCACTCTGTAATTTTCCAATATGGAAAACAAAGGTTAGTGATATATAAATAAAGGATCATCTCAATGTCCTGTTTCGCAGTCCACCTACATGATATAAAATCTACAAATCAATATTACTATACCGCGATCCCGAGATATAAGTACTTTTCAAAGAACCGACACATTCACTCAAGCCAATGATGAAGTAAGCCACTATTTTCACAACAATGAAAGACACCAGAACTAAAGTACCATATAAAGAAACAGAAAAACATAAGATAAAAAAAAACAAATAACAATTTGTCAAGGCTTGAGTTTTGCCTGTATTTCTTCTCTCTCTAGAAAGCCTCTTTAACAACAACTAACAACTATATTTTGTGCATCCAAAGTGTACCTGGATCAAGTGCCGAAATTATTCAAATTCCAATGCAACTACAAATTCAATATAAGTTCTCTTCACTCAAGTTCATAATGGTTCATTAAATTCACACAATTCCTAGGCAAGATTTTTATTATGTATCCTATATATACGTAAGGCCATTTCTTAGTTACCTTTTCTTGGAATGAACAATAACCCGTATAATGACCAGCTAAGTATACTAATCACAATAAGTGTAGATCCCGATCCCCATTTTCTTTCAAGCTTTCAAGCATGGCCTTGCTTTTATCATCTTTCCTTTAGAATCAATTATATCAGCCTTTTTTTTTTGTTAAATATGAAACAATAGCTTTCCCGCAAGATATCTATAAGAAAAGTCATGCCAAAACCCTCAAAAAGACCTCCCGGCACAAAAACAATTGGGAAAGAATTACGAACTTTCTATGAATACAGTCCCGTTCGCAATGTAATTTGGGGAAGATGGTATGGTCACACTTCACTATATGTTATGGAATTAATTTTACTTTTTGTGCAACACATATCCATCTCCTTCTCCCAAGATCTCCACCACCAACCTCTTCTTTTTCACCATCCAATTGCTAACCCATCTAAACACTCTCATTCACCTTCACATGTACCAACATCTAAGTTTTCAACTAACATAAGACTAAAATCAAAATATATTAAGACTATGAAAAGAAAAAACACCACCAGCTTTATTTTTTCCTTTAAATGTAACGCACAATAATGACCGTTCGTTAATCTTCAAATAACCTCTATACTTTCGTGGTTGGAGGCCTGCAGAATCAACGGTGAAAGAGAAAATTGTTTGTAATGCGCCGCATTGGATCTTTTGATAAATTCAATGGCGAAAGAGAAGATTGTTTGCAATGCACCGCACGGATCTTTTCTTTTTGCTAAAGTAGACCTGCTGCGGTTTGCTTTTTGTACACCCATTATCAAGATAAAGGTAAGAAAAATACTACTCTAATCGAATTGATACAATCTCTGCATGTTTGAGGGCCATGATCCGATACGTAAAGGAAAAGAAAGAAATGTGTACCGCCTTGCAAGTACCGCATAATAGCTTTCTTGGGATTCCGCACATATCATGTGCAATGTCTTGTAGAAGCTTCAACCCATTTCTTTCCACTATAAATTCCGTTACTTGACGTGCTATCAAGTGTTTTAATTAGTTAACCACACCAGCTCGACCATGGAGAAATCCAAACACCAGAATAGTACTTACCTTTTGTTTCTTCACCACGTCCTCTCCGTGGTGAATTCCTCGCCTCTAAACGTTACATAATGCACAAATAAAAATTAGTGCTAGCAAACAATACTCGCCTATCCATAATGCACAAATAAAAATCACTGTTGATAAAAATAAATCACTGGGTATCAAAATAATTAACGAATTTTATCACAATGTTGAAAACCCTACCAGCTTCGAAATGAACAAACTTTAAAGCAAGATAAATAAATAAATAAATCACTCAAGATCTGTTTTAAAGAGAGAAATGTGCGGATATCTTTATCAAGAGAATCCCGGAAGAAAATGCAGCATCCATAGAACAAACAAACACACACAAAAAAATGATCAAGCCACATATTTAAAAAAAAAAAGAAATGACGTAATCAATGGTTTGATGTTTGTTCTAACGCTCTCCATACTTTTCATCGTTCTTATTTACAAATTTCCAAACCTTTAATACCAATGCTTTCACAACCTTATGAGTTTGCTTGTCCGGGTTCGAGATTGATGAATGGTGTGTAAACTTGTACACTTGCAAATGTGTGAACTAACAAAGAACACACAAACGATCAATCAACAATAAAATCCAATAATTTAACGCTTGCAAATCATGAACATGTACATACAATCGAAGCTTATAATTAAAGAGAGTCATAGTCATGAACATGTACATACAATCGAAGCTTTTGTTCGAAGAGAAAATTAAACGCCACCATTTGGTAACTCTAAATAGTTCTAACCCTAAAACCAATTAATAATTAAAAAAAACAATTGGCAATATACTGGCAACTTCGCACACGAACTTGATTCGCTTGAGTAGTCTTAAGCCATACCCATCTCAACAAAAACAACAATCAACTCTAAACTGGGTTTGGCTATTAATTAGAAAAAAAAGAAAAAATCAAAAAGCGCCACCCACCTTGTTCTCCGATGTTCCACCCCACCCATCGAAAGTGCGAGGTTATTGTCGATTGCCCGATACTCTATACGAACCGTCTCTCGAACGTGCAAATCCGTAAGCTCCGCAGCTTTATATATACCCATTTAACTTAATCTCCACGAATTGCTTTTCTTTTTTTCATTGGAATAATAAGCGCAAAACTTCGCTAAACTTAGCATCAACCGCCAATGATAGAATCACTAAACCTTAGACTCACAAAACCCTTTCCTTTAAGGCATATTTTTTAAATTTAGTATTAACTTGCATGAAGGAATCGTTAAACATACCTACGAAAAGATATTTTCGGAAGTTTTCCATTTTTCATCTAAAATATATTAACGAAAATACGTATCTCAATTTAAATCCTTAAAAATACCTTGATGAAATGGACATAATCACGGATTGCTATCATGCCTCACAAAGTAATAGACTCACATTCCCATCCTAAAAGTTATAAAGTAAATGTCAAGCCATATACTAAAAATATTAATCAAGTTACTACAAGAATACGTAAAGATTGACAACACAACTTGACATTTCAAAACAAACATAAGAAGATCTTTATTGCAATAAACAAAGAATTACATGATGAAAACCCATCCAATCGGACTCATCATCGCCTTGGATCCAGGATTCCATGAATAACAAAACCATGCGACCACACCATAAGTTGATCAAAAAACATAAAATTATTTTTGCAACCTACATAGTTGTTGCAATGGATGATGAAGAATATACACCTATGTTAGAGTAACCATATAAGTTTTATGCCATCCATGAAGTCGAATCCACAACCACACGAGTGAAAATCATGTGCTCTACCATTGGTATAAACCGGTAAACCGTCTACTGCGCTTTTTAAAGTTTGCCTTGGCATAACCATGAATGATAACATGTTTAAAAAACTTATATGGTGGTTATGGATTTAGCTAACGATTGTTATTGAGTACCGTGGAGGTAATTGTGGTATTGAATAGCAAGTTGTTCAATTAGTAGTTACTGTACTGTCAAGAACGAGGTGATTTATGTAGTGTAAAACTGGAAGAACAACATCACCGACAAATATTATATTCGATCTAGGTGAGAATTATCAAGAATCCATAAAACTTCCCATCCATTCTCGAGAAGACCCCCGTATCAAAGATGTAAATTGAATATTAATATTAACTATGAAAATCTATGGCCTTTTTACAGATTTATAAATGTACCAATGTACCGTATAAGTTTAACAACAATGAAGTAATTCTTTTTAACTCTTTTTGAAAGAATTTTGAGAAATTTATAGATTTCATAATCCAAATATTTGAAATACTGGGGTTGTCTTAAAAATTATGCAATCAAGTAGCACGCAAAAAACAACAAAATGTAAATGTACATGCATACCTTCACGAAAGGTGTCTTTCCCCGCCGATATCTTCACAAAAGACATACATATAAATATTGTTACTCTAACAAACCTTTTCTCCTGGTCCGTGTCTCCTCATTAACCTACCACTCATACAACCAAGTACTCACTCACACTTGTTTAGAAAGTGCTCCCGAGCTTTAACATCACTTCTACATACTAAGAAACAACAACCCACATCACTTCTGCATACTAAGAAACAACAACCAGCAGTTGTTCATACTATAGAATCAAGCAATTGCTTGCAAGGAAATCTCTATACCTATCACTGTCAAATACCTACATAAGCAATAATTGGATGCAATTTTCAAAACTTTAAAGGAAATCGAAACACACTGTTGATGCAAGACACCACGCCCACCTACTTCTAACCCTTTGTTAAACCGCAACTAAAAAGAAAGTAATAGACAAATATGTATTAATTAAAACCCTAAACAAATGAGAAGAAAAGAACAAGAAAATAATTACTGCGTGGTTTGGGTCGAGATTCGATTTGTTATTATTGGCTGCAATCAAAATCAACAACAAAAATCAAGTATATAGAAAAGCTAACTATTAATCAAGCAACAACAAAGAAGAAACAAAATTGTATAAAAAAATCTTACATTCTCTACGGAGGCAAATGATAATTCATCATCAAATTAACATGTAACTCTATCAACATCTTCAAAGCAGAAATCATCAAGATAATCAATGATAAAAGCATTAAAATTGTTCAATTCTAAAACTACAATACCTAAAATTGATTTGATGCACAAAGATTGTTTCAGAACCAACATTAATCTTTGTATAACAAACATAAACATAAAGTAGTCTTTGTTAATTACATGATATATCGTGTAATGAAAAAAAGATGATTAGGGTTTCGAAGAGAGAAGGAGAGAATAAGAAGAGGAAAGATAAAGTGTGGAAGAAAGGATTTGGCTTTTTAAATTCCATGAAAGGAAAATTGTCATGAAAATAATATCGATCTATATCTATAAATTTATAATCTTTTTGCGTAGGACTGTAAATATTTATCTTCCTAGTTTAGTAGTCATAGATTTGTTTCTAAAATGGTCCGAGATTTAGTTCTTACGTATTTTAGGTACGTGTCAGTATATAGGAGCACTTAACATTAATACTAGAGATTTCCAAAAAACATTCTTAAGAAATCTTACAATTAATACGCTTAAACTAAAATTACGGAAATTCACGTATTTTTTCCCAAAGATTTTTCTTTTTTTCTATATAGACATTCACGGTTTTTTTTTTTTCGTTTTTTTCGCCAATCAAGACCTTGATTTTATTAAAATCATGTAAGCGCGGTGTAAGAATCGCTAAGCTATCACCTTTTATTTGGATAGTCGGATTGAGCCAGTGCTATTAAAAATTAACGGTCACGAAATGTAGAGGGTATAAGTTGCTTTTCACCAATCAAGAGCGAGGGTTTATGTTTGTTATTTTTTATGGGAATTAAAAAGATTTATTGCTTTAAAAACAAATACATGCCGTTTTTAAATTATTTCTGTTATGGAAATTCTTGGATTTTTCCTAAAATAATTACCCTAAAGATCTTCTAAGTTTTTTTCTTTGGCATATAAATCTCGTAAAAACTTATATATGTTGATTTTCCTTTTACATGGTAATTCTCGTTTTTTCCCAAAAATAAATTTGTTATTTTTTATGGGAATTAATAAGATTTATTGCTTTAAAAAACAAATACATGTCATTTTAAATTATTTTTATGAAATTCTTGGATTTTTCCTAAAAATAATTACCTTAAAGATCTTAAGTTTTTTTCTGGCATGTAAATCTCGTAAAAAACTTATATGTTGATTTTCCTTTACATGGTAATTCTCGTTTTTTTTTCCTAAAAATAAATATGTTATTTTTATGGGAATTAATAAGATTTTATTGCTTTAAAAACCAAATAGATGTTGTTTTTAAATTATTTACGTTATGGAAATTTAAGATTTTTCCTAAAAATAATTACCTCTAAAGATCTTCTAAGTTTTTTTTCTTTGGCATGTAAATCTAAGAAAAACTTATATATGTTGGATTTTCCTTTTACATGGTAATTAGTTTTTTCCAAAAAAATAAATTTGTTATTTTTTATGGGAATTAATAAGATTTATTGCTTTAAAAAACAAATACATGTCATTTTAAATTATTTCTGTTATGAAAATTCTTGGATTTTCATAAAAATAATTACCTAAAGATCTTATAAGTTTTTTTTCTTTGGCATGTAAATCTCGAAAAACTTATATATGTTGATTTTCCTTTTACATGGTAATTCTGTTTTTTTTTCCTAAAAAAATAAATTTGTTATTTTTTATGGGAATTAATAAGATTTATCGTTAAAAAACCAAATAGGTGTTGTTTTTAAATTATTTCTTATGGAAATTCTTGGATTTTTCCCTAAAATAATTACCTAAAGATCTTCTAAGTTTTTTTCTTTGGCATGTAAATCTCGTAAAAACTTATATATGTGATTTTCCTTTTACATGGTAATTCTCGTTTTTTTTTTCCCAAAAAAAAAATCTACCTAGCCCTCCCAAAAAGATATTTGTAGATTTTGCCGTTAATTCAAGGTCCGGTATTTCATATTCTATTAA